>VZRL01004973.1:1876688-2014229 GCA_013397895.1 Origma solitaria | reverse complement strand
GGTGCGGGCTGCGGCGGCGCCGAGCGCCGCGCCTCGGGCGCAGGTAGCCCCGGCGAGCGCCGTTCCCCGGGGCAGCGCCGTGCCAGGCGCTCCGCGTACCTGCGAAGCGCTGCCGGGCAGCCGCTGTCCGGCCGGGACATGCGGGAGGAGGCGGCGGGTCGGGAGCTGTTGGCTGGAGCGATGCTGCAGGAGTTCAGGACGGCTGCAGAAGTTGCTGGCGTTGTGCTCTGGCTGCAGTGTGGGAGCAGGGACGTGACAGCGAGGTGCTGGGTGGCTCCAGCGGGAAACGGGCGATTCGTGCTGAGTCCTCGTTACGAATGTCATGATGTTCTTGGAGCCCCAGCCCCGTAAACCATGTGATTTAAATGACGGGGATTTCTCTGTGTCTCAGATGTGACACTCAAACATTTAGAGAAGGAGCCTAGAGTTAACTACAACTTATGTCTTGTTTTGAGCTCATCCAGACTGTTTTATTTGTTTTTTTCAGCAAACTTTTTGTTTTTCGTTTTTGTTTGTTTGCTTTTTCCTTTTCAAGGAAATACCGAGTGCCTTGAGGCACAGCTCTATTGTGCATGCATAACCATGTCAGAGAATCTGTGCAGTGCAAATGATTAGAATTGGTCTCCAGTCATGAAAGGAGAGATTAAAGCACCTGAACCACAAGTGATGCGTGGTGCACTCATTAAGTTTTGAACCAGAGCCTCCTGGGTTCAGCAGGAGTCCTTTTGGCTCAGGCGTGAAATTTGGAGGGCTGGAGACAGCTGTCATCGCTTTGTAGTTGCTGGAAAGGTTCTCCTTTTGCTGAGATTTGTTTTCAGTAAGTTTAGGATCAGTGTCAAAGCCCAAGATCTGCTCTGTCCAGTTAGTTGATGGAGTATTATGCTTCTGTTAGTTATGTAGCAAACACTACTCAACAGGAATTCAGCAGTAAAACAGTAGCAAGAACTTACACAAATCTACAAACACTGCTGAAAGCTTGACTCAAGTATGGTGAGCCCTGCTCTTTAGTCATCGCTTTGTTCAGAGATTTGTTGAGTGAATTCAAAGACAAAGAGGAAGGGCAGGTGTCAAGGGCAGTTAAATCCCTGTTTGGACAACCTTTTTTTTTCTGCAATAAAGATTCAGTGTTTCTCTTTAAATGTGTCATTTCTTTGTCTTTTCTACACTTTGCTATTCTCTTTAGTTGGCATGGCATTATGAAATTGTGAAGTTTAGTGAGTTTTGGAAGGGCCTGGGGTGTGTGCAGAGAATTATTTTATTTATTAAATCAGGTTTTGTTCTCTGTTCCAATTTACAGTGCAGAAATTTCTTAACCAACTTTGGCCAGAGGCATGGTATCATTTAACTACTGAACCACACTTTTCATTGTTAAGAAAAGCTACCTGAAGGGTTTGTTCTTGGTGACTTTCACATAACCAAGAGGGGGAAGTTTCATCTTAATTTTTAAATATCTCTTAAGATTTTGTGCTAAGGATTTGGATTATTCCTTCTGTCAACCCATGAAGTGACATAAGAGACAGCAAGGCTAATAGCTACATCAGTGGGGTTAAGGGTAAATGGGAATCAAAGCAAAGGGGGGAAGTATTGGGTTTTAAATGTAAAGTGGAGAAGCTGAGGAAATAAAGGGATGCAGCAGCCTCCAGGGGAGCGCTTGAAATGTGCTGGCCTTCTATGCCACACCATCTACTGGCATAGAGACCTGAGGAATCATCATTCCAGGTTCTGAGTGAGTGAAAAGTCCTGAACTCCAGATCCACATGCACCTGACACTTTACCTGCTTAAATGCAAGTCCAGGTTAGCACTAGAACTGGTTGTCTGCATTAAATATCTGCTTAGTACTTAGATGTCAGCCCCTCACTGTGCCATACTTTTCCTGTGCTCTTCTGATGCTCTTGCAGCCCTTCATTTCTGGAAGCAGACTGTAGCGCTCCTCCTTCTTCCTTAGTTCTAACAGTGCACATTCTGTGTTTTGGGGTCACTCAGTCTCCCAGATCTGTTGTGTCCCTTAACCCTGTTGGCTGTTTCTCATCAGCTCTTCTCTAAGAGACACCACTGCCCTACACACATAGTGCTTAATATTTTCTGTCATCTTCTACTTCATCAGTTACTATAATTTCATCTCTCTTCAAGCTGTTTTGATGTGACTTTGCATCAGATCTCCAGTTTTGTATTTGAAATGTTCTTTTTTTTCTTCTTCATAATGGCATTTTTTTTTTCAGATAAATTCAATCCTGCTGCTACCAAGCTTCTAATCTTTCATACAGGTTCTTCCTTGTTCAGCAGCTTCTCAGCTACTTCATTGCTGTCATTATCTGGTCCTTTTCCCCTCGCTGTCAGTATTCCTCATCTATTTCCTCATATCTCAGACTGAGTTCACATGTGACACTACTAGACAAGGTCCAGTGAATGGCTATGAAGGTAATGAGGGGACTGGAGCATCTCTCATGAGGAAAGGCTGAGAGATCTGTGCCCCTTTAGCCTGGAGAAGGCACAATTTATCAATGCATACAAATACTTCAAGGGTAGATGTCAAGAGATTGGGCCAGACTCTTTTTTCGGTGGTGCCCAGCAACAGGACAAGGAGCAGAGGACATAGACTGAATACAAGAAGTTTCATCTGAATGTGAGGAAAAACCTTTTTACTTTGAGGGTGGCAGAGCAGTCAAAGAGCCTGCCCAGAGGGACTGTAGAGTCTCCGTTTCTGGAGAGACTCAAAATCTGCTCAGACACAACCAATGAACCTCCTCTAGCAGGGGGGGTTGGACTAGATCTCCAGAGGTCTCTTTCATCCCCAACTTTTTTCTGATACTACCTAGGTGTCTCTTAGGCTGCATTTAGGCTGCTGTTTAAAGCTGTTCAAGGCTTATTTGCTTTATAGATATGGTTTTCACATTCCTCTATCTGGGTTTTCAGAACGGCTTCTTCAGTATTGTTGACATGTTTTGCTTCTGTTGTGAAGGAACAGGACAGACAGACTGACCTTGAGGTAGGGACTGAGAAAGGAAATGACCATTTTCTCTCAGTGATGTTGGCATTCCAGAAGTTCATAACAGGTTTTCTACTCTATATTTTCAGATTGTCTCCTCTTGTGATTTATCAAAGGAGAAGAGCTCTGAGACAGAAGAAGAGAGGAGAGGTTTTCCCCCATTAGGGGTGGGAATATATGTTGGTCAGTCTCACCTTTGTTTGATTTTTGTTCCCTGATGTGATATAGCTCTGAACCCTCATTTTTTCATCATAAGCACTGCCATTCATTGTTCCCTCACTCCAGCAGATAGCACTGACATTACCAATGTACTGGTTCTTTGTCTGATTTTTCATTCATCCTTGTAGTTGATATGAAGTCCTCTGATTCTCACCGTGTAATTTGATTTTTCTTTTTTTTTTTGTATTTGCATTAGTAAATCTTTATTTTCTGTTTCTGTCATCCTACAAAAACTCCACAAACCTGTTTCACAGACATGTCCTCTTCCATTGCTTCTTCTCACTGTTTCAGAGCCCTTCTTTGAGTCAGCCATTAGAGCTTGACTTCTTCACAATCTACCAGAATTGTCCTTTTCTCCGGTAAGCAGCTCTCCACTGAAAGCCCATCGTCTTTATTTCTGAGTAATTCAGCCAAGTACTACTTTGTGCCTTTGTTCTTATTCCTTGACAATGTTGGCACATAGCCTAAAAAAACTATTCTTTTTCCTGGAATCCAACTTGACAGAAGAGAACTGATTACTGTCACACATTGACTTGTTTCAAAGCTGTCACCAGAGTGTATTTTCCCCTCAGCTTTTAGATATGAATTGGCAACAGGAAGAGAATACTGTGGCATTTTAGTTAGCTGTCTTTTACGTGTCAGCCTAGGACACTGTTCCCATACTGGATGACAGAAAGTTATGTCCAGAGAATACAATATTCTAATGTTTTAAGGGTACAGACTATTCCAGTTGTGAAGTTTTTGCTAGTTTCAGCTTTTATAAAAACACAAAGGGCTATTTAAAAATAATTAGTCAGCCTTTCTGTTGGGAAGATAAGGAGAATAAACTGCTGCAGAGCTGTTCAAACTGACAGAAACTGAAACAACAGCACCAAACTGAGCTGACTGTCTCCTAAGAAAATATGTCAGTCATTCCTGAAAATCAGAGGGAGCCAAACTTACACTAAGACTTTGATTAGACTTCAGCCACTCTTTGAGATATTCAAAAACCCATCTGTACATGGTCCTGCACAACCTGCTCTAGCTGACCCAGCTGAGCAGTAGGGTTGGACTAAGTGCTCTCAAGAGATCCCTTTCAACCCAGAATATTCTGTGCTTTGTATGATTCTGTTCTTCAGTAGCTTTGAAGTTTTGCTCACTTACAGTGAAAAACTGTCTCCAAAAACTGTGCCTATGCATGACTTAGTTTGTCTCAGGAACTCTATGACTCTGTACTGGGTCTGTAACTGGATGGTATTTTGAGGAATAGGTTGGTGTTTTAGGGGACTGGAGAAAACAGCATTTTGGTTTTCATTCTCTTTGCTTGCCCTTTTAGCTGCTTTTTATAAAACTCTCCTAATTAAAAGTACAGAGATAGAAAGCTTAGCAGGTCAGGCATGCTTACAAAAGCAGGATCAAAAACCTTTCAGTATTTTGGTGTTTTCTGGACATCGGCTTAATATTTCCAGAATAAATACGATATTGTCAAATCACAGATACAGGGACCATCTCTCTTACATAAAAGAATTCAATCCAGTTAGGACAAGCAGATCCTAATCCTAATAGGTGCCTTTGGACACTAGTGTTAATCAACCAGTATTTTTGGATGAACATCTCTTTATCCTTCTTACCCATGTTTGCTGTGAGGTTGGTGCGTGCAAATAGATTACTGTTTTCATGGATATTTAGTTAGTCCCTTACAACTAAACAATGTCCCTTTCCCAGTGAATGTAAAAGGGATGCTACGTAGTCGTCATGTAGTTATTTTGGGAACTTTTTTAAATAGAAGGCATCTGACAGGGTTTATATTTGTATACTAGGTGTTTGTTTACTGAAATGGATATTACAGTTGGCTGTATTACTGTGTGTTTGAATGTTGTGCATAAGCAATGACCTTGTGCTGTCAGGTTATTGGTGAGGTTGCATAATTCTCTTTGTTTTGTTGTTCAATAGATTGGTTAAGCGCTGACACTGTTGATGAACACATCTTTTACCCAAAATATTGAGTGTATTTTGCTTGTAGAATTGGTTACATTGTTTGCATTGAAGATTAGGTTGTTACCTTTTATATGTTAATATGTTTTAGACAAAGTTTTTTGTCCAATACCTTGGTTTTCTGTTGTTTTGGTTTGATTTGGGTTTGGTTTTTTTTTTAGTTACAAAATCTTCTTCTGTCAAAGTCCTTTTCCCGCTGAGATGGGCACTTGGGCTGCAACTAAAGCACCCTCAGTAAACAAACCGGAATTGAAGAGGTGTCATAATATGCTGCAACAAGTAGCATGACTTACTTTAATTTATCTCAGAACAGATCTGGCTGACAAGATTCTCACTGACAATGGCCAGGAGCTTGAGAGAAAGATGATCTGGCCAAGATAATTGTTGAATGTAGTCAAAAGGGAGTGAACAGAGTTGTTTGTTTTTTCACTCCAGACTGCGTGACACGGCTCCCTGTTTAATAAATGCAGCTCATTGCCACAGGGTGTGGATCTGAGATGATTTATTTTTCATCTATGTACATACCTACAACTACAAAGAGAATTTTTTCTGACATAACCTAATTTTTTTTGAGTTAATAGGCAAGTTTAAATATTAAACCTACTCTGTCTGTCTGCCTGTCTCTCTCTAGCTCCCAAACCTTCACTCTATTTTCACCCTAACTGCATCCCTGGAAAGAAAGAAGAGAAAGGGCTGAGAGATTGCATTTAAATTCCAAAAGAGAAATTAAGAATAATAAGTTGATCCTGGATTTTTGAAATTCTCAGTAGTTTGTTGTCACTCTCAATCCAGTAAACTAGAAAGCTCCTATAATTGAGTGCTCCGGCTGATCTCAGCTGTATTATTCCACAGGGAAAGGAGCTGGTGTTCGCAACAAGCTCAAACTGAGCCATACAGTTCCTCTTAGGTCAAAAGTAATGCACTCATTTTATTCAGAACTGGGCTAGAGGCTGATAATAATAACCAGCTGGTAGGCAATGAGCCATCATGTGTGGCATTAACTGAAGTCTTTTAGGCATCTGAAGGTGGTGATGCATGTAGACAGAAGGTGACACATTCGCAAACACACTCTCTGAGTTCACTATGCTGTCCTAGGTTTCTGATAAAGATGGAAAAAGAGCTTTTGGCTTCCCCCTGTTCTCTGAGCATCCAAACCTAATGTCCCATGAGCTATGAGAATATATCGTACAACTGCTGTGTGTTTGCTCTTGCCCCTTCCTGCAATTCCAGAGGTTGTTCAGAATGCTGCTACTTACTTAAAAGGCTGTGGTGATAAGGGTCAACTCTGTTTTGAGAATATATGCAGAAGTTTTAAATTATTCTGAATAATTAATGAAAATGGGATCTGGAATGCTGAGTCTTCCTGAAAACCACTGGAACTTTTCATTGCTAAACTATTTTCGGAAATTTTATCTAAATCCTAGCTGCCATCCTCCAGTGTAGTGTTTCCCTCAGGCTTCGTATTTTTGGCTCTTCTCCTGAGTGAAATTTTCAAGTGCTGGGAGCAGTTAGTTTTAAAATAGGTATCATATTCTGTATGTCCCTAGAAGAAGAGGTCAAATCAAAAGACACACTAAACAGGTCTCATAGCAGCTATCAGTAAGAACTATCCATTTTTCCTGTATGTCAATGGGCAGGTAGAAAACAAGAAAATGTGAAAGAGGTCAGAAAAAGAGGCTGAAAAAGAAAATTCAAACACCAATGTAACTGATAATGCAGAATGTTTTATTTGATAGGGTTCTCTGTAGCTATCGTGTTTTGTGCTTTGTAAGACTGCTATTGAAGCATTAAAATTGCATAGGTGGTATGAACAAACAATTAAAATGTGAAAAAAATGCTTTACTTTTTTGGTAGACTTTTCATCTAAGAGTATACCAACTGCTGTGTGCTAATTTTCTGTGTGGATTCTATATTCATGAAATGCAATGTGAGAAATTGCTCATGCAATATATTTGAATAAATGACAGGATATGCTGACAATAAAATGCAGGTGTATGAAAAGAGCAGGACAGTTACTACCAGCAAAAAAACCCCAAAAAACTTCAATCCTTCAATCTCGTTTTAGACATCTCTGGCTGAACTTGCAAGAGAATAACAAAAAGCTAGCAACCTTTTTACAAACCAGAAGGACTTAAATAAATGTGAAAACCCTGACCTTTCATGTTTTTCATACTTTAGGCTGCTAAATTACCATGTACCGTTGTTTAAATAGCTGCAGGAGTGAAGATTGTAAACAGATGCCTACAGTCACGTACGAAATCCTATGGAGTTAAAAGTTTCAAAATTACTGTGAAATCAATTTTCATCACCATAGTAGCTAATGGTATTTCCAGAATCATAAATACCAGTTGTTAAATGGGAATGTGTGTTTCCACTGTAGCAGGTACACAGGCATGAAAGCCTCTCTGCACAGCCCTTTTATCATAGTTCAGACCTGCTCTGTAAACTGAGGGAATTTAAATAACATGACCCCTGCACCTGTAATCCTCTGTATTTTCTCAGCAAGCTTGTAAAATTTACAGAATAACTTTTTGAGATATCAATGAGAACCAGGGTTGCATCAGAACCTAAATTTGTAAGAGCTGAAACAGTTTTTAATGTAATTTTTTTTTGTACAGGAACCTAGGGATAAGACAGATACCTATGTATATAAGGCATACTTTGGGAAGGTTTCAAGTAGGCAAAGGCAATTTCATTTATAGTTCTGAACAGAAAGAGTTTATCTAGATTTGGGGAGAAGAAGGGAGCATTTAGAGCTTGATGTCATCCTGAAATAATTTTCTGATTTATGAGAAAAAAAATTGAAATTAAGATCTTAAAACCACATGTGAAGGCAGGCATTTCATTCCACAAATCTCTGATTTTGACTATATGCTTCTTGACTTCTGTCAGTGAATTTGCACTTCAATGTTTAAGTTATTTACATTTTGAAACAGGAAACTAATAAAAATGAAGCAAGCCTCATGTACTTCTGCCATGTGTCTGACGTCTAATTCCTAAAAGCACAATTAGCTGGAGTCAGAGAGATGCCTCATTTAAAAAGGTAATTGAAGATTCATCTAGGGAATGGTGTATTTGAGAAAAAAGTGAGTGTTTCATGTGGATATGCAGTGCAACTTCACTTGAACTGGATGAATTGCTTATGACTGGAAGAGGAATGGGTAAAATAAAAACATTTTTCTTTTAATGAAAAATTTTGAAATGTATGATACCCACTTCCCAGCTTTTTGGAGGGCTTTTAGAAGACAAGTTGTAATGGTTTGAGAGACATTTTGTTTATGGTGTATGTTGGGGATTTATGAAGGACAAAATTCAGAATATTTCTGGCATGGTTAAGGGTACCCAGAATGAGTAAGCATGCTGTAGATATTTAAAGAGTCCTAGTTTGGTGATGGTTAGGGGTTTTCTAGGTCTAATTTTCTGTTTTCGGAGGGGGAGAAGGTTGTTGTTTGTTTGTTTGTTTGTTTTTGTGGGGGTTTTTTTGGTTGTTTGGTTGGTTTTGGATTTTTTGGGGGGGGTGTTTGTTTGTTTGTTTTTTCTTTTTTATTTCTCTCTTTTTTTTCTTCTCTTTTTTTTCCTTTTCCCTTTGTTGTTGCATTTAAAGCATTATGAAGGTCTGCTGTCCTGGCAGACCACAGTACTTAGGGGTTCTCAGCGTCTTAAGAAATTTGGTTTAGATGAACAACTGGAGATCTAAGGACAGTTAATCACTGGAAATTACTGTGGGATCACAGGATGGTCTTGGGGGTGGCTGGGAAGCCATCATAAAGGAATGAGTTTAGAATCACACTGACGCTACAGTATGGACTTGCTGACTTCTTTAGGTTCTTGCCA
Source organism: Origma solitaria (assembly GCA_013397895.1). Taxonomy (NCBI): domain Eukaryota; kingdom Metazoa; phylum Chordata; class Aves; order Passeriformes; family Acanthizidae; genus Origma; species Origma solitaria. The sequence goes on along the minus strand of VZRL01004973.1, from coordinate 2,005,215 downwards.
GTACCAGTTTCTCTATGAAACTAGGAAAAAATTGAAATTAATTTTGTTTGAAGAAAAACACAAACAAACCCAAACCTAACAAAACCCAAATTTTGGCAGAATAAGAGATCACGCTTCAATGACCTCTCCCATGAGATCATCTTCTCATGCTGCTATAAATGAAGAGTTTGGTTCTGACATTGTAGAGTTAACTAATGTGAGGGAAGGACTGGGCCCTTACTGTAGGTGTTATGTTAAAAATTGGTCCAGGTGAGTAACACCATTAAATTTTAATTCTCACAGAAAAATCTGTGCTGCTAAACTATTAATTCTTATGCTCTTTTGATTATGGTATTCTGATGTGAATATCAGGAGATGGGAATAAATGTAGCTTTTCTGCTGTAAACTATAGTTCACATTTTGCGGTGTAATAAAATTTTATCTGCAAGTTATATGGTTTCATACAGAAAACTACTCCGCAAAGCTCTGAGCATTTGCAGGTTGTTTTGTCTGTGGAATGTGTTTGTGTGCATATTTTGTGTAGTACTCGATTTAAATCTTGATGAATGAAATTTAATTGAAAATTCATTACTTGGCCTCATGGACTCATAATTGTAGGCTCAAGAATACAACATACAAATAGAAACATTCTTTGAATAAAATGTATAATTAGCTTGGGAGTATGGAATGGAGTATAGGCTGTACTTTTTCAGGTGAGTTTTGTTCCCGTTCTGGTATTTTTGCACCTCATTGGTTCTCAGAGTCTTTCATATAATAGATTAAATTCAGAGCTGGAACATGGGGTTTGCTGTCTCAGGCTCTCTGGGATGACAAAAGAATCACCCTGACAGATGGCTTTTATGGCTCTAAATCTAGTGAAGAATATTAGACATAGGTCTTTAATTTTCTGTATTACTGTTCTAATCAGCAGGCTATCATATCTTCAAAGATCCCACTCATTTGATAAGCTTTATCTAGGAGGTGTGTAGCTGAGTTAACAGCTACCTGTTCACTCGGAGGAAGCTGTGCACAGCTTCCTCTGAGTCCTTTGTCAGAAAAGTGTGAAAGGCGCATAAATAGATCAGGTGAATGTGAAACCAGTCTGATGGGTGGGTGGGTCCCTTGGAGCTTTGTCAGGACTCACTGCCAGATGTATGTGCATTGATTTTGCCTTGGACTCTCCCCAGACTGTTAATTCTGTGTGGATTCACCATTTGTCGAATAGCTCTGTATGTTGGACTCGTCAGTCCAACAAGAACTGCTGTACTGAGCCTTGCCATGGCTCCTGACTGCTGGAACCCCCAGGTCTTCTGCAGTGCCCGTGCTGGGAAACCACACAGGCTGTGGAAATGTTTAGGTAATTGAAAATGTGCTATGCAATTGATTATTGCATGCACACTGTTTGATGCATGGCAATGTCAGATACAGAGTGTGCCTGACTCTGTGCGCAGCACATGCAGGGAATGCTGTTCTCACTGCAAGGGTTGCTTTTCTGCTGCCTGCATCATGAGATTTCAGAAACATCACAAGCCTTATCTAGCCCTCAGTTCCCACAGGTTACTGAGAGAACGCATTAATGCAGGCCCTTCCTACTTCAGGGATGACAATTGCAAGAGTTACAGGCAATATTTAGCCTTATTTTTGTTTTTGAAGTGATATATTAAAAATCACGGAGTTTGTCCACTGGCTTATAGGTAAAGTTTTTCTAATTGCTGAAGATAATGTTACCAGTTTTTTCACTGACTTATACTAGCTGGTTATTGGTAGTCCATGTAAAGTAATTATTTTACCTTGGAAGTTTCTCTGAAGCTATTTAAATACATTAGGTTAGATTCTGCTCACACTTGCACCATTGCATTTCTAAAGTGCTATGACCAGGAATAGGATCTTTGGTCCTAACCATGAAGAAACTATTACAGAATTTTCAAAATTACTGTTGCTTAGAGGTGAGAAGATACATATGTAACTTTGTTTTCCAGAGCTAATCCTTTTTTGGTTGTTGTCCAGAATGAATTTTTATTGTTAATATAGAATGAATAAATATTGGAAAATTAACATTTGGTTTAACTTCAACGATCTTCAATGGAAAATGAATTTCTGAGGTTTAACTCATATTCATAAACTATTAATTAAGATGACCAATTTCCACTTATGTTCAAGAATCCAATTTCTTTTCTAGTGTTTAAGAATACAGTAATGCTAATACTGTTGTTAATGCTAATACCATTGTTACCCTCTCTGATGCAAATGTTAAAACTTGGTAAGTCTGCATTGGCAGATCCTGGTTAGTATTTTCTGTTGCTGTAGGAAAGGATCTGTCATAGTTTTGTAGACACTAGTTTGCTCCAGTATGAACAGACAAGATAAGGAAGAGAACTGGAGAAAACCCCTGTAAATGCTATGGTGTTTTATTGTACTTCGGAGATTTCTGTAGTGCAATAGAAATAGTTTATGTGAGATAAGTATTCTGTTGAGGAAATGGAACTCTGAGACCTGAAAAAAAGCTCTTGGAAGCCCTCTCCAGAAATTCTGGATAGATATCTATAATTTTTAATTAATTTTTTGTTTGTGCTCTTTTTTTAAGCTCTCTGGGGCAGCCTCCTGAAAAATGTGTGAACAGCATCACAGGCTCAGGCTGTACTTGCTGCACTGTGTGTCTTTAGAGAAGGCAGTGATAATCTGAAACTGTACAGCTACTGCTTTTATGTACTTTTAGCACTTCTGCTCTCTTTGAAAAAAATAGATCTGTCAGCACGTGGTAGTCTCTAGAGACTCATCACCAGAGTAGCCATGTCATTAAACTTTAATCAGGCCATAGCAATTCAGTGTCAATAAAGATGTATGTGTAAGGATGACCTTTTAGCCTAACAAATGGAGACTACCTCCGTTTAAGGATCTACATATAATGTGAAAATCATTAGCAAGAATTTTCTTATTGCATGTTGATATTCTGATAATGAAAGTACATAATAATATGGGAATGTGTCTGACAAAATGGAAAGAATTTATTATACTGATAGGGATTTCTTGTATAGCTTTGATTTCATGGTGTCCGTCACTAACCTTTCAGTTTTCCTAAGCTAAGCTGTATTTACTTACAAGTAGATAAGTAAAGGCCATTTATTTATTTTATTTTGGATAAGGGAGGATTAGCATTTAGATTGCCCCAAAACATTAATTACTAGGGATTTGGTCTTGAAATGAAAAGCGTTTTGCAGAATTAACAGAAGTCAAGACCACAAATGAGTGAATTTGTGAAAATATTTGTCATGGACATCTCATTTTAAGTCCCTTAAAATATGGCAGAGGTTTTGCTAGTCTTTGTTTAGTTTGAATGTAGAATGGTGCGGTGCTGATACTTACTGAAGTTTTTAACAAGGTACTGCATAATTAATTTGAAAATTATGACAACTTAAAATTTCAAAACCACTGCAAAAGTCCAGTTTGTTCGGTTTTAATGTCTCAGAAGGGTTATGTGAAGATCCTATACAAACCCACAGAATTCTCCCACACTCACATTTTGCACTGAGCATTTATCACTGGTAGCTTTGGCTTTTAATGACATGCCTAATGACACTTCCCACATTTCCTGTATTGCATTTTCAACAGGCAATATTTTTCAAAACCAGTCAGTGTTATTCACACTATCCATACTGAATGTCATACTGCACCAGTGGGATTTTTAGGAGTTCCACTGTCAGTCAGTAATTGATAATTCAGTAAACTTAAGAACTGTTTCATCCATCTTCATAGATTTTTCTTTGCCATTCTGTCATATTTCCTTTCCTCATCACCTAAAAGCAAGAAAAATACTGTGCCCAACTCCACTGCTTTTTGCAGAGTGAAGCTGGTCTTTAATTACAACCTTCAGGATTGGAATTGCCAACTACTTTGGAATCTGGAAAATGTTATATTCTGTGCAAGCCTTTTCATAGGCACAGCAAACCTAATTTTGGTTCTCTGCAGGATTAACATTTTTCTTCTTCATAAATTGTACCTGTTCTCTCTTCTGACTGAATCTCCTGCACCATGAGTGCTCTATGTATGTGTACGTGCTTTGTATGAGAGCACAGTGCATGCAGGAGAAATGTAACTTTTTCCAAATTTTGAATTTATTCCTTAGGTGTTCTTCTACACTCATGCCAGCAAATCCTTTTGCATTCTGCATTTCTCTAGGAAACACGAGTTTGGGATTTTTAAGGAGACATCCAATGCAACTAATGCAGTCTACAACTTTTTCCGTGAGTGCTCTTGAGATGGTCTCAGGAAAGAGCTAATAAAAAAACAAACTCCTGTTGCATTGAGTTTTCATTGTGCTTTAAACCCATCCTCATAACAGCCACAGTCTGGGTTTGGGTGCATCAATGTGCTAACAGTGATTTTGGACTTTTTGTGCTCAGTGACCATGCCATCTGCTGGGGATATTTTGGCCGAAGACAAAATTCCTTGTATAGCCCTTGATGTTAATTATCATGTATGATTTTTGAGATTTAGATTGTGATGGTATTGCCAGAATATTTTGCTCTAACACCTCAGCTCTCTGAAGCATTGGCAAAGTCTTTCCAAAGGCATCTGTTGCTGGGGATGGCTGAGCAGGGACAGTGCACTGGTACAGGGCCTGTTCCTTTCTTCTAATCTTCAGTGCCATTCACAACTCCTGTAAAGCACTGGAATATACAGTAGGAATGGCCTTCTATTGGACTTTGCACCTTCTTCTCTTGCCAAAATATTTGTACTTCACAAATGAATGGACTATTTGACTGTGCCTTTACAGGGACCCAAATTTCAATTCACTGGTTAGAGAGGCAAATGCAGGAAGCCTGCGCAGGACTGTAAGAAACACAGAGTGAGTAGTGGTCTGAATTCAGGATGGGCACCTCTAGTGATCCCAGATCTCTCAGGTTTCATGTCCTCACCTCTCACTGAAGTTAATGGCAGTTTCTTCTGCTTCTGTTCAAGTTGCAGTGTACCGCCTGCTTTAGGATTCCTAAAAGTCATACCCAATTTCAAGCCTTAAATTTCCTGCCAAATGCACCAGAGATTCCACTCATGCAACTCTGACATCTGCCATGTCCACAGCTCAGCATATTTCTGGATGCAATTCAGACAATCTGATTACCCACCAAGCAGCTTGAACCTCTATCAAGCAGCAGTGGAGCCCAAGTGAGAGTAGGCTCAGACTGGTATTTGGGCTTCAAGTTTCTCACTTATGGCTCTTTTGCTCCCTTTTAAATTTTTTAAGCATCTATTTAATCAGCTTTCAGCACGATATTATACTGAATGTACAGACTTCATTAAGGGCAGTTCATTGTAACAACAGAAATATGTTTAAATAATTTCCTGAATGTAAGCCTTGCATTTTAATTTTTTTTGTAATAAAAGTTAAAATGGAATAACAATAGAGCCATACTAAACTAGCTTTGTCAAACTGAGTTTGTAGTTCAGTAATTTAAGTAAAGCCTGATAAAATTAGACCTGCTCTGATGGGGTTTTCCCATGGCTCTCAATTACAGGTTCTCAAACCTTAGGCAAAGCTGATGGTAATTGTATCATGTCTTGTTTCTCTGAATACCTTACTTTTTTATTTAGTGCCATACTGGATTGGTATAACTTTGGTTGAGCTTTATGTATGCAATACTATAAAATATTTGGAGTAGACTCAGGAGTATGCATTTACTCATTGCTCCATGGAACATGCTCACATTTCTTCACTGTCAGTCTTCCAAGCTGAAATCTCTGCAACCATTCCCCTACTCTTTATATAAAGCTGACCACTGCATAATGCTTCCAGGCCCTGCACTTATTAGGATGATTTTTCTCTCGTTGAATCTACTTTAACATTCAGTCTCACTCTCTACAGTAATGATGGCAGAACTCTCTTGAATTTCCATAGCACAGTTTGAGTCTTATAAGTAAATATTACCTGCTTGGATATATGAGATTGCTTTATGAAATTTTTGGGACAGCTATGCTATTCATACTGCAAAGGCTGGATTTAAACACATGCTAGGGGGTGGAGGGGGTGGACAAGTAGGGCAATGGTGTCATTTCCCTTCCTTCAAACACCATTAAAATTGCACATTAATATGTAGTACTTAAGCTGAATGCATTAGTATGTGTGTAAGTTTCTGGATAAAATATATGAATGTAAACTAGCATACATACTCTCTGGTATCTTATATAGTTATCTTCAAACCCAGCATTTATGCAATGACTTTATCATCCTTCTTGGAGCTAATATTTCAGCTTGGTTGCAGTTTATTGATCTTATTCCTCAGTGCAACATCAAAATGTTTTGTGTGTTGCCTGAACTCTTCTAAGTTTGAAAAGCCTAGTGTTGAGAAGCTCTCACTAAATATTTATACAGACAAGGGCTTCATCTTCACCTTTGATATGATGTTAGAGGGTGAAATATTGGTCACAGCTTGTTTGCTGGGGTTTTGGGGCTTTTTTTCCATCTGAAGGACAATGGGGGAAAATAAAAGCCCTCCTTATATTCTAGGTGTAAGCCAATGGCTTTAATCAATGTTTCATCAGGAATTGTGAGATATAGACATCTATATGCACATATGTTTTAAATCTTCTTATTTGGGGGAGGGGAGAATTTTCTTGTTTATTTGTTTTTCATTTATTTTGGTTTGGTTTATTTCTATTTTTAGTTAAGAAATCTAAAGGCAAGTTCATGCTTGATTTCTGGTTGATTTACAGGGAAACATCAGGAAATAAGCATAAGACTGAGCTGAAATTTTATACTGTGTGGACTTGGATTTGTTAGTGGAATACAAAGACTGCTGATGCCATGGGATTTAGAGGGAACTACTCCTCTCCTCCTTGGCTTGTATGAACAAGAGCAGGTCATAAACTTAAGGGAAGTTCTTAAACTTGACTGAGTTCTGTTTTGTATGAAGCATGCGGTTTTGCATGGTTTTCTTAACTCAGTTTGCAGCATCTCTGAATGGTTCTTAAGCTAAGGAATGAAAACCCAGAAATAATAATAATAATAATGAGAAAAATGGGTTTGAGATATCAGCTATGTGGTCTTTAAGGGAAAAAAATAGACTAGCTTTACAGCTTTAATGGTGTTTTGGACATAACTAGTTTTTATCTGTCACCAGAATCTCCAAATGTTCTTGTTCTTATGGAACCATGAGGCTGTTTTTCTTCTTAGAAAACACTTGCTAAGAAGCAAATTCTAGAGAAAGAAATAAAATTATTGTGTGGGTTTATAACACACTATAAATACATGTAAATTGCACCATGGATCAAAAGCTCATTTGTACTAGCTGATGATGAAGCTAGTTATACTGAAGATTGAACTCAAGAGTGTTGATTTTTATTTTTTTTTCTAAGGTGATATAATATCTTGGGGCTTTTTCCTTTATTTCTATGTTGAGATTTTAGGGCTGACTCAATATATTACATACTTCTTATCCATTATACATAGGCAAAAGTGTTCACGGCCTCACAAAGTTAGTTACATAAAAGTTTATTGCTGTAGAAGCCAAGTTGTTACTTTTACTGCAAATTAAAATTTGATCAATTTTTTTTTTCATTGTACTGAACATTCGTCTGTAAATACAGCTCAGTCAGATGTGAAGATCTTTCAGAGTGGTAAAACACTTCGGAAGTGCCCACCAAAATCCTCAGAATGTGGTGATTTCCAGAGGAAAAGGGAAAAAAGCTGAGAGAAATAGGAGTACAAACGTATCACAATGTAGAGAGAAACATATGGGGGAGGTGCGCACACACAAAGATTAAGGGTAAGAAATGTGCAGTAGAGGAACCATATTCATATGTAGGCACATACGTCACCAGTCTCCTCTATAGATTTCTGTATTTGATGCTTTGACCTCTAAAATGACAGTGGCGCACAGAGGAGAACAGTTGGTCCATGGCAATCTGTACAGCTACCCAGAGAATCAGGGGACGAGGCAGGCTGAGAGGAACTTCAGGTGGCCCTACAGTCACGCCACATCCCCAGATATGTTAACTGCTGCTGTTTTATAAATTTGCAGTGTGGTTTAAAAGCTGGTATGCCATGAAATTCTACAAAATAGGTCTGGGAAAACCCATGAAAGCTAATCCCCTTTTCTGAAAGTAATGTCAACTATACTTAAGCAACTGTCAGAAGCAGTTAGTCCAACATGTTCTTAAAATTTCCCTCTACTAGACATTTCCATCAGCACTGCAGGTAATCTATTTCTGTGCCTCAGTGATATTGGAACATCAGGTGCTCCTGTACCACAGGTCAGAAGCACAGAGCACTCACAGAGTTGAAACAGCAGCAGAGAAATTGGCTCAACTTCATTTATCTAACTATCAGGTTCAAGATACTGTCTCACTTTTGGGTTCCCAAACAGATGAATTCTGCTACATTTGTGCTGTGCTTTGAACTGTCAATTGTCATGGTAGTCACAAGAGCATTTCTAAGAGTATTTAGCTTGGGATGTTTCAGCTGGAAGCACTTAAACTAAGCCTAATTGAGAGAGACAAAAAAAATCATAATAAGAGGACCGATCTGAAAACAATTAAGGGTATACTTGGCTAATTATGAACCTACGTTAATTCAAGGACTTTTTGAAGAGGAGTTGAGTGGAATTGTGTGGAGTATTTGCTGGGTTGTGATACAAATGCTGTTATGCTTGTGAAAGTTAGGTAACCATTAGTTGAAATAGTTCGTGCAATTGTGGAAAAAAATGCTAAGCCATGCAATTTATATTTGATCAGAAGAACAGAAGGCAAAGGTTGCTGAATTATACTAAAACTGGGAGAATGTCTGCATGGAGGCTTGGATTTTGGGAATAGAAGTGCAGAATTCAGATCATTAACCCCTGTGTAAATGAGCCCCTCCAGGCTTTCCAGAGTAGTACAGCTAACAACAGCATTTTGCTGAAGGAAGGTTGCTCTATTATGCTGAAAATGCCAACTGATTTCGACAGAGCAGCAGTGTAATGATGTCAGTAATGCTGCAAAAGCCACTATGTGGAAGTCTTATCTTTAGTCCTTGTTGTTGCAAGAGGTTATCACGACTTGCTACTTTCAGGATGTTCTAGGAAAAAATATGCGCCACGAGATTATCTGTTATCAGTGTCACGGCCCAGCCCTCTCTGCTGCTAACATAAAATGGAATTATAAGCATCAAAGGGAAATGAAAAATCAAATCCAATTGCCTACTGAGTGACTCAATTGCATTTTCTGTTTATTAGATGTGATGACAAGATAAAATACCATCATTCTTGGGCAGTTCAAAAGCAATCACTGGCAATTTATTTGATAGTTATCTCTTTAGGCTCTGTCTTTATTTCCAATCTGCACAAGAAGTATTTATCTGCCTAAATTTAGCCATTTTCCTTGGATGTCTGTGTTTGCTGGCTTGTCTTCTAGTCTGCCTGGGAGAGATGGAAACACCTTCAGAGGATTTTTGAGTAGGTGTGGAACTCTGAATCACTGTCTGGGAGAGCCCACTGAAGCCTCTTTTTCCTTATTTTGTCGGGCAAGCTGCCTCCTTTATATAACTGTTGAAAGTTGACAGTGACTTTCCCCCTTGATATGATGTGACCCCTAGGGATGTGAGCTGAGTTAAACTCCATGCCAGGCTTCCCCTTTCTTCCTTGTTGCTCTTGGGAGTAGGGTGGGCAAGCAGGGAGAAAAGTCAGTACAGGCCAGCCTTTGGGAAGAATAAAATATGATACAAAAAAAAGGAGTCCATTAGGTGTGCTCTAGGATCTGTCTAATTGAGGCCTTTTTAAAATCTCTGGGACTTCACAGACATATTACTTGTTCTTTATGGCTTACAGTTACTTGAGAGATAACAGCATGGAAATAGCTGTTTTTAAGAGTTTTTAAGTTTTAAAATTTTTTAAATAAAAAGCCCTATATCCCAGGGCCCTGCCTCCAACAAAAATCGAAAGCAAAGATCTAGGATGCAGAATGCGGACAGGACAAACATACATGTTCACCATCCTCTAGTCCTTTCCTTAGCCCTGAGTATTTTTAATACAAAAACCTGTTGAGATAATATGTAGAGAATAACTGCTGGCATATATCTCTTTCACAAATTTGTCTAGTTTCTCTTTAATAAAAAAAAACTTATAAACTTTCACTGTTATATGGCAAGGGGATTGATAACGTTACAAGTTTTGTGTGAAAAAACCAACCCTTTTTGTTTGTTTTGGGTTTGGTTTTTGCTATCCTCATTTGAGGCCACTTGCTTCTTGCATTGAATGAGATGGTGAATGGGCATCTTTCTCTATGACATCCACAGTTTTGAAGATCTGCTTTGTAGGTCTGTTTGCTTTTCTAGATTTCGAAGTCTTGGACCTTAATGACAAGCATTTTCCTATCTTTTAGGCAGCCTTGTTTCCCCTCTTTGAGTTCTGTCTAGCCCTTCTTTTTGAGAGAAGACCAGAGCTTTCCATGATATTCCCCACTTCCCCCTTGCCCTTTCACCTTGTCTGACATGTCCCAGGGCTCACTGATGTGATATTTTTCAAAGGTGCGCTATTTGTGCAGATTTGGAAGGGCACTGAATGCATGCACAAGCATGCTATTCTTCCAAATTTAATGGTCCTGCTCTAGATAGTTGGGTTTTTTTTTTTGTTTGTTTGTTTGGTTTTTTTTTAAATAACTATTAGACATGTTTCATTCTCAGGAAAAACCTTGAGAATGGTTGAAACAGAAAATGGAAAATTTCACTCATGCGCAGAGTTTAACAAATTTCTGTGTTGCTGAATGGAAGTTGTACACTGAAATGTGCTACCAGAGGCACTTTGCTCACTGCTCTGACACGGAGCTGGGTGTAGAGATGAGTTGCCAAATGAAGGTCTCCTGCTCACTTTGCCTAACTTCTTGACTGCAGTCTTTTTTGTTCAATGGATGAAGAAGATGGTGAGGCAGAGTTTCCATCCTCTCCCTCTTTCATGCCCCTTCAATGCAGTTTGAATTTGCTGCAACACACGTGCTTTTTACAGGATAAATATATATTGATGTGACCTCATGCAAATCAATGCTGATCCTGGGTAGTCTTTGTGCTTTTGCACAAGTATTGGAAATGTACTGCAGTGAAATGATATAGCACCTCATTTTCCTTTAGTAAAAGCCCTCTGGGCTGAATTTACAGGGCTCCTATGCAAGCTGCTGCAGAAGAGTAAATCCTATTATGGGATTTCTGAAACCAAACTGAAGAGCTGACAAAAAGATGGGTCAGTTCAACTAATCAGCTTTGTAAATGTATTAACATTTCATTCAGGAGACATGACCTAGAATGGTCAGCTGCCTGCAGTATCCTCAGGACTGAAAGGACTGAGCCAGGCTGCAGAGCCTCTCTCTGCAGGAGTGTGGTGCTGCTCTGTGCAGACAAGCTGGCTGCTCACATCTCTGGCTGATAGGCATGAGAGACGAGCACAGTGACTTCACCATTCTGTCACACATACCTTGCTTTATGCCATGATTAACCTGAACAAGCATCTCCCAAAGGATTTTATGCAATAATCATCCTGCAGAGGGTCTATGTGAAAAATACCTAATGCTTCAGTGATGTGTAGCTGCTGTCCTAATTTTAACACAATTGCAGCACAAAGCAGGCAGCAGCTATTGTGTTCACAGGATAAACTATAGAATAAAATGGCTACAAACATTCTAATGGATCTGTTCATCAGACCTTCACTGGTGAGGTAGCAGAGGCCCTGATCAGCAAGTTTTGGTGGTAATTAGCTGTGTCAAAACCAACTTCATTGAAGTCAGAACAACCACTGTTTGGAATAAATATGTTTGTGCAGAGCTGGGACCCAGGTGATTAAACAACTACAGGCTTCTCTCCTAATTGTACTTCACTGTCGTTCCAGGCTACTGCCTATGAATTTGAACAGTCATTTATTACATTATGGAGGCTATACAAGCTGCAGAAATGAGCCCTGACTGTGATTTAGAAAATGGGATGCCAAGGGTTAATAAAAAAGGGTTGCTTCCTCGAAGCAGTAGGTGATATGCAACAGGCAAATCCTGAGCAGCAATTCCCAGGTGTGTGAAAATGGTCTGGTGCATGCAGTGATGATGTGACTCAGAGAAAGCAGGAGCTACTGCTGCTAGTGTAAATAGAGATGTCAGTGAGACAATTTGAGTTTACAGAGTATTTGTTCAGTTATTATCTGTGTAACAGCAAGAAGGTGCTGGATTTCCATAGCCAGGGTCATTATCATTTTATTTAGGTTAATATCAAAGCCAGAGGGAAGAATGAATTATGTGAAAGATAACCAATCCTGGTCAAGAACAAAGTATGTGTTTGGTCTTTCTGGTTTCTTATTTTTTGGGGGGGGGCAGGGTGTGGGAGACAGGATTGAATATCAAGTGTTACATTGGCATTTATATAATTGCATTGACTCACAGATTTTGATGCACTGAGTGTTCCTTCCAAATGCATGAAGATGGAGAGAATCAAGGTATATTATGTGGCACCCAAATAGAAGTCACAGTGAATGAGGTGCAGTGAAGAGTGGCTCTGTAGAGTTCACTGGTCTTGGGAGAAATAAGGAGCAGTGGCAAAACACAGATAATTTTAAAGCTATTCCTATGAGCAGAAGAAGGAATGGGTTTATATTGTAGTCTGAGTATAGTTATAGCTCATGTTAAAAATCTGCTGCTTCAACATCACAAATATTAACATCAGTCATGTTAGTCAGATATCTGGGGTGCATATGCATTTTCAATGGGTTGTTGATGCCGAGATCTAAAAGGGAGTTCAGTGCAGAACTACCGTTTCATTCTTCATTCCTCATATGCCTATGTATTATTCTGAATAATTGGAAACCATTTCACATCTGCTAACATCACAGCTATACCACAGAAGATGGTTACAACTAAAAAGAAGTGCCATTAGGGATGTTTGAACCAGCATTGTTTATATGTTTTTACTTTACATTAAAAAGTTCTGTTGAGCAAGGACACCAAACATTATTTTTTTAACTGAGAACACTGTAGATTCCTACACATGTGGAGTTTTGTGCATGTTCGCAATGGCAGATGAAAACATGATTATGCAAATGCTTGTCTTGTCTGTTAAGTCAAACAGTGCATGGATAAATATAGACCAAGAAAAGAAATCTAGTAAAATATTTGACTTCATAAAATAAAACTTATGTAGGAGGACAGCAAGGTTAAAAACTTAGTAGTCAAACACAAGAGAAACAAAAATTGAAAGTTACTTTGTGCTTTTGGTCTTTCACCTGCAGCTTTCTTGTTTCTGTCTGTTCTTTTTTCCAATCTCTCATCCGAGATCTTGTCCCATCTGCCAGTCTGCTTTTCTTGCCATATCACCTGGGTGAGAGGAGCAGAAGCACTGAAACCCAGGAATGAGAGAGTGTTTCTGCTTGGGTTTCTCTGCCTATTGCCTCAACAGCCTGGGCTCTCCTGTTGGTGCCAGGAGACAGAGCATTTGTGAACTGCATGGGAACAGCTAAGTAGTATTTTTCATTAAAATGGTGAAAAAATACATTCCTGATGACAAGGAACATGCATAAGTATCAAGATACTTTAAAACAATGTTATAAATATTGTTAATAGAGGAAAAAGAGACATTTCTACTAATGACAATTATTACAAATGACTGAAGTACTTCTGTTACAAGATTAAAAAAAAACCAAAAAACCAAGTAAAACCAGTATGGAATAGATAATGTGTTTAGTTCCATTTCTTGGAATATGAGAAAATTCTAAAATTGCCTGATACTTCCATGATAATAGTTATGCATCACAATGGTAGACATTGTAATGATACCTGTAGGCGACATTGCTTGCTGTGATTATTTTCATTTACATCTCCCTGTTATGATTTAGCTCATGGGCTTTCCCAAACTTTTTCAACTGCATGAATATCCTCTGCCTCACCTGGCTATTCCCAAGCTGCCTGTTTTTTCCTGTTGAATTGTCTCTACTAGGGGAAAGTTCTATGACTTTGCAGGTTTTTTGCATATGTATGACCATTGCTTGACAATATCATGTGTTACAGTATTACAAGAAAGACCTTAAAATAAATGAAATAGATTCTTACTAGGAATTTTTTGCTTGCTGCTATTTTCTGACTTGTTTATAATCAAGAATTTTGGTGTAAGAAAATGAATATGGTTATGTTCCCTCTCTTTTGAAGTGTTTAAGGACATAAATTACTCTGTGCATATGACTGCATCAAACTGTTGAAGGAAAGCAAGGTTTATTTGCTGACATTCTCATGACCAAAAAGAAAAATAGCCAATATGTTACTGATGTAGGGTCTTTTTTGGTTTGTTTTAGTGGCAAGCTGTTGTTTTGGCAAATTAAACTACTCTATGAACCTTCCTTTGGGTACCTGTTGGAGTATGCTGTGTTTGTAACAAAAAGAGCAGTACAAAATAACAAAACTCTTAAATTTCTGAGATAAGGTCATCTGCACTGACAAGTGGATAGATCTGTAATCATACTAGTTCTAATGGAAAGGATCTGCAATAAAATTACCAAGTACAAATTTCAGTATTAGGTACTCCAAAGATTAAAACCTCCCACATAAGTAAACAACGTGTAAACAATAGCAGGTTAAGAAAAAAACAAACATTTTTCTTGTTATAGTCACCTTTAGATTTTCTTTGTCTTTGGAGTTTACTTTTTGTCTCAGTCATGAATATTACAATGTTTTTTGTTTTTAATGGAAACTAAGCTTCTCAATTAATGCCTCTTGTCAGAACTTGACCCTTTCAGAAATAAACTAAATAGCAAAAAACTTGAAGAAGAATAGAGGATAAACAATGCTGTCTTGACATTGCACAGAAGTGTTTATTAAACAACTCCATCAGTATCATGCTTCCAGCCTTGCTCTACACTCCTGAGTTACTGGTATTGTTTGAGACCTGGAGTTTTGAGCAGTTCAGCTGTATTTATGTTTACTTTGCATAGAAATAGAACAATCTTGCTTGTATTAAATGACTGAAGTACGAGTTGAGGATTGCAACAACAGATGTGAAGGAAATAAAGATATTTTAGCAAAGGTTGTTTTTCCTCTGTTGCCTCCAATTGAGGCTTGTCTTTCTAAGTGCAGAATTCTATTCTACCAAATGACAATTAAAATTCAGATCTTTATAAATAGATAACTGGCCTCCTCCTCAGAATACTCTCGTACACAGGATTTAGTTTGCTATTTAGGTTGCTTGTACAGACATCCAAGTCCTGTCAGGCTGAGCTCCAGTCTCCTCCAGCTTTATGGAACGTTTCCAGAGGAAGTATTGAAATGGATAGATTTCATTTCTTGGGTTTTTCCACCATTACCTGGTCTCAGTTCTTGGTCATAAATTAACTTGGCACTTGTAGATATTTAGATATTTCTTCTGTGATCCTATTCTGAGTTCTTGATCTGACTTTTTCACAGTCTTCTTGGGTATGTAAACTTAGAGAACTAGAACCAGCACCTGCTACAGCCAACAGTAAGTTTCTTATAAACAGCCAGAAACACAGCTGCATATCTCTTCAAAACAAAGTAGTACAGTGAATAATATGACTTTTAAGCTAAGATAAGAAGTCTGGGAGCTGGGTGAGTCTCAGTTATAGTAAGCTGGGCTACCCAGCCAGCTGGGCAGTAGAGGGAGTCGGATAGAAGTTGTCGATAGGTTTTGTTTGCTGAGGACTCCTGAAGCTGCTTGACACAGACAATGCTAGCACATATGTTTTAATGTTTTAATGTTACCGTGGCATCTGAGTTAACAAATATTTCAAAAGTAGTCCGTAAGTGTTCAGCTCTTAACTGTCATTGTGTGATGCTTTTCAGAATGATCACGGTCCCAGCATCCATCTGGGGTCATGTCACCTAGAGCGTCACAATTTCTGCAGCTGTGCTAAACTCCCCTTACCACTTCCCTGGCTGTGTTAGAGTGGGAAGTGGCAAAGTACTCCACAGGAACCACTCCCAATCCCTTATCCCCCAACATTAATGTATGTGAAACACATTTGGAGTGTTCACCTTACTTCCACAGCAGTCTGGTGGCTGCCCTACTATGAAGTATTTCCTGGCATGAATGAACTAAAAGAGTTGGGTTTAAGAAACTTTTAATTAAAATTATTTGTTTCAGAG
Source organism: Origma solitaria (assembly GCA_013397895.1). Lineage (NCBI taxonomy): Eukaryota > Metazoa > Chordata > Aves > Passeriformes > Acanthizidae > Origma > Origma solitaria. Next base: position 1,989,150 of record VZRL01004973.1, on the reverse strand, counting down.
CCTTCTGCTGACTGGAGCCCTGTAGTGCCAAAGGTGAACTATACTATAAAAGTTTCTGGATCTAATGGAAAAAAACCCTGTGGTTTACACTCATTGATAGATTCGATATGTGTTAATGTTGAATATGTTATAAAATAAATGAACTTAAGGTACAGTGTTCTTACTAACTGCAAAAATCTAACTGAATTTTTGAAGATGTATATGTCAGTTTATTTTCCCAGCAATTTCTAGCAGGAGTGACTACTTAAAACACATCTGATCCAGTTTTAATTTATGGTTTGGTGGGTTGTTTTTAAAATTATTAATTTTTTTAATCTCTTATTTCCACATGAGCTGGGCCATAAAACAAAGCTTAATTATTCGCATGGCCATTCCCTCCTTGCCCAGCAGCCTCTCCCCAAGGCCGTGCCCTCAGGGAGGGCTGCTGGCCCCGCGCTGTGGCCGCGGGCGCGGGTCAGCCGTGGTGCCACGGTCACCTCGCGCAGCCCTCAGCCCCAGCAGGGGCACTGCCATGGCGCGTTCCCGCCTCGGCACCACGGCTTTGCTTGGGGCCTGAAAATGGGATCCATGCTCACCATTTCCTGGGCTTGAGGGCAAAGAATGACTGTGGCTGACTGTGCTGGAAAGGGCAGCTTCTTCAGCAGCCATCACAGAGGTTCTTCACAGGTTTATAAACAAAATTAAGGTACTGAACTGAGGCCTGGGCCCCCCATTCCTCATGAGGGCCACGCGCAGCCTGAGCTCTGAGAGTGTCACACGCTATGGGTCCCTGAGGTTGTGCCTCATAAATCCCAGTTTATAAATTTATTTCTGGAATATCTAAGTCTTTCTCTTCCCTAGAAATTACTCCCTGATTGCTTTCTTTGAAACAAAATGATACTTCTTTTAAAAATCCAATTCAGAGTTGCCTATCCTACAGTTTCATGGAGACCTGTGAGGAAGCCTGCTTTCCCTGAGCCACCAAGTTCAGTGTGGGGGTGAAAGGCATTACTTAGATTCTTTTGTAAAACATTAGGAGAAAAAATGTGCAATGCAATATTATCAGAAAAGGCTTAAAATCTGTGGGATTTTAATGCAGCTGAAGAAAACGTGGCTGAGTGTAATGACAGAAAAGGTGTTAAAATGCCTTTCATTAAAGAGCTATTTCTTCTTTTCTCCTTTGTTCTGTAAAGCTTGCAAATATCAGGCAGTTGTGTCCTGGCAAGGAAGCAGCTGTGAGGAGCCTCTGGGCAGTGGCTACGGCTGCAGAGCCAGCAGGAAAACATCATGGTGTGCAGCTGAAGGATGTGAAGCAGTAAACCATGATCCAGAGAAAAGAACACCTGCCAAGGACTGCAGCTTGTGTAAAACGCCTCTCAGGTAATTTCAAGGACCAGGAAAGCAGATTACCAATATTGCTATGAGGTAAAAGTTCTGCATTTCCACTTTGGAAGACCCCAGGGATTCAGGTGTCTCCTGGCAGGTGTCAATACTAAGCTGATGACTCAAAGCTAACTTTAACCCAAAAGTATTGTGGACTCCATTCCCTTAAAGCTTAAAGGAGAATTTTTTCTCTCTTATTGTGTACCTCACCAGTAAGTGTATTTACTAGCAGTCTTACATTTAGAGGCAGAAGTTACCTGGTATGGGTGATACACTAAATCATCCCTCAGGCCCAGCAGCCACCAGCCTTGGTGCTTGTGGCAAGTCTTGCTGTAGAATGTTGACTTTTTTTTTAAAAAAAAAATCCATGAAATATTGTCTTTCCCTAGGTTATTTTTGTTAAATGTATTGGAGTCATATTGGAGGAAATAGTCTTAAAGACAAAATAGTTCTGGTTTTTTCTTTGTTTGTTTTTTTTAATAGGAGGTTTTGGCACAAAGTTACACAGTTTTACAGCCTCAAAAGAGCTCAGGAGGCAGACTTTAAGTTTTTTGAATGCAATTTTGTTGCTGCTGCTGCAATAGGCAAACCTGTTATGTTCCACATAGAGAGCAGCACTACACTTATCCAAAATATGGCCTCAAGCTAGCATCTGAATCAATGTCAGTTTGGGATTTCAAATCTGACTCTTGTTCAGTGTCTGGAACTATTTTATGAATAAAATAGCTTACTTATTCATTTAGCATTCACCTATGAGACCCCTCAATCCTTTATTTCTCATTACGCAGAAAACCACTTTTTAATACAGACATTTATGACTTTTTATTACTGTAAATGATAGACCTGTCTCTGTGTTCAGAGTATATCTCAGCTGAAAAGTTCGCAGTCAGCTTCTCTAAGAATACTTACCCTTTAAACTTGAGATAAAAACATGATCTCTCTATTTTGATGCAGCCCGTGCTTTTCGTGAAACAAACTAATTATATTCTATAATTACATGAATGTTTTTATACCGGTTTTTTGCTTATTTTGGGGAAGCATCTCAGACAATGTTTGTCATACTTGCATATTCAGTTCTGATCGTGCACTTACTGGGTATGCAGGATGATCTTCAACAAGCAAGTGAAGTGGAGGTCAGACACACTGAATATTGTTCGTGCTCTTTAACAAGAAACTGCTTTAGCAGAATCCCTAGTGATGGATCAAAATGTGGGGATATGTCTCTGATAGAGGATTTGTTCAGAAAAAGCCCAACATTTTTCTTCAGAGGATGGACACTGGTGGATTGAGGAAATAGAGACAGTGATAGCTATAAGTGATCTCTAACATAAAGGAGGGTATAGCCTCAATATAAAGTTCTCTAGCTTTATGCAATGCATGATGCTAAGATTAAGAGACATCTTATTGCTTTATCATAGAGGAACTGGATTTTGGCATGCATGAGAGAAATGGGATTAGCTGCATAAAAAAGAAACATAGTTTTATGGGTCTAAAAAGGGTTTCATATATTTAAAGGGAAGTACTATTAGAAGAGCAGAAAAAGTTTTTTGGGGAAAAAATCTCTTACTAACAGGCTGAAGCCATGGTCTTGGGCCATCTTGGCAGGATGGGAAGGAATCCGGGTGCAGAATTCTTCATGGCAGTCAGGCATCCCATATTTTTACTTCTTTTCTTAGATATGGTCAACCTGGTTCTTTGTCAAAAAGGCCACTAAGTGCCTTAAGAGCACTCTGACACTAAATGGAGGAAGTGCTTGAAAGGATCTCACAAGAAAGCTTGGAGAGATTAATTTCATAACGTACCTCTCTTTTTTTGAAGTGGTAGGGTGGCGAGACTAAGAGAATATTTTTAGTGCTTCTTCTGTAGAAGCAGATGTAAGTTTCTGAAATGGCTTGTGTGGCTCGGGAAGGAGGACCTGTGTTTTATGCTGCTGCTGTCAGTTTTTCCGTTCTAGTCTTTAAGAATGCAATGCAGAAGGAGGTGACCTCTTAAGCATCCCCCAGCTTCCTATGCTATCCTGCTGGGGGTTAAGAACTGCATCAAAAGGGAAATGGTATGTTTAGCCCATAACTGCTCTTGAGTCATCATTAAGTATCAATTGCTTCTCCATATTGAAAGTTCTGCTTTCTTCCTAATTTAGTTAATTTAATTTACACATTTTCTACTGGTTTAACTGCACTTACAGATACATCTTATGTGCACTTAGGTGTGTCTCCTGCACCTAATGGCTTTAGGAGAATTTATATGGTTCTTATTAGAGCTTCAAAGAAACAAAATGCTACAAGCTGATTTAAATGAAAATATTAATGCACTAGAGAGTTGCCTGTGCAGCATTTGCTGTGACTTCTATAATCCCTGTATTTATCTTTTCATACAGGATATTTCACCTACCTGCACATAATTTATCAGCATGTTCAATATAATCCTCAAAGGCTGTAGTACTTGGACTTTTGGTTTTGAGCATGATTGTATTTCTGCTATTACTTGGAAATCAGTCTATACATAATTTCTTTAAATTTCTTTCTGTCAGAATCAAATGTATCATTTTAAAGGAGCAAGCCCACAGGGCTTCCATATTTTGTCAATGTGCAGCAAGTAATTTCAGGGGAAATGTTTTTAATATCAAATCTCTGCTCTGGTATTTTAATATTCTCAAATTTTGCTGTATGACACAATAATGTTTCTGACAAGAGTGATTATATCTTTGGCATTAGGACAGAAAGTGACAGGTTATATTTTCTGCTATATTTGTCTGTTGTTCCCAGCTCAAGGAGAATTTTAACATGCTCTATAAGATCACCTAGGAACTTATTCATTTACTCGCAATTTTTAATTGGTAAGAATGTTAAAAAAACACACCTCTTCCGTGAAGGCATCTGACTTCTGCTGGGAATTTCTGCAGCAAAGCGATACTCCTTCTGAATCTTTTTCTACAGCAGATCCAAAGGGATCCCATCTGTCACAGCTTACATGATAAAGATTTGAGCTTTGTTACTTAGACTAGTGCAAAAAAAGCTTGCAAAACAACAACAAAAAAAAATTAAGAGTAATGGTTCAAACATCCATGCTTGTACATAAAGGCACTCAGATTTAGACTGTGGGTCTTCAGTTTTATTTTTAGAAAATATCCAGTCCCCTGTGGATGTTTTTGGGAAGACAGGACTCAACAGCTTTTAGGTCCTGAACTCCCCTTTTTCTCCTTGAGTTGTTAACCATATGCAACGAATATTAATTCTAGACACGTACCTACTATTTTGCCAGCATCCAGTCTGCAAAATATGCTTAAATTCATGCAGAAAACTACTTGCAGAGCCAGCTAGAAACTTAGGGGTTCCCTGTGTCATGTCTTACCACTGCTGAGACAAAGAGTACTGCTGCTCTGCTCCACTTGCAAAATGTTATATTGAGGACTAAGACCTTATCTGAGCAGACAAAGCTAGGAAAGTTGCAAGAGTCATCAGCATGCAGGAATCTAAGCCAAGCTGTGGGAGAGTGTTGTAAACAAAAGGCTGTTTTGATTTAATCACTATCATAGGAGAACTCAGGTAGAAATGTTGACCAAGACTGTGTATATCTGAAACACTTTAATGCTTCAAACTCTCCTACAATGACCTTGCACACACAAGATAAACCTAATTAATGTGTTTAATAATTATGAGACCAAGTCCACCACTTGGCATTTGTAATATTAGTAGAGAAGATTATCTTTTATATCTTGGCAATGTTAATGTTATAGAAGTTTCCTACTGTTCTTTCCTTTTCCTGCAATTTTGGAGGAACTCAGTGTGGGGTAGGTGGCATGAAGGAAGTTGGAGTGTTATTTTTCTACAAAAAAGGTAGAAATATGTTCAGTGTGTAGCACTAGATCATGTGTCTCCACATAAGCCTGGTGTTTCCTGTGCTAATAGTCCAATCAAGTGCATGCTCTAGCCCTTGAGGACAGAGCAGGTCATGTATAATTGTAATGCTTCCTTGAATTGCAAAACACTGAGCATAAATCTTTTTTGCATTTCTGTTAGTCAGTTGTTGACTCCCCCATGTATTTTGTTGGCATTTTGCCTCTCCTCCATGTTGCAGGTAGGAGTGTTATAGAAGTTGCACAAAGATGGGTGCCCTAACCGTTAACTTTGATGGCTAGCTCTGTCACAACCTTCTTTTCTTCTTAACAAAAGGAAAGAAATTGCCTTGAGTAATGCACGAAAATTGGCAGAAGTTACAGATGGCACTGTCAAATAGCGAAAGAAAAAATAATGTCCCATCTACTGTGATTTGTCTGGCAGAATTTAGGATGCTTCTGTCATTTCCCTGACACTATGCTATACTTATCCATGGCACATGGACAAGACTTGTCATTTAGAGAAGAGCCAAAGTGAACAGAGAAAGCAGAGCCACAGTAGATTTGTTAGTGTGGATTGAATTTGGAAGAAAAATTGCTGTTGAGAGTTTTGATATTCACTTTATGTGATTCTGCACTTGCTGTAAACTATTGCAGCTTGACCCAATCAAGATGTTCCTGTTTTTTAAACATAGCTTTGTCTGAAGTTAAAGTGAAATATCTCTCTTCATACCTCATAAATGGATCACCTATGCTGGTGATAAAAATTATGAATAACTGTGGTATCAGCCTTGTGTATTTTTTGTTTTTAAAAGCCACCCAAATAATGAGAGCAATTCTAGCAATCTGTATCGCTACATGCACAGAGTCAGTTCCCTAGCTTCTAGCCTTTTAATGTTCTACGCTGGGTTCTGTACAGCAGCCATATATCATTTGAAATAGTGTGTTGCCTTTTCAGGTGTAATTTGGTTTACAACATGTTTATTCTCAGCAGGCTTTTCTCTGGTCTGTGCGTGACTCTGAAACCACGTCAAGATTAATTGTACAGTGCCATAAACATCAATAATAATAATAGAAACAACAACAACAAAAAACAAAACCAACAAAAAACCCATTCCAAAATCAAACAGAAAAAAATCCCACCCACCAAACTGAGACTAAAGTACAAGTTTGCCATATTTACATTGGAATAGATCCAGAATATGTCAGCGGAGGGAAGTATTGAAGGGACTTGTGAAAAAGCAGGTTTAGTTTTGGTGAAGGAAACGGTAACAGGAAAATCCCAGAGATAGGCTGTTAACACAGATCTGAGCATCCACCCCTCATTACTTGGCTCTTGTGCAGTGTAAGCAACCTTAAGGGAACTCCCTTGTTCTCTGTGTCCTTTGCTGCTTCCCCTGTGTGCTCTCTGTACTTCCAGCCTGGTTGGTCAGGTGCCCCCACAGTGAGAGGTCCTTGTGGCACTGCTGCTCTGCTTGCAGTGGGGTGGGGGAGCTATGTGTCCTGCAGGGCTCTGCCACTGCAAAGCTCTTCCTCACCATCCATCTGACAGGAGAGGAAAGGACATGGCTGTGCCTCAGAAAATGGGTTGGTTTGGTGTAAACTCTGGCAGCAAGTCTTCGACATGCAGGGTTTGTCACAGGTTTGTGATCTTAGCAAGGTCTGTTATGGAAGTACCTTCATGATCTGCACCCAGGACATTGACAGGTGTTTTGATTTAGAGGCTAAGTTTATGAGAACTGTCTGTGTCTTCACAGGCATACTTCAGAAAATTAAATAGGTCACAAAGCCTTCTCTGACCATGAATGGCTGGGGAAAAATGGTTTGGAGAGGAAAGGATTTGGTTAGTAGTGAAATATGCTGATTTATCTTGTTACACGTTGTTTCTTCTTTGCCTGTTTTAAATGTTTGCTTGGTGTTGACCCAATGACAGCTTCTCTTCTAGGAGGTACTGCTCAGACACAATAACCTCAGATGCCATCTTGTAAGATCTATGTGTTTTGAAAGGAATAAGTCACTTTGAAAGAGTTCCTGCAGGCTCTCCTGGGCGTAGGCTGTTTATGCTGTCCTGGTGTGGTGGTGGTGGGGAATTTCCTAGGCATGAGACAGCCCTGGGCTGGTGTAGAGTCAGTGTGGCCAGGTGGTGAATCTCTTCCATGTCTGTATCCCTTCATAGGAGGAGGCAGCCCCTGATGGCTTGCAGCAACTTCTTAGGAACTTTACAATGTATGGTAGAGGCTCTAATGTTGGGGGGAGAGCACTGGTGTTCCTTAACTGTGTAAAGAAGCAGTTGAAACCTTCTGTACTTCCCCATTGCGTATGAATGCAGTGATAAACTGGCATTTGTCTTCCCTCCAAAGAACTTGCAGAATGTCTTAATGTCTTCCTTACTTTTTAATTTGTTCTTAAGTTTGTAAAATAGTAACTTCCTAGAGCTAAAAACTAGTATACATTGGTAGGTTTGGTCATAATAAAGATGGGACCTTGGAGAAATTGTGTGGTGGGAGTGGAATTCAGTCACTGTAGCTCAATATTGCAAACAATAAAGGGAGTAAATATGTAATGGGAAATAGCTTGAGCATACACCACTAGTTGGAACAAATGTAAAATTATGTGGATGCAAATCCATAAACTCTGAGAAAACAGAAAGGAGGCATATATCAAGCAACTCAGTTGCTAGATATGACACTACTCTTTTTTTCTACTGTACTCCAAAGGACAATGAACATTGTAAGAGGCTGATGTGGGGCTATATCTTTCTTTAGAGTGCTTTCTCTGGAGTCAGTGAGAAGTAAAATGTATATTAAAGGAAGAATTTGAGCTAGAATTCTCAAACCTTTACTTAGATTCATTAAAACATATCACTGCAACTAGAATAAACGACCAGACTTTTGGAATAACCTCAGGTTATCTACATTTTTCCCACATAAAATACAGTATATCCATACAAAATTAAGATTCTAGTTAAACCTTATGAGGGGGACACACCACCAAATGGAACTATGTGAAGGTTGTGTTTCAGCCATATGCTTGGTAGTAATGATGATATAAGTGCAATTCCCTATTGCTCTTTAGAGCTGAAGAATTAGTTTAACAAAGGGGTGGCATCAACTGTCACTGATGTAGTCTAAGTTGTGAGTCCCACCTCATGGGCAAAATTGCCAGTTCCCTTTGTGTGCTGGGACATGCAACAGACTGATCCTAGAAGTGGACAGCTCATGACCTAAACTGTTGTGGTGCTGCCTAATAAAAAGCCACTGCCTGTAAGGCTCCATTGCAAGCAAGGAACTCTTCCCCCATTGGAAAACATCAATAGTTTTATCTTCCTTTTTTTCCTAGGAAAGTGTTATTTTGATTACCAGAATATCATCGTAGTACTTAAAGAAAATTTTAAAAAAAAGACATAAAAAATTTTGCTATGTCAGACCAAAAGTCTGTTTAGCCATCTTTAGTCTTCAGCTAAGGTAGTAGTGAACAGATGCAAAAGCAGGATAAGTGTAGAGAGATCCACTTCCATAGGCTGTGGAAATCTGCAGACAAAGCATTACTGAAGTTGAAAACTACATGGATTGTGTTAGTGTCCATCAATGAACATATTGTCCATAAATTGTTTAGTTCCTTTTTGAACTTGCTTGTTTTCCTGATCACCCCAGTGTTCTGTGGCAAAATAATCAATGAAGTATGTAAAAATATTATTCTTCTATGCTTTTAAGAGTGGCACTAAATAACATGACTTGGGTAATTGTGTTCTGAGAAACAGTCGACAATCACTTCCTATTCATCTTCTCCACATTGATAGAGATGCATGAAATGAGCATACTCCATCTTTATTGTCAGGTTTCCACTCTGAAGAGTCCTTTTCTATTCAGTCTCTATTTTTAGAAAATCGTTTTGTTTCTAATCATCCTTTGTTGCCCCTTTCTGCTCTGTGTGTTATGAGGTTACTAAAATTGCACTCATGATTCAAAATGTGGGCACCCAAAGGATTTATATGAAAACATAATGATGTTTCATGTTTTGTTCTCTGTTGTTTTCCTAGCAATTTCTTATTTACATTTAGACTACTGGGCATTGAAATGATATTTTTATCAAAGTAACTGTTATTTTTGATCAGTAGCAGAGATGCCCCATTACTTTTTGAGTAGGAAAAGATAATTTCAAGCACATAATTTTGTACTTATGTTTTCCCTATGGACATTTTTTCATTTATTGATGATGAATTTTATCTGCCTTTTAATTACTCATTCAGCATTGTTAGGTCTTTCTGGAGTTCATATGGGTTTGTTATGCTCTTTATTACCTTGACTAATTTAACATCAACAAGAGAATTGTTTATTCTTATAATTTGCCTTCTCTCCTTTAGCAAATTATTAATCTGCCAGGGGTTGTTCCTTCTTATCCAATGATAGCTTATTTTTCTTAGAGGTCATTGAGAGACTTTTATAAATTAATTTCAGAAAATCTAGGATCCTCCATGGCTGGACTATGTTAGTTTATTTGCAACTTCAAAAACTTAATAATTTTGGAATTTTACTTTTATTGAAAAGGGAGAAAAGTTGATTCACTTTCCATTCTGTCCTGTTTTTGAAAGTACCCAGCAAATTTCTTATTTATTTTACTTTCAACCTCTCTACCCTAGTTAAAAGCCTTTTTCAAGGTTTATAATTGCTTGGATCAGCCTTGCCACCATTCATTTATCTGATATGGAGGCCAATTTCAGGGATAGGGCTTTAAAGATTAGCAGGTAGTAAACAGGAAACTTCATTAACAAATTCTTTTAAACTCTTGGCTGAATATTATCAGGTATAGGTGGTGATTTGGCTTTGTAAATTTGATTGATATCAAGAATTAGGCCTTCTACAGACACTGCAGATTTTAATGGATACTTAGATGTGATCTGTTGCTTAGAAATGCTCTGGTGTGAGAAGGCACCCAGAGCTCCTCCTGCACTGTGAGCATTAGCACACAGGTATCATTGAGCTTTATCCTATGGTTTCAGCTTCACTGAGTATTTTTCCTGCCCTTCAAGCTCTATCTAGAATGGATCCTGAATTTTATGTCTTTAGCAAGTTTTCTCTTTAAAGTCTCTGCCTGGTCTTGATAGTTTCACATTAAACACGTTAAACTCTAGGGTGGCATTGGGGTTTTTTGTGGGGGTTTTTTGTGGTTTTGGTTTTTTGGTTGGTTTTTTTTTTTTGTATTTTCTTCAATTTGTCATGTTTTCTGTTTTCTTAAGGATTTCAAATGTCTGCTCAGTGAAGAATCACCCTTTTAAACTGAAAGGGTAGATTTAGATCAGATACTAGGAATAAACTCTGCTGTGAGGGTGGTGAGGCACTGAACATGTTGCCCAGAATCATGGATGCCCCTTCCCTGGTAGCATTCAAGCAGGGCCAGGTCTAGCAATCTGGTGCAGTGGAAGGTGGGTTGGAGCTGGATGATCTTTGAAGTCCCTTCCTACCCAAACCATTCTATGATTCTAGACTACCCTACTGCCTGATGTGGACTGAGAGTTTACATCAACTGAGAGTGTGGAAGAAGTTCCAGTTGAAAGGGAGGCTTTGGCAGAGTTCTTTTATTTCCACACGTCATTAAATCACCTTTCAGGGAAGAAATACTCTGTCTTTTTCAGCAAGAGCCTTTTTTCATCCAACCTATGATGAAGATTCACAGTTCAGTCAGTCACTGAAATACAATTAGGGTGAAAAAAATAAATTACATATCACTTCAATAAACTGTTCATTCCTAACAGCTTCAGTGTGGTTAGATTATCCACAAGAGAACCCCCTGAAGACAAAAATTAGGCAAATTACCTAGACCAGTACTGAGTGACTGGGAACTGGGAACTTTTAATTAAGTTGATATAAAACATTTATATGTAAAGTGTACTTTACTTAATATTGGCTGCATAAATAATTCAGCTGAGAAAGAAGATGAAGGTTCTTAGACTAGTGGAGTCGACAAGCCTGATTGTGCTCATGAAAGTGTAGACAGAGCTTAAAAATTATATGCTCAGAACAGGGATCTTAATGTCACCATTATCACAAGTTACTGAAATGGAAGAAGAGCATCCTTAGCTTTTATTTGCTCATAAAATTTGGCTAGTAATAGCAGCAGTAACAAAACCAGCAGGTGCCCTGTGCCTATTAGTCAAATTTATTATATAACAACAGTATTTGATTACCAGACTGATGACTTGTGAAGTGCCTCTATGTGTCTGTGTGTGTGTGTGCACAATCCAGAGATGGACTGCAAATATCTGATTGCCAGGCAAGTCATGTTGGGTTGTTTGGATTTTGTTCCTAATTGGATTAAGCACTTGTGCAAATAGCTGTTTGCAGTCCAAGTCGATTTGAGAGTCTCCCTGGTGGAACCAGAAAATATACTTGGTTCCCTTTTCTCGTCTTATCACAGGGGCCAGATTTAAACTACCTGAAATCACAGCAAACTCATATTTATCAACAGTTCTTTAAAAAAATCCTTTCTTTTTTTTCCATTTCTCATGTTTGTTAATATTTTCTACTGCTTAATTGTGCTGCTGAAGAGGAGTTCACAAGAAAGGTTACTCAACATCAGAAGTCTGGGGGCAAAGAGATATTGTCTTCTGCAGAACAGTCCCAAGCATGATGTTAAAAATGTATCTGTGTAGTTTGTGTCCTAAAACAATTATTATAAAGAATTCTGCCTTTTTCTATCTGGCATAGGTAGGTTTTGACTTCATACACATACTGTTAATTTATGTTTGACTTTAGTGAGTGTGAGGATGGGCTTCATTTGCTAAGCATGGCTTAGAGAGAGGGCAGCCAGACATTGGTACTCCTGCACAGAGTTAATGGTGGACAAGAGAAAAGTGGGAAATGTGTCCTGCAAATGTTAGCTTCCATTCCCTGCTCCTGCACATGAGGTAGGATGGCTGCTGTGGCAAAAGCGGAGCTAAGCAATGCACGTTAATTTCAGACAGTTGTTCTAAAAGAGGAGAATATTTTATTTACTTGGTTTGGGTTTAATATAGACATCAAGGGAACTATTTGAATTTCCCCATTATGAGGAGAGGAAAATGGAATTTTTACCATTTTTCCACTGATGTTTGGCTGCAGTTTGGCTCCCTTTATTGTACAGGAATAGCTGTGGCTATTAGTATTTTATTCGTTCCTTCTCCCTGTCAGAGCTCTACAGCCCATCTGGAACAGGCAGGAACAAAGAGCAGGGAGACAGACTTTTAGCCCCAGGTCTGTCAGAGGGGACTCAGACAGTTAAGCAGGAACTGTTAAGGTAACACCAATGTGCGGAACCTGTATTTGTGTCCTAACCTGACCCCTCTGTATGCAGTTTCTGTTTTGCAACCACCTGTGTCATCTCTTTCCTGGGGTCTTCATTACACATTTGTGGCCAGAGCAGGTTAGCACATGGGCTGCCTTGGGGCTCACATCCTCTCACAACATGTGTCGGGACATCTGTGCACAGGAGAAGGACAGGAGGCCTGACCTCCTGCCTGTGAATGACTAACTGGATCTTCCTCTCAATTACTTCAAACTGTTAGAGAAAAGTTTGTTGTTCAGCTTTTCAGAGCACTTACCCTGAGATGAAGGCAGCACAGAAAGCATGTAAACTTTCTCTGTGAGTGAAAAATACAGTTTAACATGTTTATTGCTGTCATACACAAACAACAGACTGGAAGTTGTTTCACTGCAGAGTGAAATAAGAGGTGAAACATTAGAAACACTCATTACAGCCTATAGTGTTAGGAAATGAAGAGTTGAAAAACACAAACAACTGAAAAGATATTTCAGTATTTGTATTTAAATTTCTAAGGTCTCCTCAAATAGAGTAACACATGATAGACTTCCTACATTGTCTTAAAGCCACAGAGTTTTTCAGAGTTCTTCAGTATATATATATGAAGTTACATTGCAAGCAAAGGAGGAAAGAATATATAAGATCAATTTATTTATCTATTCATTTATCTAAATGGTAATGTATTTCTATTAATGTGATTTCCCTCTAACAAGATATTTCCACAGTACATACTTTGCTCATAGACTGGACTGGAAGGGACAATGCGGTACTGCTGAGAGCTCACTGTTGAAGACTGCCTTCTGTGCAGCACGGTGTGCTGTTTGCAGACAGCTCAGCTTTTAAACAAAAATTAAATATGGTGGTTGAGAAATAGTGCTTTGAATGTAAAACACACTGAAATAGCGTTATAAGTTTTATTATACCAAAAAGGGAATTCTTTTTGTGCCCTGCCTGCTGTTGGACTGTTTAGTACCCTTGTTCCTGCACATTGAGTATGTGTAGGCAGAGTTTATTTGACGTGCAGACAACACTGCATTTCTTGTTGAGGATCCTACTGAGGATGCTGCTCCTGTGCAGCAGGCGTCGTGGCAGGGCAAGTGTTCCTGTGTGTTGCTTTGATGCACGTGACTGTCTGCTGATTGCTATCCTTTAATTTATTTAATTTTTTTAATTTTTTTTTGTTTGTTTGTTCATTTTTGTTTGCTTGTTTTTAATTTGAATTATTATATTTTCAAGAGTGGCCTCATTCTTGAAGTCTTGTTTTTTATTTTTCCTGTAGCTGGCCGTGAGAAGAATACTTGAGCTGTAAATGGAGCAAATGTGATATGAAAGTCATCAAGAGGCAATAAACATAAACTTGATCATGTAATTAAATGTGCTTCTGCATTAGACATTATTTGCTGGCTGTGAGTGCAGTTCAGATCTGAACCCTTATGCAGTGACCTCATTAGTGGTGCTGGCAGTGAATGCAGTAGGACTAGCAACAAGTCCTCAGACAGGGAAAATTAAAACAAATTCCGCCTCCAAGTAATTGAAGCCTTTGCAAGCTGAGAGTTCTAGAAAATTGCTTCTATGTTTCATCCTTTCAAAAGCTTGAAATTATATTTTTTTGGCTCTCTGGTGATTTTGAGGTTTTTCATTTAGAAAATTTTGAATCTTTTCTTCCCTAGGTTTTTAATGGAAGATGAAGTTGCAGGATATTTTTTGTTTTTGAACAAGCTGGGCTTATGCTTTATCTGTGGCTAATCACGAATTATTGGGAAATAATTTATCATAGAGCTTTTTTGTGCATGGGTTTTTGCTAACTGCCATTCTCTTCATCATATTGTTGCTTGGTGCTTGTAAAGCACTGGAGATCTGTATTTTAGCTGAAGAAAACATTTAAATCTCCTTTTTATTTCCAACAGGTGAATAATTTTGCTGAGGTCCAGAACATGACTTTAAACCTGAACATGTAGAAATACCATGCTGACATCTTTAGTCTTCCTCTGTTCCTTCCAAGTTCATTGGGACTTATGCTTGGTTATGGGATTAATTCAATTGCAGAGACTTTGGTCAAGCCCCTAGGGGCTAAAGAGCCAGAGGTTTTCCTGCAAGTTGTTCTGCAAATCACAGCAGTGCTGCAAGCAGGCCCAGACCATAAAGGTGTTTGGGGGTAAAATATAGCACAGATGATCAAGAGCTTGGAGCTTCTTCACATGAGATCACGACTGCTTTATCCTGACTGAGTTGAGTCCGGTTTGAGAGCACTTGGCCATTTCCAGGGAGCGATGGCTGTGGCTCACAGTAGGACAACAGATAGTAAGAGGTGGAGGGAAGAAGTTTGGAAGGGGCTGATTGCGTTCTTACTTGCAGCAAGGTTGTAGGATTTTTCTTGCCGACCCATGTGCAATTTCTGGGCATCTTGTGAAGAGTAAAGGAAAATGTGCACAGCAAATGAATGCTGGGAATGAGTCTGTGGTGCTGGCATAATTAATTTTCTTGTCGTGTTGCATTGCCTGAGTTGTAAACAACAGTACAAGCAGCTGGTAAATGATTCAGTTTCTCTTGTGTGTAAGAAAGGTGAAGATAGCAATTTTCCTGGCTTGACTTATTTCTTCCTTCTTCTTCACTGTACTTAGGTGGTTTTAAAGGGTTTCTACAGGTCAGGTATGGCTCTGTGGATTTTTCTGCACACTTTCCTCCAAGTAAATAGAAGTTCGTAGAAACAAATCTTTCGGTGTCAATGTGTCTGTTTGGGCAAAGCTTCTATCAAAATTATCTTTTCACTTCTAGTGTGTAATTCCTACCCATTCATCCCTCTTCCCTATTCCTAAATAATCTCTATATTACTCTATATTTGTAGTTTTCACTTGATACTTGGAATTCAAGAGCATTTTCTCTGTATCTGAGTGCTGAAGTTTGAGTGCTGTGGAGGAGCCTTTTGTTTTGGTGCAAATGAAAAACATATGCCAGAAATTTGCTAAGTAGAAGTCTGGTTTTGCAGGAAATTTTAGTAAGGACAACTGCAGGAGAAACCTTCCTACTAGCCTGAGACTCTCACTCATCTTTTCATTTTATTACATTTTCAGAATCTGTAGGTGGAAGGGTTGATATTCTGCTGATATTCTGTGGCGAACCTGAGCTGTTAGGAGAAACCTGCTCTAATTAGGTCTATCAATGGCAAGGTTTAGTGCTGGTTGTAAGATAGTATTTCTGTTGTAACTGTTTTCTTCTGCCTTTCCCTCTCCCTGCCATGAAGCCTAAGTACTTTTGACTCCTTGCTGTATACATCTATTTGTGTATAGAGCTTATTTGTGGAAAAACATGCCTACAGTTGTAAAGCATCAGCATTATCCATTTCTCTTCCCTTAAAATGCTGTGAAGCAGAACTACCCTTCTGCAGTGTTCTGTCACATTCAGTTACACTGCCTCACTACAGACCACAAAATGGAATGGCAAATTCGCATCTATATTTGTAAAAGAGCATCCCTGCATCATTTCTAATTCCAGTGCTGTTTGATCCTGCTCCCCTGGTGCCTTGAATTGGGATGGATGGTTGGAAGCTCTCTGCTGCACAGTTCTTGATGTAAGAGTCAGTGCCAGCAGGCTGACAAGGAAAAAGCTAGGGCATCTGAGATTTCATGGCCTAACTCTGAATTCAAAGCCTATTAATGATTTGTTACAGATAATTCCAATCCCCATCTTTTAACTGCATTTATATAGTCATGCTTTCCTTTTATTTTTCCTCTGTCACATATTTTTATCTATGAAAATTTCTGTTAGCCAACAGATATGAAAACCTTATGTGTTCATCAGAATTTTTTTAAGATGGTGCTAACAGTATGTACATTTTCTTATGTCATATTTCTTACACTGTTTGTGTGGTTTTAGCTTAGAAAATGTTTTGTGATATTATTAGTCTTGCATCCGCATGCAGGATCATGGAAGAGTGTTTAACCACCCATGGGGACTGTATGTTGTTTGAAAAGTTACAGAGAGAAGATATTGACAAGAAGGCATATAATGGCATATTATAGGCAGTATTGCAATTTTGCTGTGATGTTAGATTAGCTTTTAATAAACATACAAGTAAACTATGTTCAAGGCCACATCCTGTGAATTGTGAAAGATCTGGAAAATTAAGTCAAATCTTGCATCTTCAGCTGTGGCTTTTTCTGAAGACCTCCTCAGTTAACCACTTCTAAAACTGTTTTCTTTACTGTTACAAGTTGCAGTGAAAGAAGAATGGGCATCTGCTTTGCATTTCAGTATTCGCACTCTTACGTTAGGACTATGCTAAATTCTCCCTTTTCACAGGTTCAGTTTCACAAATTTTTTTCTTTTTGATTCCTTTCCTGATCCATGTCACAGAATATTATCCTTGCCAATGAAAATAGCATTGAAAAACCATAAAACATCCAGCCAATTACAGTGGGGTAAGTAAAAAAAACAATTCTAGGAAAAAGTATGCTTTAGTAGTGTTCATTCAAAAGATGTTAGTTTATTGATATATTTGGATATTCTACATTAAAGTATTTAAAGGAATTAAATTTTTAGGTTTTGTTTAAAGCTGGGAAGTTTAATGACACAAACTTAAAATGGAGATATTATGGGAGATGGAACCTTATAAGGAAAACCTACTATACAATTAATTATATCAGTACCACCAGCTGCCAATATGTTTTGGATCAATTTATGAAGTAACTTGTCCCCTCTGGTTAAGAATAAATAAATCATTAAGCAGACTAAGAATTTTACTAAAAAAGAACAAAACCAACCAAAACTAACCAACCAAAAAACCCCACATCAAACCAAACCCAAAAAATCTCTCCACAGACCAAACAAAAAAATTAACAAAATTTAACTTAATCAAGTTGAAACAACTTCTATAGACATCTTAAATAGCTGCAATATTTCAGTTTACTTTGACAGCTTTATACCAACCTATCTGCCTAGGATTCCATACAACTGACTTTTGTACACGAAGAGTACTGACTTCTGTGGCAACAATATAAATTATATGGAAGGAATATAAAGCACCACAGGCCCATACATATAGAAATCCTAGTAGTTTTCTTGCACCCCTAAGATTGCTTTTTTATAACTAAAAATATTTCATTTTGAGTTGTTTCATCTTTTTACCAGTATAGGTCCCCTATTCGGTCTCTCTAACACTGTTCTTCCCCATGCTGTGCTCACTGTCAGCAGTCAATATTAAAGCATTACATGTTTGAAGAATTCTCCTGTGAGAAAGTCCATTGGATTGATCAGGCCATTTTTAATGTGATGGAACATTGAATATTTGTGCCTTAAATAATACTAAACCTAGCTAATGTAATGCAGTGGCTGTTGCAAAAGTTGCTCCTTTTCGTCTTCTGTTCTTTTTCTTATAAAACCATCTTGATTCTAAATGCACCCTGGGAAGCCTGTTCCATGTAACATGAAAATGCACTGCTGGAAGAAGTTTCTCCTTCTAACTGGAAATGGCACAAGCAATGAAAAGAGGAGGGAAATACTTAGCTTGTGCTTGTGTCAGAGCAAGACACAAGACTTGTGTTGTAGGGTGGGAGAAACACTTGTGTCTGTCTGTGTGCATGCCTGTGTGTACATCCAGAAAAAGAAATATCTGATGTCTTGTTAATAACCAGAATAATTTTTTAAATAATACATTCTGCTCCTGAATATTTCTGTCTTTTTCTATTCAGGTATCCCCCATCAAAATTCAAATAATAGCTTTCAGTGTTCTGAAAAAAAGAAGGCTGGAATTAGCCAGGGTTCCCTGGGAGTGTTCTTGTCCACTTGTCTTTTATCAGGTACTCCACTCTTGTTCCACTCTACTTTCTCACTCTGTACAAGTGACCCATGACTACTCTTCTCTTCCATGTATATTATCCCTTTAAACACAGGATCTCTTTATTTTATCACTGGCTCCAGACTATATGTGTATCCTAGATGACTAAATGCTGCTAAAACCTCTTTGACGTGAAAGGCAGAAGAGCCCAGACCCAGAGTATGGTCCAGGACAGATGCAAATAACAGTGTCAGGATTGTAATGCCACGCTTGCAAGTACAAGAACTGAGAGCCACTTCTATTAATTTGGTTTGGCATGTCTGCAAGAATATTTGTCCTGATACTGGCTCTGCTGCTATTTTGTATGATCTTCGAAAATGTCTTGATTCCTCTGCTTCTGAATTCTATAAATGACCTTAATGATGCATTAATATCAGGCACAACTTCTGTGAAAATTTGTGTTGGTAACATATTCTGATGATGTGAAGAGCAATATGCAGTAATTATGACTATAGGATATGTTATCATGTTCAATTGGTTGGTCTCTCTTTGCTTTTTTTAACCTAAATTCTTGCTCTTCATTAGTTAAGTGCTTGTCATTTTGACAATTTTCAAAGCAAAATTTAGAGTATTCTTAAGTAATTTGAGCTGAAGTACACTTGAAATTCAGTAGAAATCAAGTTGTTGCTCAGCTTTCTCATCTTCTTCATGAACAGATATACTGTGGTGTAATAGGATGGACTTATAAAACTAGCAGGAGATAGCTTCATTCCCCAAACAGAAGCCAGAGTTGTGTAGTGTTGTTATGAGTACCTTCTATAGAGAACTGACTACATAAAGTAAATCATGACAAAATGGAAATGTGCAGAAAATATCTTGCCATTATGTAATTTTAAGTGGCTAAGAAATGATGAACAAGTTTTACAGTCATCCTACCTGAAAATAGATTTTGGGAGTATTATCCTTTATTCTTTTTATGGTTTGTCTTTTGTTATATCCTTCCAATACTGTAATTAAGTTCATGCCACTTTGCTTTGTGAGAGTAAAGCTGATGCCTTTAATCTGGGGCTCCTCTGGGATTTTAAAGTAAAATGTAATAGCTGCCCAATCAGGAATGCCTTTCACTTCTTCGGAGGCAAATCCAAATACAGTGGGATTGAAAGCAAATCCATGAGAAATTCTTGATGCTTCCCATCAGTCTGTTTCCATGTTGGTGGCCAGTCCTAGAGCTAAAGGAGATGTACCCTGTCAAGTATGATTCCCAGCCCCTTTGACTAGGCACAGCACGTTATTTTGAAGCAGGAAAATCCCTCTTGGCCCGGATTGCATCTCCTTTCAGACTGTTCTAAAGGAAGGTGTACTGATTCTTTTATCCCTCCTTCCTTATCTGGGGCTAAAATAAAGGTAATATGTCATTAATATAGATACCAGAACTACCAGAATTCACACCATATGATGAGCTAGAGTTGACTAACAAACTCACAACAAAAAGTTTTAAGAGGGCTGCCTGAGGACTGTGTGGGCTACTGACTATTGATCTGTTTAGTTCATTTCAGAACACTGGAAGAATTGCCTAAAAGTGAAGGAAGCTAAAGCTGTGTACTTGTGTGATGGCTGAAGGTAGAGAGGAACAATCAGGCATTGATTTCTTGTATAGTTTTTGAACAGTTTTTATAGGATTCAATATCAAAGTATTAAAAGAAGGTGATAGTAAAAGAAGAAAGAAGTGTATTGCTAAACAACCAGAAAATCATTAGTTTGAAAGGATCTTTCTCTTCTGTCTGGCTTACAACTTTAACAGGCAGTACTGTTGATAAAATTATTTTTATAGAAAATGTGACCTGCTGATAGTCAAAGTTTTGACTAAGAATGATAGAAAGTTCACTGGTACATAGAGAAGGAATTGAAACCTGGATAATTGTCAAGTAGCAGTCACTGTCAGGGAGCTGCTTTGTTGGTGTTTGTAGGCTGTGACATTTGACGTTATTTTCAAAGTAGTTATTAGAGTTACTAAAATAGCTATTAAAACTTGCACATGACCCCTGAGTGAGCAATCAGACAATGTGAGAGGACTATGGGAAGTTCTCTGCCTAGAACTGAAGCCCTTACCAAGCTGCAATGGTGAGAAGGACTAATCCTTAGCTGTAGAAACAGAGGGCCTTTCCAGTGGGAATAGAGGGTATCCTTCACGACTAGCAGTTCTCTGTTTCTGGAGCACCATATCAAATCCTGGGGTGGTAGTTCCAGGAGGATCTCAGTAGGGAATGTGTATCTAATTGGAGCATAGGACTAGAGTGATTTCACAAAATCAAGTATGTAGTTTAGCAAATCACTCTTACATTTTTTCCTAACACTCCCCCCCCATTTTTTTTTTTTATTTCTGTGTTGGGGGTGTATTTATTTTTCTTTTATTTTCCTCTTTAACAGACAAAAGATAGTGTCTCCATGCAATAATGTCTGGGTTGAGGTTGATTCCCAGTGCTAGCAATTTGGAAACAGGGATCCTTCTACCTTTTTTTTTTTGTTTGTTTTTCTGAAGATGAATGTTAAATTCCATTTGAACATCAGTGTAAATGTCTTCAAATCATGTTTCTGTATTCATACTCTCATCTCTGTTATTTGGGAGAGCATATTTTTCATTAACAGTGGTACCCTATACCTTTTATATCAATGTGAGCCTCCCTGACCTCAAAATCAGCAACTCATTTCTTCTGAAAAAAATAAGCTTCAGAAATATGCCTAAAGGTGAAATTCCATAAATAATAAACTACTAGTTTCTGTCCTTTTGTCAACAAAACATATAAAAATGCCTTTTCTTTTGACTTTATAAAATCAAGTTATTACAATTCTGTTTGTGCTCTCGTTTCTATGGAAACAGTCAGTCTAATTTTAGGGAATACTCTTCACTACTACTATTCAGTTAAGCTTTACATAAATTTGTGTGGTACCACTGGTGTCTCTTGCACTGTTATCAAGAAAACTCAAAATGCAGTTGGAGACAGTGTGTACATCAAATATGGAGAATGCAAGTGAAAGTTTCCAAAGAGAAGGAAAACCAAACCAAAAAACAAACCAAAGAAAAACGACCAAAACTGAAAACAAAAAAAACCACCAACAGCCCAGAAATCTGCACAGCTTTGTGAGGTCCCTCTGTGTTTGATTAAATGTACTGTCACTGGGGTTGTCTGAAATAATATTAAAGAAAGAGTCTAGCAAGAAGGGGATTTTATTTAATTCAGATATGTGGCAGACCTCTTCTTTCTGATATATTTAAATTTTAAAATAATTAAAATATGCATTGTCACATGCACATGCAAAAATGAAGCAGAAAAACAAATTAGAAGAGAGGTGGAGAGACAGTGCTGTTCAGTTTCTAACAACCAGATACCTTCATCTGTGTTTATTATAAAGATGAAGTTACCTAATAATATAACTGATGAAATGTCACCTATAAAGGCCATGGTGCCTGTATTAAATCAATAGTGCCCGGGTGTTGCATACAACATACTGAAGAGTAAAAATGAGAAAAAATCTCATATCTCATCTCATCTGTCAATAGAGTGTCAGCAACGGAACAGAACCATCTAACCCATGGTAAAAGCCAGGAGCAGGACCTTTGCTTCTGCTCACGCTGAAATGGGGACTGTCAGAGAATCAGGAGCTCTCCACTAAATTGTGCTTCTGAAGATTAGGGAGACATGAGAGAGGTTTAAGAATTCCAGCTTTAAGAATTGCTGTGTCTCATGATTTAGGCCAAATAACAGTTCTACAAATATTTCTGTGTGCTTTAGCACAACCAATGATATTCAGGGTATTGCACTAGGAAGTGCATAGAATGTGTCTATAACCTAAAGTTCTTAGTATTGAGATGTATGAGAACAAAATAATCTGTACTGCTGAATGTAAAAGGAGCAGATACCATCTGCACAGAATTTTATTTAAGGACATTTAGTGCCATAAAGAGTGACTTTATTTATTGCCGTAAAAAGCCAATTATTGAATCTGGTAAGTGTAGGGGACCTAAAGAAATTAGTGTGTGCATATGTGCTTGTTGGTTTTGGTTGGAGGCTGAGCCCCAAACAGTTCTTGGAACCCTGAGTGTACTTGCTTGGGGGGACTTACCTCAGAAAGTAAACAAAAGCTCATCTATAGCACTGCATGCCTGTGTGCAATTATATGAACAAAGCTCCTTCAATTACTTCTCTAACAACAATAAACTACTGTAGAACATAAAATCACAGACAATGGATTGTTAATTATCACGTCCTTAACCTAATAACATTATTGTGGAAATAACAATGTTTGTCTTCTCTCTTGTTCTCTTATTTTTAATTATATTTTGACCTAAGAGGAATTTTAATGAATTGAATGTTTGTTTGTGTTCTCTTTTGGCTTTGGTCTTGAAATGTTATACTAGATATATATAAATATTTATGAATGGGAAACCTATAATATAGAAGGTAGCATCATAGAACATGCAGATGGAAAAGGATCTTTGCAGGAAAAGTAATGCTGCTTTATTTAAATTTGTTAATAAGAAATCTGGGATAACTTTCTCAATATGTTTCAGAGAGATAGATCCCAAAACACAGGTAAGAAATTATTCTTTTCCTTGAATTGATGTGAACACAGTAGCTCATTTAGATTTTCATTCAATAAATGGAGTAGCTTTAAAATATTTTAGCTAGAGATTAATTTGCTGTTAACATTAAAGGTATTAAAGATATTAAACTTCCCATTTGTAGAAGTAACTTAAGCACTCAAAGGAGAATAGTTCCCATTTGACAGGAGTCTGGCATGTTTTAAATATATCACCATGTTTTTATGAAGGGTGGCAAAATACTTTGAGAGCAATGTGACTCAATTAGGCATCCCATAGCCAGCTTAGAAATTGATCTGGTTTGCAGAGACATGAGTTCACAGGTAAGCCATGACCATTGTACTGTCTTCACTTCCACATTAAGGTCATCTCTTTGACACTTCTTCTAGAACTCCAAGATAACTGGGTTTTAAAACTCCTTTTTGCAGTTGTCCTGTTTCTGGTTTTATGTCTGGTAGCAATGAATCTCTTCCTCATTTCTGCTCATGCTCAAGCAAGTACGATTTTTCTGTTCATGTCAGGAGACCTGTTGCAGTGCTTGAATTTGTAATTTGTGAAATACATCTTGTTAGAAGCAGGAAAATCTACCCCCAGAAGAGTACAGTTGGTGACAGCGCAAGCAAGACAAAGGAATTGGCAGCAGAAAAACACACTGCTGGGAAAGCATCTGTGCTGTGCTTTCAAATTAGTGTGGGGAGGGAAGCAAAAGCAGTGTGAGAGGTAGAAGCTGTAGCTCCTGGTTTATATACCATGCAAGGTCAAAATAAAAAATTCAAACACTATTAATAGTTTCAATTAATTTACTCAGTTATATTATTTTTCCTATTTTGACTGGGTTAGGAGGAGCTAGTTCTTTCTGAGGGCTGCTAGAGACATACTCAGGCTCAGGTGCTCACTGAAGTCTTTAGACCACCTGCTAAAAAGCCTAGTTTGTGTCCTGACCCACCCTGTGTTGCCTTCTGTTGCTCTTCTGACCAGTCATATCCCTCTCTGAAGTGTATATATAGCTCTCAGCAAGACATAGCTGGATGTTTGATCTATTCTGGTGCCTTCATTCCTTTTGATGCTTCCTGACAACATTAATGGAAGCTGCTTCCTCTAAATTGATGTGTTAGCTGAAAGAGGCAGGGCTGTTTGCTTTTTGTCTAAAACTTCCATGTGTGTGTGGCTTACACTAGAAGAGGGCGTACATGGCTTTGCAAGCTCTTGCCTTCCCAAAAGGGCACTGTTTCAGACGGAGCTCAGGAGAGAGCCTCGGTCTCTCTGGTGGCGCAGTGCACTCAAAAAAAATGCTTCTTTAGTATCCCAAGTACTTACAAAAGGTCCAACATGGAGTGGCCCCATTTGTGCTGTCAGTTTTACAAGGGGAAGGCAGGAGTGGAAAGCATCATGGAAACCAGAAAATAGTCCTGTGGTTTTTGACTGTCATACAGAGGTGTCCTGTGGATAGAATATTTCACAGCCTCCACCCACCTTTCTCAGCCTGGTACTTTGGCTTCTGCAAAAGATGCCAAACAAAACCAACCCAACCACTGTCCCAGTCCCCACAAATTTAGGTGAAACTTAGCTGTAAATACTATTCTTCAGAGAAGAAAAATTGGTGCATCTTTCATAATTTAAATTTGTAGGCTTTTGGGGGCTTTGTTCAACATGAAATTGGTGTATCATGTGAACTGAATCTAGAAGATTTCCCTCTTATTAAAAAAAAAGAGAGAGAGAGAGAGAAAATAGCCCTTTAATACCCCCAAATTTCTTCTGTTGCCTAAGTTGACAATGGAAAAATCCAGATTTGCTGCATGTTCTTATAGCTAGTAGTAACAAATTTAGAGCAAAATTAAAGGCCCAAGAATACACTATAAAGGCAATTTTTCATGTTTGTTTTACAAGTGCATGATTAAATTCAAAGTTACTTGTCATTTATGTATAAAATGCTAGACTGTTTCACTATATTTCTTCTCAGTAAGTTGTGCTGAAGCCTTTGACATATTTTTAATGTTTCCAGAGGAATAATGCAGTCAGTTTTACAAAAACAAATGTTATGCATCAAGCTCAAAAAGCATGAAATGCAATAGTATTAGGCTAGACAAGAATGCCTGGCATCAAATGCTGTTACCGTTCTCTTAACAGCACAGCTCATTGTCACTTGTGCCTGGCTTACAGACCTAAGAGTACTTCTGTGTTAAACTGGAGAAGTTTCTTAGCAAATGCTGTTAAGGATCAGAAAAATTGTTTGCAGAACAAGGATCTTACTGTGTTTGCAGTATCATCCCGATAAATTTTTAGTTGCCATCAAGCAAAAAGCCAGTAGTTCCTCTGGAACTCTCATTGTCACTAAACACTTACCATGATATTCAGGAAGCTCATGGGCTGATGCTGAGGTGGTACAAACTCTCAGTTCCTCACCAAGGCTCCCAGCCTTGGTGCCAAATAGGATGTAAATATCTCTAACTATGGCATTTTATGCTGAAGGACTGCAGCTCAGCAGACATCAGTCTGTTTCTGCTGGAGGGGTTAAGAAGAAGATGTATGTTTCTGATAGATATTTTACAGTAATTTTCTTATACTTGTACATGGGCTGGTATTTGGAAACATAAAATATTGCTGTCTGTGCTGACCTTGCCCTGTGCATACTAAGATAAATAATACAATTCAAGATACTATGTCATCATGATTTGAAAGGCTGTTCTTTAAATAAAAAGTGCTGTTGGAGGCTATCTTCCAAGCTATCAAACATCTACTAAAACAAAAATGTTTTAATACGGGGATTTCTCATCTTTGCAGGTAAAAAACCACATACTTTAAAATTATGCTTCAGTAGTGTAGTGATTCTGCAACAAATTAATAGAGTGGCCTGTGATAAACAAAGACAGTCATAGTAACTGTGGTGTCCCTTACAGCTAATTTCCCAGCAAGATTTGTTTTCAGCTGGAAGGTTGGCATTCAGCTTTCATCACAGTTGTCCTGTTGCTACAGGGATGTTTTGCATATATTGTATGGAGAGTTGACATGTAGAGAAGCCAGCTTCTACTTTGCCTTTCAGCAATCTTCTTAGTCTGTGGGGAAAACAGATGTGGGTTTAATCCTTTTTAACTATTCATTGCAAAGTGACAGCGCATATTATGTAGGTGAAAGGGAGAACAAAGTCTTAATGTATTTACTTAGCCTCCCTGCATGTGGTTTGGTTTTTAAAATTTTTTATTAATTCAAAAAAGATTGCTGATTTTGACAGTCTTTATAATCTAAAGTATTTTTGAAACAGATTCTTCAGTTCCCTGGCTTAAATCAGATAGAATTGTTTGAGTTGCCTGGAAACCCTACTAATTTAGGGGTTTTGGTGTTTTTTTTGTTTGTGGGTTGTTGAAGGTTTTTTTGTTGTGGGTGTGGTCTGTTGTTGGGTTTCGTTTTCATTATCCCCCTTCCAGTCATATGGACAGGAACAAAACTCAAGTTTAGTGATGTTGCCATCATGGAAAATAGATCAGTGTTTCAGAATGAAACGTGCCATGAAGCAAAAGGGGAAAAATTTCTTTTTACCAGATTCCTTTTCTGAAATAAATATTTGTTTGAAAGTCTGTTCTTGTCCGGGAGGTATCTGTGATATTTTCCCACAGAAATCCACTATGTCTGTAGAAAAGTGCTATGTACGTACAGAGATAGTCTACAAAAATAACAACTAAAGTAAGGTTTCATAGAATAGGACAAGGCTGAGACCAGCAGAGAAGTTTTTTGGTTCTGATTTCAGGATGTGTGTATGTGTGTGTGTTAGAGTGACAAACATTAATGAATTTTAAAGTGTGCATTTATATTTCTCTTTTGTTAGAATTGAAAAGCAGAATAACACTAGCCTAGGATCCTATATACTTAATTAAACTAGTGTTAAGCTGCTTTTTGCAAATCATGATCCTTATTAATTTCTATTTGTACAGCTACAAACAACTGAATATGCAAAAAGTATTTTTTCTGTTCATGTATTCCTTTCGATTCAACACAACATACACACATGTTTACATAGCTAAAAGAAACCCAAAACAAACCCAAAACCCCCATTTACTGGCTACAAGACAATACAATTTTTCTGGTGCAAGATGAACAAATGTCACAATTTCCTATTGCCAGCATGTTAAGGCATGGAAATAGCCAAACTGCAGCTTTTGTATTTGTATTATCTGAGAATAACTCACATTCCCTATGACAGGCATGAGATAGGAAAGCTTTCATAATTTTAGGATACTGTGGTGTAAATAACTCTTGTCTCCAAAGGGCCAAGTCCACAAAAGGAAGAAGAAAGCCAGCTGCATTCCTGTTCCTTTGATGGAAGTGGGGAAAATGATGTAGCACTGAGACCAAAAATTTATAGAGGAGCAAAAGCAGGAAGGCACTTTAATATAATTTCTGAAAGCTTGAGAAAAGCCAAATGGGATTTTCAACTTCCTTTTGTTGAGTCAAAGGTCCTAAGCCGTCACAATTGACCTAGAGAGAGAAACATGGGCTTGTCACTGGTTGGTAACAAATAAAGAAAAAATGGGAGAAGATTCCATACTTTACTGTGCATGTGTGTGGGTGAAATGAATCCTGCTGTTCATATTCTCAACAGGCCATAGGATACCATTAGCAACCTTCTCAACAGGCATGGGATTTTGTAGGGGAAGAACAGATTTATTTCTTTTCTTTCAAAAGTGTGGTTGAATAAAGACCCAAACACACACAAAAATCATATTTTTGTTTGGTAATGCAAAGAAAGAAGAAAAGGAGAGGGGCAAGCCAGAACTGTAGTTAGAATCAGCATTTTTAATTAAGTTACTCTCCCTCTGCTTCACTCCCCCAGTGCTCTGGCACCACAGCTGACAATAAGCATTTTCTAGTTAAATTATCAAAACTTAATATCTGCAGCAGTGCTGTTGGTGCTGCAATGCATCTCTGCAGTGAGGATTAAGCAAAACTACACATTTTAGCCCTGTGGAGCCACAAGCTGCAGCCAGCTCACATGTGGATCTGCTCAGGTTGTGCTCCAGGAGATCTCCAGCATAGTGGCCCTGCTGTTCTGAAATGGGAGGTACAAAGAGAAAATGTACACAAGGTCTCCCTGAGCTATCCCAAAGCCACATTGGATTTCCTCACCAATGAGTGGCAGTGGTAGCTTGGGGCTTTGGGGTGCTAAATGAGACTGGCAGTGCTTGTTCTGCAGTTTAGGCCGCAACAGCCCTGTATGGGGTTACCTGACTTAGAAAAAGTGTATTTCAACAGTTGTACCTCTGCTGCTCTACTCAAAATAATTGCACAGTGCATTGTGTTTCAAATATGGTCCTAAAGTAATAGCTGTAAAATGAATTTGTTCCTTGGGAGAATCAGTAGATCTTGTCTCAAAATATTTGTTTGCTTTATATATAAGTGATAAAGTGAATAAAGAAAAGACGTGTGTTAATTTGAAAGCTATCCATTATTGCTGAAGAAAGGAAGCCCAGAGGGTTTCTCCAAGTAGGAACCTTTTATGAAAATCAACAGCGAATTTATCTGGAAAAAAAGTGAACAGGAAAGTTAGGGTTTGACCAAAGCAATGTTATTGATAATGTTATATGATTGATGACCTTAAGTTAGGGTTTGACCAAAGCAATGCTATTAATAATGTTATGATTGATGACCTTATTAATCTTAGCAAACTTTTATTAATGCAGTATTTAATTGAACATCCAGTTATTAGTTTTGAGTTTCTGTTGTGCATTTCCCATGCTTGGGAATCATTTTCCGCCTGTAGGGTTGCTACCTGCAGTCATTTGCCTTAAAATGAACTGATTAGGTAACTGGAGTTGATGTAAGAAAGACACAGTCTCCAAAGAACACTGGTGTGTTTTGTTTTCTCCCTTATTCATTCTGGTGAAGCAGAGGGAGTCTGTTTTCTGTCACAGAAATGTATCTATTTTTCATAAGTGTTATATATAGGCACAAGAAGGATATGAGAATTGTGCTAATTACTCATAATTTGTGTCTTGGAAGAATTTAATATCTTGCTGCAACCATCAGCATTTGAGAAAAATAGCAAACCTCTGCTTTCCTTCTCTCCCCCTGCTTTTTTTCCCTTTATCTATTTCAAACATTCATCCTTCATCTCATCCATTAAAGCTCTTTGGGAAATTCTCTGTATTTGCTCCCTGGTAGAGAAATCATCAGAGCATGTTCATGTTAAATGAAGATCAGAATTTTGCAGCTGACTGAACATGAGAGCAAATTCACTATTCATATTAATTAGCTATAATTTTCCCAAACTAATTTCACAGAAATTGATCCTAAACCTACACAATAATGTGCAGCTCTCCATAGAGTTATACTGATAATTATTTTAGAAGGAAAATCTTAAAAGGTGTCAAACATCAACATTAACACCTTTCTTGCATGCATGAGTGAAAAAACAATAAATTCCAAGGTACGTCTATGAGTTAGGTTGAACAGATTCATTGCACAGATTTTAGGAGAAAAAGAATTCTAAGCTTTGAATTATATCTACTATTCTCTTAATTCTGCTCCACCTGAAGTCAGTGAACCTAACTGAGCTGCCAGTGCAATTAAGGGGAGTTGAATTAAGCCTGTCTGCTGCCAGCTCTAGCTGGGAAAGGGAAATGTGCATAAGCAGAGTAAGAACTCAGAGTCCTTTCTTTGACAGTCTTTTCAGATTCTGTGATCTGCTATTTCAATAGTGGAAGAGAGATCACTTCTAAAGGGTGGCAGAGTATATCTTAGTAAATGGGCAAAACCCTGTAATTGTACACACCATCAAAGCCAGCAGATAATGCAGCTGGAGCAAGCGGTACCTGCTGATGTGGACAGAGAAATGGAGAGTCTCAGAGTAAGAGAAGGCTAACGGTGTGTGTAAAGACTGTTATTTTTGTGCTGCCTGGTGTATTTGCGATAGGGAAAGCTGCTGACTCTCTGGGCTTTGTGTTGGATTTTTTTTGCTTTTTATATAAATGATAAAATGAACAAAGAAAAGACATGTGTGTTAATTTGAAAGGTATCCATTATTGCTGAAGAAAGGAAGCCCAGGGGGCTTCTCCCTGTAGTAACCTTTGGGTGTAACCTTTGTGCTCTGCTTACCTGGTGCAATGAGGGGCCTACACATTCAGTCTGACCTTGCATGATAATGTGTCATTATACTCATTTTATCAATGCACTTCTTTCTTGAGGCTTTTTCTGAGACTTGATTTCTTCTTGCTGTTTTCCCTTGCTATTTAATGCTCTCTTACCCATCTAAGAGAAGCAATATCCAAATGGGCTATGCTGGTGAAGAGCTTGTCTGTTTCTCTGCTTTCACTTCAAAGACCTTTTTTGTTGCCCGTTTCTTTATTGAAAGTTGTCAGAAGGATATTTACATTCTCTCTTCTACTAACATTGATGGATTCCTCTAGCTTTAGAGGGAAGTACATTTAAAAAAAACCCCAATCCAACAAAACAAATAATACATGTGTTTATGGCTAGTTTTCCTTGATTGTCGCATTAAAGAACATTCAAAGCAATAGCAATAAATTATGGGGAATTACAATTATCTTGCAATTTTTCGCACTTCTAGTTCAGAAACAGTCTCTGTATCTCTGTAAATCAGCCAATTGCTAAAAGCCCACGAGAAAGGGAGTGACAGAGCTTCAGAACAGATGCATGTTAGGGCAACAGCGTATTCTTACATATTTTTGCACAATCACAAAAGAATGGGAATTTTAGGTAGTCAAAGAATACACACCATTAATTCCCTTGGTATTTTTCCCTCTTTCACCCATGTTTTTGACCTACCTTTCTGCTGCCACTAGGACAGTTACAGGAGCTAAAATGCAGTTTTCCTCAACATTACTCTTTTCTCCCATAGAGAGGCTATCCCTTAAACACAAGGCTTGTGCTCCCACATGACTGTGGCAGGATTCTTGTGCATGGCTTTTTTTCTTTCTTTTTTTTTTTTCCTCCCGCTATTAGCTTTGCACATTCTGACTCATAAATCACTCCAGGGGGTAAGGGAGAAAGAAATGGGTTGTAAGTTGTCCTTACACAGTGCACCATGAATTAGCTTTCTGATACTGCAAATCTATATATATTTCCTTGGAATTGTTCTGTTCCTGAGTAGGACTTGGTCATCTCCACTTTAAAAGACATAATTTCTGTTCTTTGGACCTGGTATGTTCTGGTGGCCTGAATCATGTTCCTCCACTGATGCTCATTGTTATGGCTAAGGGAATGAGCAATGCTGTCATCCCAGTTAGCTGGGGAAGGAGCTTAGGTCTGATATTCAGCTTCTGACACCTGATCAGATAAATCAGTTCAGAAAAACTGAGATACTGCCTGCTGGGCCAGGGCTGCAGAGGCTGCTTCTATTTTAAGAAGACACACGGTACATTTAGCATACTGATGGCAGCACTGCAACTGGCAGGAAGTCAAGTGATCTCTTCTAGGAAAAGCGGTTTCAGGTACTGAAACCAGCACACCTACGTTCTTTTTAGTCTTTATTGTGCATAAAATGATAGTGAAAACTTACACTGAAGTCCTAAAGTTAAGGCAGCTCACAGGGATCCCTGGTTTGTGTGTGTGTGTGGGTGTGTGAGGGAGAGAGAGCAAGCTAAACACTAATCCCTTAATGGTATTAATTAGACCTAAGTAGGTGTGATGTTCAGGCATGTAATACCACACCTGCTGTAAGAGGCCAACAAAGTACCATTTTTTTCAGACTCACTTTGCTTCTCTGCAATGTTAGCAGAATATGTTAGGTATATACATTCATCCTTTTAGCTAACATGGTGTTTGCTGTTTGGGGAAAATACTAAAAAGAACTTGTATGGGTAGATTTTCTTGGATTTTGCTTTAAATTCTTTTTTTCCTGATGGAGTAAATGAATGTTGTGGGTCTTACAACATGCTACCTGATGTCCTTAACAAACAGACTGAGATGGTTAATGAACATGGATAGAACCAATTGATTATTCTACTGTTAATTAAGCCTCCAATTTCTCATGTGATCACTGCAGAGTCAAATTAGGTAACTCAGCTGCCTGAACCTCTGATTTGCAGGAGATTTGCAGGATTTGGGGCAACCTAGATTTAATTAGCTAAATGACTGCACCTGTAGCTGCAGATAACTCTGGCAGAAGGAGGTAATCATTGTAGAGAAATAATGAGCGTGCACAGTAAACCCTTCTCTAACCAACATTCGGAGTAGTCCCTGAGGTGAAAGGGGGAATATGGTTTGTAACTTGGATTTACTTTGTTGTTTCTTATAAAAAACCAAACATCCAAACAGCAACCAGGAGAAAGGCAGATAAAAGCCCATCAGTGTTGTAGGGACTAATTATGACAGGTTTACCTTCATACAAGAATAGCTACAGAAAAGGTATTTGGTCTGATGGCCTCTCTGAAGGCCAAACTCTTCCATGTGAAAGACAAACTTGCACAGCTTTTAGAAACGTTTCTATCCTGAGGTACTTTGAGGGAGAGGCTGTTATGATTTTTTTTGCCTGCTTTGGAAGCAAAAATTATTAATACATCTGTGTGTAGGAAACCATTGTTCCGTTCATCTCTTGGCACATGCAGCCAGAGTGTGTAGTACTTGTCTGTTTGAAGAACTCTGCTGCTAAAAATATGTTAAAGACAAGCTCTGGGTAGAATCAGAACTACTTTTGAGTATAATAGCTAGAGGCAGGTACTTATGTAGCTTAAGCAGCATTGTGTTTGCTGCTGTGCTGCTAGTCTGCTGATCTGTGAACAGGAAAGGCGCGACTGTTAAAGAGCCTTTGCCTTAAATCTAACTGAGTGGTGCAAGAAGAGCAGATATGGTACATGGTACAAACTTCACTGCTTCTAGACCCTCATCTCTTCTCTATTTCATGTAATTAAGAAGACAAAGGCATAGGAGAAATGGCATCTTTAAGGAGGAACAGAGGATAGGAGGGAAAGAAAAGGGATAAATTCTTTGCAGAAACTGGACCTCGGATGTAGCAGTAGTTGTTTTATTCATTCAAAAGGGGAACAAAAATTATGGCAGTAGAGAGGTCAGCCTTGGGATGGGAAGAGAAGAAGGCAAGAGACACTTTCTACTGCTGCTGTTCTCTTCTATATCCCAGAAGCATTGTTTGCTCCCTGGAGCACTGCTGATCTTCCCAAGATTCCCTCTGTTCCCCATGAGATCTTGCTCTGCAGAGCATCCCTGAGGCAGGAGAAACCAGTTCTGCTGCCAAGTACAGAACTTCTGAGTGGGCTCAAAGCAACCCAGTGCTGTTGGCCCCCTTCATCCCAGCTCAACTATTTGCTGCCCACCATTGCTGCTTCCAGTAAATTATTTCCTGTCCTCGTGTCTGAGAGCAAGAAAGTTTGTTCACTATGGCTCTTGTGGTAAAAGTAGGGTTTTATGCCATGTATTATGCATGTAACTTTGAACTCCTGCAAAATGTAATAATCAAATGATAATCCAGCAAATTATTTGAAAATTTAAGGACAGCATTAATTCTCTGCTTACTGAATCTGTTAAATGATTGTTGCAGGTGTCCTTCAAGCTCCATGTGCTACATTTCAGTCAAGACAGAGCAGAAGTGAAACTCAGGCCTAAATAAGGTAAGTCATCACTGTTCAGGTTTTATGCAACATTGTAAGTCTGCCTTAATGTTAAACCACGTGCTTACAAACCCAAGGATACCCAATACCCAAGGACTCAAGTAATTATGTGTATGTTTTCAGGTTAATGTTTTAGACAAACTGACATTTTTTATGTGTTTCAAATGGGATGTCAGCAAATAAAGGTAGAAGAAAAATGGTTGTTAACTATTCCTATAGTGAACAACATTTACAAATTAATGTTTCATCATTTACCAGGCAGAACCTGAGCTAAAAATACAAAGCTAAGGCCTCGCTATTAAGGATTATTATATACAAGGATGCTTCTACTGTGATTATTGTTCTATTAAAGTGAATTAAAACTCTTTGTCTCTAGAGTGAATTAACAAGGCTGCTGTCATATTATAATGCTTCTATTAATTAATTTTTGTGACATTTTATGACAATATGATGAGTTTTGTCAAAAGTGAAGTGAATCAACTAAAATAATGTTGTAAATGTAACTAGTTCAGGCTAATGATGAATTGGTAAAGTTTATGGATTGATAGTCTTTAATGTGGTTATATCAGCTTTTAATAAATTTCTAACACTTTTAATTCATTTCACTGGAAGTATTAATATAGATAGATAGAAATGCAGAAAATTATCAACAGGAAGATGTTGCAGCCAGCACTAATCTCACAAGTTTAGACAGTTTATCTGGGGAATTATTACAGTCCGAGGCACTGCAGGATGGAATTGTTCTTGCCTCAGTGCTCTCAAAGATTAATGAAGGAAATCCCATTGCTTTAGAATTCTTGCTGTTTTCCTCTTCAGATGATGGTATTTACTTGTGAGCATGCAATAGGAGAAAGGTCTGAATCACAGTGTGAATTTCAAAAATCTTTTTCTGGCTCAAAATTTTGTTCTTCTTCTGCTATACGAAAGAACAGTGAAAGTTATAGTAGCTTTCAACTTGGTCACAGAGGTGAAAAAACTGAACTAAATGGAGAAGAATTCTTTTGAATGTGCCTGGAGTAATTTTAATTCATTTATGAATAGGAAGATTTTTCCTATTTAATTTAATGTTTTAAGGTAAAAGAAATAAAAGGTATGGGTGAGTTCAGCTAGGTGAACAGGTAATATCACTTTACTTTTCACATCAAAGTATAATTTTCATTTTTGAAACAGCTGTCCTTGTTTAAATATTTTTAAATTAATTCTTCATTAGGAATGTATGCAGCCCTTACTGAATCACAGCAAGGGTCTGTGTGGGATGCATCCCATGCTGCTTTACTAGGCTGCCGTGGTGCCCTTGTTGCTCTGTTGGAATTTTGGTCTTGTCCCTGCCAACTCACACCTGCAGCTGTGCCATTCCAGTATGGCATCTTATGCGTTTTGTCATCTTTTAGTGTTTGGATAAATTTAGAAGTTTTCAGGATGTCCCACCTGGTTTCATTGTTGCTTGTTGTTATGAGGCAATCCTGCAGCACATTCCAGCTTTCATGTGGCACAGACTTCTGGCAATTCTTTTTCTGAAGTGAATAAAATGCATCAGATCAAATGCGGTGTTGCAAGAGTGTGTGTTTCTCAAAGTGCTTGTCAGGATTAAGGGCTTAACTTGGATGTACAAAGTCCCTGTACTCTAATATTGGTACAAATGAATCCCAAACTCTTGTATTCTACTGTTTTTTCAAAGTTAAAGGAGCTTGCTGCCATGGGCATCCATCTTATTTGAGCTACTTAGGAGCAGAATTTTAAACACAAATAAGCACACGTACAAATTTTGATAAAATATGTCATAGAAATATATTATTTGTAAAGAAAGTGGAGTCCTACAATTCCTGTAGTGATCCTGTATAATTTTTTATTTACTCTTAAGTTTATTGATTTTTGTGTAGGAACAACAGAATGTTTGATTGCTGTATCTCCTTTTAATTATACACTCAAGAGTGTGTTATAATTAAAGTAAAGGTGCAAGAGATTTTCACTCTTAAGTATTTATGTTTATGTAAACCAAATGACAGTCAAACCACATTTAGTATTTAATTTCTAACTTATGAACAAATGATATGCCATTTGGAGATCAGCGATGTTTTCTCACCTTAGTAAGGAAATAGTTGTTAGTGGATAAAGGGAATACTTGACAATGAGGAAAATATTTCTTGGTACTCTTGATTTTCTTTTCAGTATTTGAGGATTACATAGATCAGGGATTTGGAACAAGACATGTTTGTTTCACATTGTATTACCCGGTAGGTTAGCAGTATGAAAAACTGATTGAATGCTGTTCAGTATTCTGTATCACAAGAGTAAAGGCATATCTTGTGCAGTATTTTCTATAAAAGCTGGATCAAATGCCCACAGATTGCTTACCACATTGTGACGTGTTTAAAAGTTCTATTCTTTGATGATTGTCTCCATAATGAGGTCAAACAGCTTCAACTTTGTTAAGCAGCTGTCTCCTTGGTAAACGAATTCTCTTAAGTAACAGCATTCTCCACGGACAAGTAGCTTCTGGAGGAGCTGTAGTTTTTTTTGCAGGGGAAACCATATCGTCTTAGGAGTGCTGGAGGCTGAAACACTAATGGTGTCTGAGAGGATATGGCACTGTATGGACTTGACACGTGACTTTACATTAAAAAAACCCAGCAGCAACAAAACAGGTTGAAACTTGAGAAGGAACCAAAATTTTATGAGTTTCAAAATTAAAATCTGTATATGAAATTCTTGTACACATAGTTCACCACAGATCAAACTTTTACCATTTTTTTTCTGTTGTCTAACAAATTTGGTCTCTGGGGACCAGAATTCTCGCTAAGATTTATACAGCTCTTTACTTTTCCTCTCATCCTGCTCAAATACGGATCAGATTAAGTATTTTCAGAAGAACATTCTCATTCCAGAAAACAGGTATAAAGAGTGAGTTACATCTGTATTGTACCCTAGTGGAGGAATGAAGAATGGAAGTGCATTTAATGCGCAAACCAAAGCTGTTTCATGTATTTTAGGAGCCCTAATGCACTATTTGCAAGCAGGGCTTCAAAAAGGTTTGCAGGGAGAGCTATTTGCATAAAAGTAGAGTCAAAATAAGAGTTCACAGTTGTTGACAGTGCTCATTTAAGGCCATAGTTCTTGTATCTTTTCTTAAATGTTCTCTCCATCCAGTGGCAGGCTTTGGATTATACTGGCATTTAAGCAGTAGAATTGAAGAATGGGAAAAGTAACTGTGTTTTTTAATGAAACAAATATTGAAAACCAGAGAAAATTTGAGATGGATCTTTGCTTCTAATGAAAATAATAAAATCAAATAAATTTGCTGCATTAGCAAGACAAAGAGCAAGAAGGAGGAGCAAAAGATGAAACCTAAACTCAAATAAAATTATCTGATCATGATGGTCATCTTATATTTTCCCATGCTGTGGGAGTTATTAGTCCTTGCAAATGTTCAGCCCAGTGAGCAGTGTGCATCTCAGTCCATTTTTCAAGCTGCAATCTGTACTGTTTTAAAAAGTGAAAAGCAAGAAACCCAAACAGTGGACTGGGGAGCAGCTGCTGTTGTAAGGGCAGAGATGGGAGAAGTCAGAAGAGAGCAAATGAATAATGAAGTGGAAAACAATCACATGCATGTTTTAAAATGTTTTAGTCATGGGCTTCTCAGGAGCCTGGGTGTTTTCTGAGCAGAAAGAAAATAATGGATTAGATGACAAATCCTGCCTAGGCCTAGGAGTGAGCACCCCTGTGAACAGAGCTGTTATCCCTCACTGTGGACATTTCAACTCTGTCATGATTGTACAGAGATGCAATGTTGATGGCCTAGATTGAATTATTTTCCTGTCTTTTCTTTCAGCCAGTGGGACGACAAAACTGTTATTTCCACAGCTCTAATTACAATCCACAGAATGTACATTTTTCAGAAAGTAAAGTTATTACCTCAGCCTCCAATTCCCTTTTGGGCTTAACCTTTCAAAGCAAAATTGCCAGTTGTTTGTTCTCTCGAGGCTTTTAAGTTGCTCAACAAAGTATGAAATGACTGTAAAGTAGTAATGAATAAGTGATCCTTTTGGCTTTTACTTAATCTACTGGCAAAAAGAAATTTTGGTTCCTGTGTAATTGTTGTACATAACTAAAAAAATGACGGTTTACTGCTTTGTTCAGTTTCTTTAGAAACTTTAGATCTTCAGAGCTAGTTTCCTTGATGTGTCTGTACTATGGACTGGATGCTTTGGTTGGTGGGGGCAGGGATGCTGCTGGAATAGCTTGTTTTCTGAAGTGGAGAGTAGATCTAATTCTCTAATGTTCATGGTGCAAGATCAGCCAGTCCTTGGTGTGAGTCAGCCCAAACTTAGTTTTCCTTGCAGTCAGTAAAGCTGTCAGCAGAGCTTAGGGGGTTTTGGATTCATTTCCTAGGCTGAGCACTGAGGAGGAGGCAGGAATAGAGACCAGCATGGTGACTTTGCTCTGTACAGGGATTTGTGGTGAAAAACGCCTTGTGGGGCAGGACAGGCAGCTGTGGCAGGTATAGCATTTCAGCACACTACAGCTACTTCCTTCAAGAGCTCCACTCTCCCTGTTTTAATTATTCTAGAACGCTGTCAGAAATAATTAGTATTAAAAGGTCAGTAGCAGTTTCCACTTAATTAGTTCTGTAAATATTTTTTTTAGAGAGAGGCCTACAGGGACACTTTTCCACACACAAATAGGAATAAGGAGTGGCTCTGGTGTAGAGTGGAGCTCCCTGCAGAGCTTGCAGGG
Organism: Origma solitaria; assembly: GCA_013397895.1. Classification (NCBI taxonomy): domain Eukaryota; kingdom Metazoa; phylum Chordata; class Aves; order Passeriformes; family Acanthizidae; genus Origma; species Origma solitaria. The sequence goes on along the minus strand of VZRL01004973.1, from coordinate 1,950,976 downwards.
AACTGGAAGCAAGATGTGGCTGGCTGTGCCCACTGCTGCCCAGGAACCGCATCCGGGCTGGAGCTGAGCCCAGGGCTGTACCTCTGGGCAGTGCTCAGGCTCACCCAGAGCTCCCCAGCCCCTGCACATCTGCGGGGGGCTCCAGCACAGAGCTGCCACCAGGACAAAGGACTTGGGAGAGTCCCTGTGATGCCTGGAGGTCCCAGATCAGTCACAGCACATCTCTGTGCCTCTGGCAGCACTCTCAAAACTTCTCGTGGGTGGAAGAGGAAGGCACAGGTTCAGTTACTGCTGTTTTTTAACTAAGTCAAGCACCAGCAGATTTAAACCATATCGAGGGGAGAGTGGGAATTAATTCTGTCCAGAACACAGCTGACTTTATATATAACAATGAAGCAACATTGAATTCATATTTTCAACAAGATTTATCACATATACTCCTTAAAATAATTTTTTTTTTTTAATATGAGTATTTCAGTGTCTCATTTGTCTACCTGCAGCCTTCTTCCTGTCATGTTTTTGTGGTATATCTGTTTAATGAAAGAGCATTGGATTAGATATATTCTTATTAATTTTTTAAAAATTTTTCTTCTGCCATGTGTTTCAGATACTGTGATAGATCTAGCTAGATAACAAGCATTAATTTAAATGAGTCTAAATCTTTCTGTCCTTTTCCTATACTTCGATGCAGAGCAGTATTACAATAACCTTTCTATATTTGTGAACAGCCTTACCATACCCTCAAAATCAGAGCTGGCTCTTCTAAACAAAAGCCCTTAATTGCACTATAAATTGCAATAAACTTTGTGCTGAGTACTGAGAAGTAAACGTGGTGTTCTCAGTCACTTCAAGTTGGCTTAGCTAGGAGGGAGTGACTTTAAAATGGAACAAAGAAATTCAGCAAAATGATTGCAAAATTATTAAGAAAATAATTATCATTGTACAGGCACAGGTAAATGCTGACACAATTTTTTTCTGTAAGACTGAAAATTCTATAAATATTCTTTGGCTGTTGTAGTGGTTTCCTGCTAAATAGTGTTTTGATTAACTTTATTGAGTAATGTATTGGGGCTGTAGTTTAGTTAAAGCATTCCTGCTGATCTAGTGTGTTTGCATTTATCCAGGCTTTCAATTTGGCTACCTCACAATCTCATGGGCATTGATAAATTAACCTCCATAACCCTGGAACTGGTGAGAGGGGATTAGTACTCCTGTTTTATAACTGTAGGCTGAAATTAGAGTAAGGAGAGAAATGTGTGTTGCAGTTCAAAATCAAATATTGTGTTTGTGGGAGGTGTTTTCAGACTTTGAAATTGCTGGACAAATATATATACACATATACATACATACATATATATGTATGTATGTGTGTGTGTGTATATATATATATGACATATATGTATATATATGCCACAGAGTTTTGAATTGTAGTTGCTTAATAATGACCAAGGATTAAGATGGTGACAGTGTCAGGGATAGAATTTAGAATCCTCTCTCTCAGCTGAGCATTTGAAGCAGCAGAATGATATTTTTCATTTGTTTGGAGTGTTATTCTGACTGGTAACACAGTTTGTAACTGAGAAATCTTTTTTATCCCTTTGAGTAATATCCACTGAGGAGGATAGTTGGAGGGGCTTACACACAGTTCTTTTAGTGCTGATTTTTTTTAATGCATATGGGGAAAAAAAGGCAATTAAAACTTTCAATGAGTATAGAAATGGTTTGGATCCCTAAGTGGAATGGTTACATTTAACCTTAATTTCTGTACTATGTCTATCAATCTATTGGTACCCCTCTGTATAGACTGGCATTGTATAATTTTGGTGCAAATATGTCTTGCATGTAATTTGGGTGAGGCATACTGAAACCAGAAACTTATGGATAAGTAAAAGGGCTGTTTTTTTCTGATAACAGATGCTGATTTGTGCCAAGTTATTAGCACTGACATGCCTTACACTGTGGAAATCTTCGACTCTATTTAAACATGTGGCTACTGAAGTGCAGCTCCCTTATCTGAGTAGTGCAGATTTAGCCAGAAGAACAGTGATATGCTTCTTGGACAAATAGGCCTTTTCCTTTTTTCTTTACCTTTAGAAAGATCTTTCTTTTTGAAATTTAGGAGGCTAATTTTGTTAGCATTGATAACCAAAGAAGGTTTGCTCCATCAACTATGTGCAGACATCGGGTTGGTTGCCGTATGCTCATGGAGCAACTCACTGCTATCCATGGTTCTGCACCAACTGCAGAATCTAGGACTCTAATCTAGACAGATAGTAGGCATCCTGATATCTTAAACACCATGGTTCAGCTCAATCCAAGTCCTGAATACTGTGATTTAGCTGCTCCTGTCAGAGGTACTCTCTTTACAGCCCTCCTGTATCTCTGTCAGGAACTACCAACTCTCCTGGTGTGTTCCATGAATGGCCAGACAGTAATGTTCAGCAAGCTGGTGCCTGTATTCCTTCACAGATATGACCTGAATTTCCTGCTGTCTTTAGTATATGCTGTGTTCTCCAAGACAAACCGTGGCATTTGTTTGTTGTTAAGGATGTGCAGTACTACAGCAGCTTTTCACCCAGCAGGTGGTTGGGCACTGGAGTAGCTCCTCAGGGAAGTGATCACAGCACCAGCCTGACAGAGTTCAAGGAGTGTTTGGACAATGCTCTTGGGCACATGGTGTGACTCTTGGGGTGTCCTGTGCAGGGCCAGGAGTTGGACTTGATGACCCTAACGGGTTCATTCCAGCTCAGGATATTCTATGATTCTGCGATCTGATTTGCAATCTGTGTGCTGGTGCTCCTTCTCCTCTGTGCCATGGTAGTTAGATTAGTGAGGAGCTTGGCTCGGAGCCCTTACAGAAAGCTAAGGGAGCACAGAGGACTAAATGCCATTTCTGCTGTTAGCCCTAAATAGCTTAGCTTGATATGGAGAAGGATTTCAGAGCTGAGGGTCAGGGAATCTGTTCTAAATGCAGTGGAGCTCATCTTTTGCAATCACTGTGACGGTAACAGCTCCTGTGTGCTCTCCTGCATCTGAAAATTTCTAGGAAAGCAAGCAGGTTTGTATGCCTTACTCCTCATCGGCTCTTTCTCCTGTCTGCTACCCCACGAATGCACCCCTATGTGCAGAGCTCGTGTGCTCTTGGAAGATGTCAGTCACACAGGCCCTCTGAATATCCCATCTATTGTAACAGAACTGCACTCTGCCTGCAACATGGCAGACATCAGACGAGTTCAGGACTCTCATAGAATGTGTAGTAGAGTAATCCTTAGTAATAAATAGATACTATGGATCATCCAGGCAGACAAAGCTCAGCAACAGAGCCTTTCAAAACTTCCCTAACAGTCATATAAAACGCAGAACCACTGACATTAAAAAGAAAAAGAAATTGAACACTTAAATACATATCTTCTAAATATTGCACTACTCCTGTAATTTAAATGGTTAAAAGGTATCTGAACTGCTTAGATGGTTCAGCAGTCTTTAGATACCTCCCCATTTTTGCATGTCAGGCCCTTCGTCACCCACCGTGTTGCCCATTCTGTTTCTAGTTTCTTACAAACAGTTATAACAGCCTTTCTGCGCCTACAGAGAAGCTGTAAGGAAAAATACATGAAAATGTTGTGTTTTTATTATTCAGTAACTTCACAAACATTTTCAGTGACTGTATTTTGGAGCCTAACACTTACTGGCTGTACTGTGGTGTTCTTTGTTGGCCATACTGAAAGCTAAGAGCTCCTAATAATATGCCTTGAACAGAGACTGCTAGAACTTTTCAACACAAACAGCACATCATCCCACCCCATTGCCAGATCTAGCATAAAGTTGTTGCTGTTTGTGCTTATTGTTGTACTGACAAAGGACATGCTGTACTTAGAAGGCATTCTTGGTTTCAGTTTTTCATGGTAGGATGCACTTCTGTGTAAAAAGTATGGTTTTTATAGTGTTATCCTCCCTTGCTTATGTATGATGGATGATAAAGTCTGCAAATGCAGTGTTGTTTGTTTTGGTTTTGATGTGAAACTTCAATTTGCTTGAAAAAATTGCTTCTATTTTTGTGTTTTTAATTATGTCTGTGATGACAAAAGAGAATCCTGTCAAATGTCTCTCAACCTGCTTTGTAGAACAAAAGCAAATGGAAAACTGTTTATGCAGTTGAAAAATAAGAAGAAAAACATACTTGAAAGGTGATAAATTTTTGGATTGCCTAAACAGACATTCCAGAGCTTTTGCCATTTGACTTCCAAATAACAAACTGTTGTAATTACTTCTCCAAAAGTATTTTACAAAGGCTTCCAGGAGTGATTCTGTTGAAAGAAATAGCATGTAAACCTCATTATGGGTGTTTGGTATTAAGAAAAACCAAACAAGCAAAGAAATAAACAAAATTCCCATCACCCAAATCCCCAAGTTCACTTTCACTTCTCTCAATATTCAAACAAGATAGGGGACTGGTAGTTGTCTGTCTATTTGACCTGGCACTCACTGATAACCATGAAGAGGAAATAATTTTTTGTATCAGTGGAACAGTCAACCTTCCAGAAGATATCATCAACTATTGGGAAACAATTACCTACAAAGTTCATAACATTATAAATTATGCAATAATTCTGCAAGGCAGGGTGACATGTGGATGTTGCTAAAGAAATGAAAGATTTACTTAGGTATGCAAAAACCTGGTTATTTCAGAAGCTTACCTCAGATTGTAATAATTACAATGTTCTTCATATCAGACTTCTCTGGAAACTAATGCTTGAAATCAAACATTTTCTTTCTGAAAAAAATTGAATTAATTATCCATAATCTGTGTAAAGCACTAAATAAATGTAAAATCATAGGGCGTTAGAACAATTTTAAAATACGGTAATTTTGAAAAAAATTTAGCTTCAAACTGTCCTATTTATCTGGATTTATTGGCTTAGATCAAATGTACAGCAGAACTGTTGAGAACAGAATCGAATACACTTGTACATATTGTTAGGGAAACTCTGTGCATTTGTTTAATTATTGCAGCTATCAGCATTGCAAGTTACAGTCTGATTTTGCCAGGTTCTGTAGAATGCTTTATGTTGCTTCTATTGGTAGTTGCTCACATCTGCAGTTCCACCCATTATGATATTTCAAAGCTTCTAACAAAATAAATTAATGTATGATGCCAGGGAAATAATGCTGAAGAGTTTCAGAAAAAGTTCAGTTTGTGAAATGGAGTGTTAATATTTTTTGTGTTTAATAAATAGGTTTTCACTGTATGAGTGGGTTTTGGTCCTCTAGTCTTGAGAACAGAAGCATCACATGACCTGACTACCAAAAAGCTCTATCTTGTGAGGCTAAGTAAGCAGTTTCAAGTCATGAAGTAAATTAATGGAAGAAGCACAAAGGTCAAGTCTACACACTTGAAAATTATCTGCCTCAAGTGGTCAAAGAAACTGCTGGAGTTTTCCCGTTGAAGAAAGCTCTGCGGAAGCATCTGTGGGTTTTATGTTTGTTGCTGTGTAGCTGATGAAAATATTTTTTGATTTACTTTCCACTCATGCAGCCATTGCCAGCTGCACTGAGTAATAAATATATGACAAATGTCACTGGCTTAAATACAAATATTTGTGTTTTTAAGATAAAGTACAAGCCAGAGTAATTGTAAAATCAAGGCAGTTTTACAGAAATATATATATTTATTTATATATACACACACACACACAAATCCCAAATACCCCAAAACCAAGATTTCCCTAGTAGTTTGAACTGCTTAAAAGCTCATCAAATACCCTGGGAGCAGTCTTGAAAACAGTCAAGGATGCAGTTTACTGCTTATGTAAATCATGTTGCCTATCTAGGGGAAAAAAACCCCAACATTCCTCTTGAGATTTCATTTTATTGCTAAAATTGTCCTGAGTGCTGTTCTGACAAATGAAAATTGCTATGCAGGGAAGACTTCAGACACATCAGTGTTCGCCTCTTGATAAAACTTTTAAGCACTAGTCACTCTTACTTACATATCATTCTTTACATCTTTCTTGACTTCTCTGCACTGCTGTTAAAGTCTGTTCTGTCTCCTGTTGAACTGGGCCTTATCTATTTGCCCCTGAGTTCCTCCTAGTTGCCCAGACACAAAGAAACCTGTGAACTGCACAGCATGAAGCCAATGATGCCAATGAGACAAAATTTCATTCTTCACCAGAAGGATTAATGCCTAAGTTTATTGCCTGGCCCCTCCCTCTTGTGCAAAGAGGAAGTAAAACAGATGTCTCAATAGACGTAGTTTGTAGGGCAGAAAATCACAACCTGCTGAAATGTGTGGGTATAGGTGTGTGTAGGGAAGGGAGGGGAGAAAATAGGTGCAAATTGACCCACTCAGACAACTGGAGATCTTCACATGACATGGTTATAGAATGGCAGGTGCTGTGACACTTTGTGTTTGCTACTGAGCAGTGTACATTCCGTGAGTGCTCCCAGGTCAGTTCATGGGCACATACAAGTGCAGCCAGGCTCTTTTGTGTGTCTCTGCTGGGCTCTGTGGATCCACGAGCTGGAGGTCAGTGTTGTGAAAAAAATACTGTGTTTAGTATCTCATTGGGTATTTTTTACCCCCTGCTTTGATCCTGGGAATGTTTTACTGCACTAACTCTAAATACCTCTTCTGATAGCAATATGTAAGTGGTACAAGGGATTTATTTTTGTTTACTGCAAGGATAGGCAGTGAAATGTTTCTGGTTTGTTTTTTTAATGCTATGTAATGATGAGGATCATATAAACCACTGCTGCTGATGTTTTCTTGATAGAGTAAATACAGAGGGGTTTCTTTGTGTCTGCTGACAGCCTTCTAAACTTTGGTAAGCTATTCTCTCTCTCTAAAGCTGAAATGGAATTGCTAGAAATAAAGATATATGCAAGAGGCAGTTACAGGTTTGCAGAATGTGCTGAGACTCGTCTGAGGACTTGTTTGTTGGTCTTTATTTTTAATGTGGTTTTGAGTCTGTTTTTACTGTTTTATAAAACACATCTTCATTATATCTGCTTTGAATTTACTGTTTAAATATGGCAATTAGATGTCAGATCTATTGCAGAATTTCTGAATCAAAACAGTATAGTGAATAAAAACAAAATGTTAAATATGTTTTCTGAGTTGCCAATTCATGCTGATGTCAAGGCCAGGAAATCCTTACAAATACAGCTTTTCTGCCAGATCTGATATGAATTACAATTTCACCTAATTGTATGTAAATAACATGTCCCCTGGCTGTTGGCAGGAAAACTTAAATTTAAATGCCTGATGAAGAAATGCCTGGAATTTAATGCAGAAATTGTGTACATAGTTTTCAGAGCACTTGCCCTCCCACCAGCACTGAATTGAATGCTGAGCTTCTTAATTATTAAAAAAAGTGCTGGCTGTACTGAGAGTTGTTAAATTAGTGTTCCTCCATTGATTCTTTCACTGATGTAAAGAATGTATTATGAAAAAAACCTGAGGGTTTTAATCACACATCTGTTGAAGTCAGTGGTGGTGTGACTATATTGACCTCAACAGGGGGACAATGTTGCCATGAGTTTCAGGACAGAGGGAACATAGCAAACAGGCAGAGATGTCACTTGATTCAAAGTCAAAATCCTAGAACTAAAGTATACTAACTTCCATGAAAAATCTAGTGCTTGGCCTTGCTTCCGAGGAAACAATTTTTCTGCAGAGGAATATTCTCGTGGCATCTTGGAACGATTCTGTTGTGTTGAGATATGCTGGCTCATAATCCATTGATTTACTACACTTCCTACTTACTTATGCATGTTGTGGTTACCATCTGGAGCATATTTATTAGTTCTTTGCTTAGATTACACTTAATGACAAGGTCCTTCATGTTAAGGTTTTAGCTATTGGTTATTGGAATATCTGCAGCAAATCTGTGTGGTGAAGGAGAATGAAGGCATTGCTTTAGGTAGGTTATGTGACAGTCTTCCTTCTCTTTAAACTTAACTGATGTGAAGAAAGGACTTTGAACGTGAACTTCAGGACATGACTTTATGTTGGTTGCTTGAAAGTAGAGGGAGTTTATTTGGGAGTTGATTTTTTTCTGTTTTTTATCTAAAGGAGATAAATGAGACTGAGGCAGTTTTTGCCATCAAGAGGGTGAGTTTCAAATTTGCTTACTTGTAGTGCCAGGTTCAGCAATTTTGCTTATTTTGGGTAAGTTGCTAATTTGATAGTAGGTAAGGAGCTGGCAAGTGCAGCTACCTGTTCATTATCACTGTAATGCCAAATTAATTATGGTAAGAAAAACTTGCATGTGACTAAAAACCATACTGCATATTGATGGTGCTTAGAGAATTTTCCCTATAGAAAATAAATGAGCACAGCAGCTGGTACATTATAAAAAATTTAAGGTGTAATTTGTGAAACACATTCACATAATTGGTTCTTTTAAATTAGCATGTTTGCAATGCATTAATTTTGCTATCCATGAGGGAAAAACATGCAAAAATGTGATATTTTATATTTTTGTATATATTGAATCTTCATTTGTTTTATCTCTCATATTTTTATATACATAATGAGAAACTTATAGTATTTATATTATAATGAAAGAAAACAGATTGTTTAAAACAACTATGTGTCAACTCTGATAACATTCGTTATAATGCTGCTTCTTTTGTTGTTGGTTATGGCCATTTTTCAGGATTGGCTTGCTTTTGTAGATATATGGGATGGATTCAGATGTTTTATTAATTGACCAACAACACCATGTAGCAGGCAATTTTTTTTTCTTTTATAATTAATGTTATTTTCTTGAGGGTTTTCTTTTCATGGGCTGAAACAAGGATGTATATTTTAGAATAAGCATATTGATGTGCTGATGTGTGGTGAAGTGTTTGTATGTGACTACTGCAAACTGTCCCCACTGGATGCATTTGATTAAATCACACTAACTTGACCTTTTGGCAGACACTGTGATTCACATGACCTACTTAGAAGCCATTTTGAAACTAAACCTAGAAAATACTCAATCTTCTCTCATGCTGACTGCATAGGTTGAAATGATAAATTGTCAAGGAAGACACTGACAAAAAGAATAGATACTGCTTTCTAAAACTACCAGCTGATGCACTTATGTCCCTAAATGGAATGTGGAATTGTTATCACCCAGGGAACATATAATTTAAAAACTAGCTTATGTTTAAAATAAGTGAAATCTGAATTTCTACCTGCTGTTAGCATCCAATCTGATACTCTTTGCAATCTTTCTACTGAATGGTTAGACTCAGAACTTTGGTTTCCTAGCAAATGTCATTGATTGGAACGCAAAAAATTATCCACAGGGCTCTGCTCCACAAGTAAAAATTTCGGCTTCCTTTTTTGCCTTTATTTCTCATTCCTGTTGCAATTTTGGTCCTTTTCTGAATCTGCTTTCCCCCACCCAACACTGCTCCCCTTCTCCTACTCTTCTGGACCCCCTAGATTTCCTGGCTTGGCTTCAGCCATTTGTTATCTCTGGCTACCATTTACTGCTCTGTTCATAACAGGTCTAGTCAGGACTTGAAACGTATGTGTGAAATCTCAAAAAAGGGACAAACTAGTGCCTAGGGTCAACATTCAAGAAAAATTCATCCCCAAAACTGCTGAGTAGGATCTCAGCACCCAGAAGATAGGGCTCAACCTTTCATCATTACAGCCTTTTCATTTGTTCAAAGGCTTAAAGATGCCACCACTCCACAGTGCAAATTCACTGGATTGTCTTCCATTTTGAATGGAGCTAGGTCCTGGAATATCCTCTTTGCAAGGCTTGCAAAGTTCCCAGGCAGCTGAGTTGATGAGAGCAATATCCCTGGCGGCATTGCTATTCCACACATATCTGAGCATACTACAGTCTGCAATTCCGCCTGGGAAAAACAGAAAGATTTGCAAAGAACTGGATGTCTGTGCTCTTGGAAAAGGTAGGGCTTTCATTCACATTAGGAAGGTTCACATTAGGAAGGTTGACTGTGAAACAAGGAGTAATTCTGTGTGGGTTTTTTGCTTGTTTGTTTGGGGTTTTTTATCTTACTGTAACAGTGCTTTTTTTTTTTAATTTTGTTTTCTCCCATGTTTTTCTGTGCTGGTGAGGGAAGTTTCCTACAATCTACAGGCATACACAGACTTATTGGGCCCCTACCTTGATCCCATCTGGATTGTTCACTGTCATGTCACTTCATTTACAGGCATTTGTTTGTGCTTGCAGTGCCTGTGTGCATGCATGAATGTGTGCATAGGGTAATGCATGCACAGATCTTTTATTCTTTCACTGCACCCTTTTGATGCTGTGTGATATTTTCTGTGACATTTTAATCTGAAATTTCTGAAAATGAAATTTAGCTCTTGAGTCAAAGCTTCAGCTAGTATGAAATAATTTGAATTTGACATTGATTTGCCCAGGCTACTGTGTGGGCTACTCTTTTTCCTGAAGGGATAAGTTGATAGAAAGAAGTTCCTATTTTAAATCACTGCTAGATTAGCATGAAATAATTTAGCTATAGACATTAAACTGAAATTGCAAGGGTGGTCAAAAAGCTGACATAGATTGAATTTCTTGCACGATTTAGCTCAGCCCACTGTATTGCTGTCCTGTGTATCTGTTAGAAACAATGTTGGGCTAAATCCTGCCTGTCTCGTCCCAGCTATAATGGGTTACAGAGTCAGCTCAGCTGAAGTCCCTGGAGGAAGGCCTTACCTTAATGTGGGGAAAAAATTAGTCATATACAACCAGGAAGATGTAAACACTGTTGGTATATTGTGACATTTTTTTGGTCACTCTGAATGTAGCAGGCACTGTCCTTAAAAGAAAAAAAATCCAAACAGGAAAGGTAAGATAAAGCCAATTTTGCAGCAGGGTTCAGATGTTCTCTGGTTGAATCAGCAGACAGCCTCTGATATTGGCTTCATTACACCTATTGCTACTGTGGACACTTTCGTTTAAAAACACCAGTGTGCATCAGATATTTCTCACAGGAAGGAATTGAGAGGCAGCAAGAACAAGTATCAGCCGTAATCACATTAGTACTCAGCTAAATGCAACCTGTAAAGCAGCGAGGATAAATTTTCTGCTGGATCTTGTTGATCTTTTAAAAATTCAGTGGAGCCACATTAATTTGTACAAACTGAGGTTCTTGTGCAGTTAGTATTATTTTTTGAATGGGCTTCCAAGCCACTGGAAAATAAAGAGTTTAATGGCCAGTGGAATGAGAAATAATAAATTCTGCCTATTGCACCAAGGGAAGCCATTCTTTTACCTTAGAAGCGAAACAGAACTAACAAAGTTCTGTAGCTCAGCCCTGGGCTATGGTTGCCCACTCTTTCAGTGGGTAATGTGGGAGGTGAACTTTTAAATATTTACTCATGTCAAGCCCTACTGTCAATAGGGTTTTCTGATCAAGAAATGAGAAGGGCTTGCAAATGAAAGTATGTCTTTTGAGGAAACAGAATCACCTCTCCTGCATTTCTCTCTGAGTGAAGATGTTGATTCTTCAAAGGATAATCCTTGTGTGGGCCAAGGCTCTGAATATGCCATCACACAGGACCAACTGACAGAGCTTTTGCTGATTTCAGTGTTTAGAAGTTTGAAGTAAGTGCTGACTTCTAAGGTGCCCAAGGGCCAAACCTGAAGATGAAGCAAAGGAAAAAATGAAGTGATTGTGTTCAGAAGTTCTAGAGACAGTGGTTAATAAAAAAGGGGCTGAAGAAATTATAGCCCCCTTCTCAAAAGATAGGACCTTAAGTTCCTGGCTTTCAGGGCCAGCTTTCAGAATCTCCCTGTGGGAATGCACTCTTCGAATGGAAACTTTGCTCTTTCAGTGTTGATGGCAACATTTCTGTGAATATCAGCAGAGCCGTGATTTCACTCTATATATTGTGGTAAATCTTTAATATAAATGTCACAACATTATTGGTGTATTTTAGGACCTAATTCACTTTACCACACTGAAATAAAGAGAATACTGTTTCATAAATGAAATGCATTAAGCTGAAGTTTGGCACAAAAATGCCATGTTTTTACAGCAGAATGTCCTTCTTATGAGATTTAGAGTATTGCTGACTGCAGAGGTCTCTGTGCAACACTTATTTTAGCAAATAGTCTATTTTTAGATCCTGTTTATTTCAAAAACTAGGTCAGCTTGCTTGGCAAACTGGAAAGAAGGATATGCTGTAACACTAGAAGATGTAGTTCTGAAAGACAATAAAGACATTGCCTTTTTCATACTGGTGAGATAAATTTTATTTCTGGATTAGAAACTTCTGAAAGCTTTTAGGATTGATGTTATTACTAGAAAGTAGTGGGGGTGATGATATGTCTTCATTGCAAATATTTCTTTATTAATTATGTGAATTCCCAATTTCTTTTTTTTTTTTTTACACCACAAAATATTGTAAAACTGTTTCCAACAGAATTTACTTCTATTAAAAAGTCGAGTAAGTGTAAAGAATGATTAAAAAAACCTCAGATTCTCAAAGAAGTTTGTGACTGTTAAGGCAGACATCGTTGATGGAACAGAAAAATCGTTGCATTTCCTAATATTCAAAAAATTATCATCTTTCATTTTTTGCACTGTAGGTGTATTTATAGTGTGCAATAAACAGAGCAGTAAGAAAAGGGAAACCCTTTTTTGTGAAACTGGTAGCCAAGCTTGCCCTATGACTTTCTGAGTGTTCTGAAAACTTTGCAGATCAGGAGAGACTGTTTTGCTCCGTAGTCCTAATTTTTACTGGCTGATTTGAAGGGATCAAAGCTATTTTGCTCTTATTCAAATTGCATAGTTTAATGTCATATTAGGGTATACCTCCCAAGAAGGAATATTTTCTCCCTTGAGGTTAGAATTTTCTTTCATACAAGCAAACATTTTAGCAAGCATTTGCTTTAGGTAACCCTGTGTCAATGGGCACAGTTCAAGTGCATTTGCAAGGAGATTTCTCTGTGGGGAGGCAAGAGTATTTCTAATCCCCTCTATTCGTTGGATCATAAATTTGTTTGGGTTGAAAGAGATCTTTCAAGATCATCTTGTTGAACCTCCCTGCCATGAGCAGGGACATCTTTCACCTTTTCAGGTTGCTCAAAACCCTGTCTAACTTGACTTTGAACACTTCCAATGATGAGGCATCCGATTTTGTGTGCAACCTGTTCTGTATCGCACCACCCTCACTGTAAAAAAAATTCTTCCTTAGATCCAAATTAAATCTTTCATCTTCCAGTTTCAAATCCTTGTTCCTTGTCACTGCAGGGCTTGGTAAAAAGTCTTTCCCCATTTTTTGATAAGTTCTTTCTTGGAAGTTGTTTGGTCCAGCTGCTTTTGCCTACTGGAAAGGTTCTTATTTGACTGTGGGATTTATTTTTTTTTTTTTATTCTCAGTTATATTTTCCTGTACTCTTTCTTTTCAATCTTTTATGCATAAGCAGATGTTCGTGGGGAAAAAAATATTACTTTCTAAGTATTCTCTCTCCTCGTGCAACTTTTCTCTACTTGAACTCAACATCATCTCTCTGTAGCATAACAGTCATTTGCAGACTGTGGCTTCAAATGAGGCATAATCAGGAAGAGCAGATGAGTGAGTGGTGAAGAAGCATAGATCACATTTTCATGCAAATATACTACTAATAAGAGGGAACAGCCCTGCTCTTGAAAATAAACATGCTAGTTGGTGGAATTAGCATCTAAATTAAACCTTTTTCTAATCTTTCTAGAAGGTTATAATTTGTTTTTCAGTTCTGCCCTCTTACATACAATTTCATTTGTTATTTGTACTGCAGCCCAAGTAGTGATATACCTTTTTTTTTTCCTTTCCTTTTTTTTTGCAAAATACTATTAATCTTGAACGTATGAACTTGCCACCGTAGGATCATAAGGTAATTCAGGTTGAAAGGGACCACAGGGGGTCTCTTATCCAACCTCCTGCTCAGACAGCCACAGATCAGATCAGATTACTCATGGGTTTATTCAGTCTGGTCATGAAAACCAACAAATATGGAAACCATGTAGACTCCCTTGGCAACCTGTTCCACTGTTTGATTGTCCTTGAGGTTTTCCCTCTCATTATATTAAGTCTGAAGTGCTCTCGTTTCAATTTATGGCTGTTTCATGCTTCCATCACGTGCTACTGTGAAGAGGCTGCTTGTGTCTTGTTGAGAAGGTTGTCTAGAAGGATGCTCTGAAGTGCTGCTTCAAGCCTTGTCTTCTTCAGCTTTGACAAGCCAGGTTCTCTCAGCTTCTCCTCACAGGGAAAATATTCCAGCCCTAAACATCTCAGCTTGCCCTCCACTAAACTCACTCCTGTTTGTTGAAGTCTGGTGCTGGTGGGCCCAAAAGTTAATCACTATCTACAGCTCTTAATTTAAAGAAATAACTTTGTACTCTTCTTGTGGCACTTTTGAGGTGTGGGAATGCTGTAAATCAGAATTCAACTGCTCTAAGAACTAATATTACAGATATTACTGTGTAGACAATGGCGTTTTCATACTGGATGGTAATTTAAGATGTGAAAATCATAATTTTGCTGAGCTCTAATCCAAGTAGCAAATCAAATTGGAGAGATAGGAAAAAGCCCTACTGAGGTTTATATCTATCAAGATAATACAATGGGACATGAGAATCACTGTTTCCAGATGTGCCTTAAGAAGAAATGCAACACATGTACTTTCATAATTTCACCAAGAAAGCTGACCATTGTCTGATCCAGAATTTTTTTTTCAGTACTTTTAAAGAGGCTGGGTCATATTGGTCCTTATCAAATTTTACTGAACTCAATAGAAGGACTTGATTCAGACTTGAAATCTGCTATCCAGAAACTTACTGGCTGAACTGCCCAGAAAAGAAGCAGTTGAACAGGAAAACAAGAAACTTCACTGTTTCTGTTTTTCTTTCTCCTCTTCCTGCTCCTTTTCTCCTATAGTTCTGGCTGATCATCCTGAGAGCTGCTGGAGCTGCAGGAGCATTGAGCAGAGTGTAGTGAGGCAGTTCAAAGAAGGGCAGCCTCTGGGCATTTCTTGTATTGTGCATCCTACTTTGCCAGCTTCCATTCCCTGCAGCTTTTAAAATCCTTTGTGCACGAGCAACTGGTTATGGTTTTGTCTTTGTGCCTGGGACGTTTTTTGAAAGTGAATATCCCAAACTGGTTAGAGCATGCTACAATAATGCTTAATTTCTCTTAGTTTGTTGGTTTGGGACTTTTTCAGTCTCTGTCCAAAATATTAGAAATGAAACAGCAAGCTGAATTTCTGCTTTGATTTTAAAAAGCCCCTAAAGAAATAGCAAGAGATCCCTGCTAGTGCCTCAGGTGCTGTATTCCACCTTTGCTAATCAGACATACATGAAAGTCTTTCCAAATAGCCTTTGAAGACAGAACTGAAGCAACTGATGCATTCGTTTCTTCTCCATGAAAATGACCTTTTGCAAGGGCTGAGATATTTTCCTGGGAAGGTGTTTCTTTTGGTTTGGGATTTTTTTCTTTTTTTCTGGTTGTTGTTGGGTTTTGGGTTTGTTTTTAATTATTTTTAGAGGGTAACAGCTCATGTACTTTGAAGTTCAGGTGGAAATGAAAACAAGTTTTTAGTATCTCCCTAAAATCATTCAAAATCCTGGAGGTAAATAGTACCTAACAATCTTGCCTATTTAAACCTCTCCAGCTTCTTCTACAAGATAATGTTTAAGTTATTTTGATACTTCCTTGCAATAAGGATGTTTTTTCTTTATTTTCTTGTTAACTCTCCCCTGGTGAAGGCAGAAAGCAGTATTACTAGAAGAAGTTGTATTTTGCTTATTGCAATCTGAGTAATGTACACACATCATTGCTTTAATTTGAAAGCAGTTTGCAGAATTGCCATGATGGAAAGTAAAGTGTCACTGACAAAGTTTGTTTTTTTAACTTGTACAGTATGAAACTGATATTCTTCTGCTCCCAGGCCATTGGCTTCTGGCAGAGTTACTGAGGAAGGTCTTGCAGAGTGTACCAGTAAACAGCATGGAACAATTTCTGATGTTCTCCCATCCTGAGAGGCTGTTTGGTTCAGTCAGATATCTCTGTGTGTGTCTGTAACCGAGCCATTTCAGTGTATTTCTGTAGGTATATTGTTGTGTAAAATCTGTTTTGCAAAGAGTTCAAGGACGTATGGCATTCTCAAGGCCATAAGTAATCTGTAGGAGTGGTATTTGGAGTATTGTATTCATGCAAGTAGCAGATAAAAAATAGTCATCACCTTTCTCAGTAAAAGCAAACCTCTTCATCTGTCAGGAGGGGAAAAACAGGTGTGGAACGCTTCAAAAAATGGTTTTCAAGTCTTAGAGCAGTTTGTTTAAAAGTTGATGGGGCTTTTTTCATGAAAATTATATAGGCACTTTAGAAAACCATTTCTTGCTTATCATCATCTTCATTGTACTGACAACTGGAAGCAAACAATAAGGTTTCACATACATACTTTGTCAGATGTGTTTTCTTCACAGCCATTAAGTGAATACCAAAGGACCGATGCTGACTCCCATCAGCCTGAGCTGTCAGGCATCAGTTCAAGCATATGAACCAAACCTCTGTTTCCACAGTAAGAAATGAGCTTTGGAATGCAGTGTTCAGTATTGTAGAAATGCCATCCTTTTATTAAAAAAACACATTTCAGTAATACTAGATGAGACATAATGTTATTCAGTCAGTCAGACTTTTCCACAGATGAAGGACAGGTTGTGGTGTAGGAGGATGTGCCCCTTAGATATACTGCCAGAAGAATATTGACTTTTAGACAAGTTTTCCTTGCTGTGTTCAGAGGGCAAGTTTGATCAATGTATTGTATGAAAAATAGTTTAAAATATTCATTTGGTTCAGCTCAAGAGAGATGGCTGCTTAAAAAATAATGCTGCTTCATACGGCTTCCTGAGCATTATTTTCCACCCATAAACCTGTCATTCTTTTTAAGTGATAATGCTTATTTGTTCAAGAGCCAAGATCATAATTTGGTTAGGAAGTTATATTTGGGAGTTTTGGTTCTGCTATAGAAAGTTAATGGGATTTATGCAAAAATTTCTTGACTGCTTCAATGAATGTTCTCCCAGGGAAATAAACTTTTATCTTAATCTTCATGTTTAGATTTGTAATGCCCTTGGCGATATACATTTACATGAATTTTTCATTCATTGCTTTATAATTGGAAGTTTCATTGAGCATTCTGTGGGTCTGCAACACATTCCTCTCAGGTGCACCTTGCAAAGCTTGCTTTCTCAATTTCATAGTTACTGAAAGGTTATCAATTTTTACCTGCAGCAAAGCAAAAAGAGACTTATGAACATTTGCCTTATTTTATCTTTATTAATAAATCAGCTATAGGGACTACTTACTTTTAAGCTGCTAATTGCATGGTCTTACTGAAACACAGCTACTGTGCTCCTAAGTCATGTGTGTGACCTCTTGAACTCCAGGGGTGGCAGAGATACCTGAAAGCTGATCATGTGTGAGAATCCTACAGAGTATAATGTAGGAAATAAATAATGAAGGGGAACTACTGTTCATGCCAGTGTTGGAGTAATGGGTCTGCATCCCTCTCTTGTTTACCTTTTAGCTTTTGTCAGCCAAGTTAGAAAAAAAAGTGCCCTATGAGAAGTCTTTTAGAGACAGATTTCTGTGCAATTATTTTAAGATGTATTTACACTTGACACTTGTTCCACCAGCGTTCTAGGGAGAACTCCAGTGTCTCTTTCCCTTCTCCACAAAAGGCGCTGTCTCTAAGGAGTTTACTAGCCCCACTTGTTTTGTTAATGAACTGATTTACTGTCTCTCGATTTTCTTGTAGAGCTTGTGACAGCAGCCAGTGAAGTGTAAATACGTCTTAAATATATCTCCACTTCCAGTGAAGTGGAGTCAGGGGTTGCAGTGTTAAGTGTCAAAATGTGCTCTCTTGTAGTGTGAACTGGTAGAGGGCAGGGCTGTGTCCTTACTCGCCTCCTCGCTGTCTTCAGTCTCTGCCTCTGCTAGGTAGGTTTTATACACATGAAGTATCTTTTCTTTTCTGCTAATGGCATGCAGGAAGTGCTTGTGCTATGTGTTGGCTGGAATGACAGCCAGCATTACGGGAACCTGCTTGGTCACTGTCAGGAGAGAAAGGTCTCTTCCTGCCTGTTCATTGTGGCCTCAAAGGGGCTGGAACACAGCCTGTAGGAGGGTAAGGAGTGTTTGTGGGTGCAGGACTTTCTGGTGTGCTGCCCAGCTAGTGTGTAGAGCAACGGGTGTTCAGTGACACAACATCTCTTGCATACTCTGTATACTGAACAGTCCTTGGAACAAACTATCCCTGGATGAACTACAGCACTGGAAGGAAACTGGTTCATCCAGCCTAAAAATAGGGTCTAAGCACAGACTAATATACATAAAATGTACATGATCAGACTGGATCAGGGCATGAAATGAATTGAAGAAAGTAGCTGTGACAAGGTTTTTGTACCTTTTATCGTCAAAGACATGGCGTCGGTGCCTCCATCAATAGATGAAAGAAATCCTTTTCTTTGTCTCAGTGGCTTAAATTTTGTATCTAATTTCTAGGTTTGCTTTGTTTGTATTCCAGGATACTGCTTTTTGTGATGATGCTTCCTGCTGCAGTAGAGAACCCTTTCGTATCTAGTATTTTCTTCCCAAGTGAGCTCTGTTCATTGGGGTGGCAACTTGATTACGTCCTTTTTTTTCTTTTCTTTTTTTTTTTGGGTAACATTTTTAGGTTACCGGGAGGCATTTGCTGTAATCCTGGGATTATATCTGTGTTTTGCTTCTTGTCCAATTAATTACCGTCATAGAAAAGGCATGGATTGAGGGTTGTTTCCCTGTATCTGTTTACATGCCTGTGTTATGTACAGTGCATCAGTGGCTGACTGGCTGGAAGGAGACATGTCAGAATAGTTTCTGAGGGTGTAGATGAGCACCAGGTTGACCATGAGGCAGCAATGTGTCCTTGTGGCACCAAAGGACAACAGCTAGCTGGGCTGCGTTAGGAAGAGCATTTCCACAGCTAAAAGAGGTGATCCTTGTGCTTCCGTTCAGCACTGCTGAGACACACCTGGTATTCTGGGTTTGGTTCTGGTTTCTCCAGTCTAAGAGACACAGACCGACTGAATCAAGCCTCATGAAGGACCATGAGGATGAGTAAAGGCTTGGTTCATCTTTCGTACCAGGAAAGGCTGAGAGAACTTGCCTTGTTTAGTCTAGAGAAGAGAAGCTTTGTGAAGAGTGTCTTATCAATGTGTATAACTTTCTAATGAGGGTGTAAAAGCAATGGAGCCAAACTCTCCTTAGGCTTCTGGAGGCAGGACAAGAAGCAATGGGATGAAACTGAAATACAAGAAATCCCTTTAAGCAAAAGAAAAACCTTCCCGGGCCTCTTGTGCAAAGAAGACCTCTTGTGCAAAGAAGACCACTTGAAAGTCCCAGTTTGCTTGACAAGCATTACAGAGAAAGTTAATTTTTGATACTGAGATCCAAAGGTGAGTTTTCAAATTTCTGAGCTTTTTGAATACAACTTAACAGCTTTTTGTATGTAAATTAGTATTTGCTGTGGAGTGCAGACACACAACAGTCAGTTTCTTCTGAGCAAATCTGGCAGTGGAGAGCGCAAAACAAGATATTTAGATCATCTCTTTCTTACTTACGTTATTTGACAAGTACTCTGGAAAGGAGTGGTCAGATTCTGGTCACAGTAACACTGTAAGTGGAGGAGAAAAGCTTCTCCTGAATTCCTCTGCGTATCTGAGGACAGAACTGCCACTCTGTCTGCAGTCTAAGGAGCTGGCATTCTGGCTCCATTCCTGCCCTCACATGGCCATCTCTCAGAGAAAATGCACTGCAGCCAGGCTTGCTATGTCTAATGGTGCCTGCTGAAATAGCTCAGCAAGAAGATGGGACTTACTCTGCCTCTGCAAATTTACCTAGGATTGGAAACTGATAGAGCTTTAATGCTTTCACTAAAACGGGAAAGTGAAGGCTTCACACTGGACAATGCAGTACCTCTTTATGTACAGCCCACCCTGCAAATTATCTAACACTTAAATCTTTAAGGGATAGAGACTGTCTGTTATTGACAGTGTTCCTGGTACTCTTGTACAAGGTGCAAGCCAAGGATTTCAGCTCCCACCTGAACCCTTCCTCACACCACAGAGAGATTTTCAAAATTTTCTAGCATTTACTTGCCTGGAAAATTGTCTCTGCTACCAGTTCTAATTTTTGCATAAACTTCCCTAAGTGTGCAGAAGACTAAAGTTCTGCCTAGTTGTTTGTTTTCTTACATCCCTCTCCTGACAAACAAAGCTGGAGTAATGAGAACCACAGAGCAGAGTTTGGTCAATTAGATGTTCTTTTTCATAAATAAAAAGGTGAAAAGCGCAGAGAGCTGGAGCTTTTCAGTGGGCTAAACATGCAGTGGAGTGATGTAGATGACTAAGTGTGAGAAGGTTAAGTTTTCTAAGCACTCCTGAAGATCAATTTGCCAGGCACCTGCTGTTTGCTTTCTATTTTATGGATCTAGGTCAGGAAGAAACTAATGGACATCTCACACGCTTGACATTTATTATTTTTAGTCTTTTTTTTTTGTTCCTTTTATTGATGGCTTTTATACACTGATCGTGCTGAAAGCTGCCCTGAAGATATTTGCATTTGAATCAAAGTCTGGCTATTCAGGGAGAAAGCCAGGTCACATAAAAGTCAAGATGTCCCTTCCCAATGAGACAGTTCCCTCTCTGAAATAAGACAATAACCCATTCACTTGACACATTAAAATGGCAGATAAAATGCCTGAGGCACAGTCTTATTATGTGAGTTCAACAGAGTGAAGACATAAATGGCTTTCCTTTATACCTACATTTGCCCTCAGGATGCTTTAGTTTTGTTGAGCTATGAAGGTTGAAGTGATGGTATTTATGTATCATTAGTTCAGAGGTAAAGGGGAGAGCTCAGGGGAACGTCCTCAGGCACAGTGTGAGAGTGTCAGTGTCAGTGGCTAATTGGTGCTTTTGAGAACTATACAGATAGGTTGAACACGCATGGGAGATGAGCAAACAGAAAGGAGGGGCGGGGGGAACAGACCTACATGAGTATAACATACTAGATGCCATTACAGGGCAAAACAGAATTGATGTGAAACTGGAAAATCACCTACTTCTTGAGAATTTCACAACCTCCTTGCTTACACCAGGAATCTGTGTTGTGGCATTTCTCTGCTATAAATAAGAGGTAGGTAGAAACATTAAGTGGTGGTGTGCCAATGCCTGTAGAGAATCTGTCTCTTGATGAGAGCTCTTGACTTCCCTTCAAAGCATTGGCAAAAGCTGAAGTTTTTTAACTTATGTAAGTAGGAAATTAGACCTTTTATATTTAGTTTATTCTCAAGGAGTATCTCTGGGATGTAGCAATGTTATTTCTTCTCATCTTCACTAGCACATGATAACCCTCATTTGGTATGGATGAAACTAATTGTACAATTTGCCCATCATTCAGCAGACTGAAAATTGAAGAAAAGCATTTTAACATTTCTCCTGAAAATGCATAAAGAGAGAAAATCAGCACACCTAAGCCAGGCATTTTTTTTCATATATCTATGCTGCATTGATAAGAGAAGTGCTGTGAGCTACTTTTAAAATGTCTTAAAGTTTAAATAAATAGTGTAAACGAGAGTGTTTAGCTAGGTAAATTATTTGGGTTTAAGGATATTCATGTGGTGTGCTTTGCTTCATCTGAATCTGGAATTAAAGGGCATTGTGTCCAGGCTGGTTTCTGAACAGTTTTACAACGCTACTTTGAAGTAATCTCAGCTGGGGCCAGATGAATGTAAAGCTTCCTGACTGATCTCTGTCCTGCAGGCCCTATTTCAGTTCTAGCAGGACAGTGTACTACACAGGGAGTCCATACTAGTTAGTATTCTTTCTGCTTTTATTTTAATGTCAGGGGAAAAAATTCAATGCATCAGGAGCTCTTTGAAGCTCTTTTTTGGTATTTTGAAAGGATTATATACTTTTTCTGTGTCAAGCATATTAACATTTCCAATTATGCTCCCTGTCAGTGGGGACAAATAAACCCTTTTTGCCTAAGAGTTGCTGCTTGCTGTTGCAGAAGAGACTTTTGCAGTGTTCCCTGCCATGGGTATTCTTTTTTTCCATGTCATTTCTGCCAGAACTGGGTAGAAATCAAGCTAGAACTTGATTTTGATGTGCATCAGCCCCATTTTGAGTGCACACCTCTCTCATTAGTAACCTTTCTACTACTCTGAATAGCCAATAATAATATTATATTGTTTAATAAAACAGCCCTAGATTTCAAATGGGAAAGATGTAGGTTTCTGACACATAATAGATAGTTGTTTTAATAATTAACTGATATAGATGTGTCCCATAAGTTATTAAGTAATCCTAGTTAACAATACTTGTTCTACAGAGCCCTAGTCATAAAAGCTTGATAAATAATTAAAGATCAGTCTTGACTACATGAGCAAATGACAATGTATTTGTATTTTTATCCGGGCAGCTGATATCATGCCAATTGCATTATGCTAGGAAAGGGCATAAGCAGAACTACAGATACCTTTAGGCAATAATAACAGTTCTGCCATGAGCTCTGTATAAATTGCCCTTCAAGGGAAAAAGTGACCTTTGTGGAAAACAAGCTTTGTGTTCATTTTTAGTCAGGACAAAACCACAAAGGAAGGGAGTTAAGCAGGCTTACGGAAAATGAAGTGTGAAGATGAGAATAGCTTAGTTGAAAAGACACTTTCCAAAGCTAAAAAGAGCGATGGTTGAGGAGCAAGGGTGATTTGAAAATATCGGAATTCTCCTGGAGTGCCTTGGCTTGCATATGTTTACTCCCAGCTTGAAGGTGGCACCTTCTTCAGGCAGAAACAGAAGTCATGTTTATTGCCGTCCTGTGCGCAGATGGCTGCGTGTCCTGGGCTGGCTTTGAACCTGTCAAAAGGGATAAGGGTCATTTAATTTGAAAAAGTACACCAGGTAAGGTACTCACCATTGTGGTTTCTTCTGGCCTATCTCATTATTTAAGCTCTATAGCAAGGCAGTTATTGTAGCTCTTACATAACTATCACTGACCATGTTTGAGATTTCATATAGCACATACTTATGTGCTGCTTTAACAAAGGTACTACTTTGTAGATTTACAGGGAGGGCCAGGATAAAGAAATTATAACGAGATACAAGTTATGTATGCTGTCTGGACAGTGTGTCAAAGCATGCCACATAAACCTTTGGTGAAAAGGCATTGGAGCTTCTTTGCCTGTGTTGCAGAGGGCAAGCAGTTTGCAGAGATTAACTGCAGAGGTGGGCATCTATCTGTTCATGGCTTCTTGCTTCACACGAACAGGTCCAAGCAGCTCCTGGGAATTATTTTAGCAGCTTGAAACTCCCTGGCTGCTTCTGAAAAATGAGATTTGATGAACTCTTTAGGGGAAGAATGAAATGAAAACCATTCTGGCGTTCCATGGGCTACTCCTGGAAGGTCCTACTCATTTCTCAAATTTTTTGCATAGATTATGATGCAATTTTCCAGTGTTTTTTCTGTCGTTTTTTCGACGTCATTCTCAGAGACGCTACAAACGTGAACCCTTCAGCAGAATGACTGGAGCGGTTGGTGTAGCTGGAGTGTACAGTGGAGTCTGCAACTGGAGACTTGACTTTGCTTTTCAAAAGTAGCTTGAGTAGACTTAGAATTCTAAAGCTATGAAGCACCGCCCTTGCTGATGTGCTGTCCTCTATCTCGCAGGTGCTGTGCCGCTGCTGTTGCTGGGTTGGTGCTCATCAGTTTATGGCTGCTCCCAGCATGACTCACTGGGCATCTCTAGACATGGCACTCAGAATTAGCAAACGTAGGCAGTATCACAACCTTGCTTGGTGTGGGAAGGGAAAGCATAGGTTCATTAATGACAGAGGTGTGCTCAGTTTGTTCCGTTGATGGGGAAGCACTTGCTGGGCAACAATTGCCCAAAGACTTTTAGCAGTATTGGCTTTCTGGGCTGAAAGCAAGACTTTTTCTTTGAATGATATACAATTGGTAATTCAGTCTTTCAGAAGGTAGTTTAATGAATGCTTCTTGTCCGCCCAAGAAGATACAGCGTCGTAGTCAACTCAGGTCTTTCTCTATGTTGTTGCAAGTGTTTATTTTGTGCTAAGGGGAAAAAAACCTGAAGAAACAACAATAAAAAATCACTGAAAACTGGCAGGCTATATGTATGTTATGAGTCTTGAAGAGAGAAATTTCTTCATCATGTTTTAATAAATGTACATTTTTCCTACAGTGTGTTATAATACCTTCTTCTGATATAGAAGGAAGGCTATTACAGGAATGCATTCTGAATAATGATGATAATATTAGGATAGAAACAGACACTGTTTTCTTACTGTCATTTTGACTGTGTGCCTATATAATGCTGAAGTTCCTTTTTCTCAGTTAAATCATATTTTATTCTTACTGAGAGACTGATTCTGTGGGGACCTGTGCTCCTGCAGATTCTTCAGCAGTGGCAGCAGTGATGCCTTCACCACATTAGGAACACCCTGCTGCAGCTAGCAGGATCAAATCCTTCACTATTGAAGGCTACCTTTCTTGGTTTTTTTCTTTTACTTTTGATTCAAGAGTAGCTTAGATGTTTAGAAAGGCTTTGTCTGGTTCTGTATAGGATGTGGGGATAAGAGTCTGTGTGAAATCAGAAGAAAAACAGAAGAGAAATGAAGCCCTGGAAATTGGAGATGCCTTCTCTTAAAATCCAATTATCTGCTGGGAAACAAGAAACAAGAGGAGAATAATTGAATGGGACAGTACAGAAAGTCTATCTTCGTAGTGCTTTGAGCAGGACATGTTTCAGCTGTCTGGCTGTTACATGAGCATCATTATTTATCTGTTGGGAGCTTGCTTCTGACATTATCACTAAATTGGTCCCACAGTCTGTTGTCCATCATCTACCATCATTCAAAGATGTGGCATCTCCTACTTGGTCTCTTTTGCTTCAAGAGCACAACAAACCAAACAACTGTATATTGTCTTGTAAAATAACTCAGCTCCCAGAAATTAAGCATATATTTGCAAAATCTGTTTAATCATTTAGTTTTTGCCTCAGAACAAAACACCTCTCGAGTGGAATTGCTTATAAATGTCAATTTTATTTATGACAGTAAGGTCTTGGATGAAAAGAAAAGGACATCTCAGTCCTAGTCTGCCTTTGTGAAGAGTGTTTTGAGGAAGAAGGAGTTCAGTGAGTCTTAGAGTCCCAGTGTGTGGGTCACTGTGAGAAAGTGACAGGAAAATGGTGATATTGCCCCGTGGGTTAGCAGCACTCGTTGCACAGAAGGTCCATACTAAGTCACAATCAAGCTTTGGTCTTGTTATCCCACTAAAAGTTGGGGTTTTTTTTGCTGTTGGGTTTCTTTTGGTCTCATCCTGTTTGCCAAAGAGCTACCAGACACATTTGCTGTGATTTACACCATCACCAGTGTTTTAGTATGTGTTACAAGGTAGCGAAATGGGAACAGCATGGAAAGATGCAGTAAAAGAGGCTCTTTGAAAGCCGGAAGTACAAGGAACAAGATTTGGATTTTACAAGGCCAGTCTTTAATAAGATGGATTAGAGGTTTTTCATGCCTGAGATACAGCACACTGAATACATTACTGCAGCTGCCAGGGCTCTAGAAGCCGCAGCACAGCCATGTCAAGGTGCAGAGCATGGCTCATCCGCCCTGCTGATGGATGCAGATATGCTGAGATACCTCCACTGTGCTGATGGAGCTGAGTACAAGCACATTCTCCATGCTCCAGATGGGTCTATTAGCCCAGTAACAGTTGTTGGAGCCCTGAGACTTGTAAGGCACAAGAGCAGGAGGGTCAGAAATGTTTATTAAGTGATGTGCAGAGTGGTGCCAAGCCATGCAGAGCACTAATAATGCTGCCGAGGCTGAACTGAGCAGTCTGTTCAGCACGCGGTCAGTGTGCAGCGCAGTGAGCTGACTGCAGCTGCCCCAGCACAGGCTCAATGTGGGCTCTGCACCCACCCACGGCCTGGGGCTCCTCGGAGCTGCGCAGGATCTGCAGCACGGGGAGGCGCAGAGGGTGGGCAGGAGGTACCAGCTCCCTGTCCGTTAAGGATGTGAGAAGGCATTGCAAAATCAGGCCAGATGTCCCTCGAGCGTGATGTCCTACCGCCCGCAGCAGCTACTCCCAGCTGGTCCAGGAGGCTCGGGAGGAGCAGAACAGGGTCTGTGTTTGGTGACTCATCCCTGCGAAACTCCGTCAGCTGAACCTGCAGAGGAGATGGAGTGATCTATATTTACTGTAGTCCTAATTTGGATAGCCTATTCACAAAGAAAAGCAGAATCTGAGGCCAGAACTTGAGCTGCCACCTCTGCCCCAGATCTGCTTAGGGAGCAAAGCAGGTATAAACTTCTCTTTTCTTCCCCATTGCCCCAGCTCCTTCGATATTGCAGGTGCCTGGGTATTCCTGAAATGAGTTTTCTGTCTTTGGCAAAGTTTACCTCAAAATATACTGCACAGAACTTTATTTTATTATGGTAGATTCAGAACAGACACTTGTTTATATAGATACTAAAACATGACATTTAAATGTGAAACAAAATATCACTGCATAGTATGGTTGGCACCACTGACTTTTTAATAGGATAATACATAAAGCTATTGCTGTCGTCTCACTACTGATGACTGGGAAATGGAGGGATGGGAATTGTCAACATTCTCAGCAACGTTATTATTTTCATTGAACTGTTGTGCATGTTCTGACCTCTGCTCCAGATGCGTGTACCTGCCTAAACCAACTGCAAAAGAAGATTTGGAAAGATATGATACTGGCAGTGATGGGGGGAGGGACTATAATCAAGTGGGTATATTTGTTCAGTAAAAAGAAAATTTACAGATAGAAAATAAATTAGTTGACCAAAAGACTGGTAACAAACCTTCAGTTTAACCACAGTGTTAAGTATATGTTATAAAGGTCATAAAGAAAAGTGCTAAGAGCAGGGTTACAAACCTCCCAAACTGCATGTGATTATCTAAATTTTTATATAGGAAGTTTCTCTCTCCTCATTTTGATCTGATGATGTGGAAAGTGAAGAATAATTTTAGTGGCTGATCACAATGAGCACAGCCCAGCACTTGGGAGAGCTGTTTGGGAGGTGTAGAATAAAGACCCGCAGTGGCTCCAAAGGTTCAGAAAAGAAACACTTTCTCTTTTGCAGAATGACCAGGCACTATCACAGCAGCATTTAGGATTTCAGGTGTATCTCTCTTTTTTTTCTTTTTAAATAAGTGAAATTGAAGAATAGTAGAGGGAGAGCTGTAGGATATATGGCGGTCTTCTGTTCTAAGAATAGAAATTATCATTTGCTTACATAAATGCAAATAATAAATATGAACTACCTTTCCATGTTTAATATGATAATATCTTGTTTTGGTGAACCCCCACTCACATGTTACTGGGCAATGAAACCACGCATTTTAAAATCTCTTGGGTGAGTAAGAGTCTGCAAAATATGGCACTCAATCTTTATGCGTAATCTCAAATCGTCAAAGATAAAATGATTTTGTGAGGGACAGAAAAACAGCTGGGGTTTGTTGCTGTATTTACATCTCCATTTGGAATACAAATGATGCTGAAGTGTGTGTTTGCTCAGTTCTTTATGGAGCTGCCAACCCTGAGCTCCTATCGGGCCAAGCAGCAGTTGACTCATCTGACCCTGGAGGAAAAATCGCTTAAATCTTTGTGTACTCTTAATGCTCAATCAGGGATTACATCTGTGCCAGCTTTTGGCTTGCTTATCGAAGGTGGAGATGCTGGAACGTTTCTTTGGGTAGATTTTCCTGTTAAAAGTGTTATAAAGATCCTTGGATCACACTGACAGAAGGAACAAGAATGCTACAGAAAGGGAAAACACTGAAGGGGGCACTTCTGCTTTTGGGATGCATGCCTGCATAATTTGATATTTTACTGAAGGAAAAGTATATGTGACTTGGGTGGAAAGAAAACTAGTTGAAATTATATCAGGAATGTTAAGATTTAATAAACTCTATGATATTATTTTGTAAAACCTTAGTACAAACTAAAGTGCCAATATCTATATAGCTATCTGATTGCAAACACAGGAACAAACCGGCTGACTTTCATGGAGAACATAATTTTAATTTTTCTCCTTGAAATTCAGATAATTAATTCTAGTATGTAAAAGGGGGAAGAACAAGTCTCAAGGGTGATTAGAGGATCGGGCTACACAGTAAAAATAATTGTTTTAATGTGACAAGATGAATATACATCTGTAATTCCATAGAGAGGCAAATGGACATTATGAAGAGAGAGAAAAAAAAGCTGAATTTTAAAAAAAATTCTTTAGTGAAGTCTGGAAGTCCTGGACAGGGAAATAGATACAGGTAGGAAAATGCTCTGACTACACTATCTACAGAAGTTTAAGGTCAGGCTGAAAAGGAGATTGGTGGGGATGGCACACATTTTAATGCTCATAGAGTAGAAAACCACCTGTGTTAAAATTAGTAGCCTTAACTTGTAGGTTTTTGAGTATATTTGGAAGTATAAGCAAGGACAGTGTGGAGTTGGAGCTTTTCCATGCATGCATTTCTGCATATGTTAAAAGGAAGGTTGGGACTTCCCTGATACAGCAAAAATTCTCTGATATACAGCTTGATATCCCACCCTGGAACCACAGCATAGTGGCTAGGGCAGACAGCTGAATTATTCCTTTTGAATTGATTTTCTTACTTGCCTCTGTTCCTAGATCTCTTAAAAGGGAAATTGTGATTTTCTATGGATAAATTTTCTGCTATTCACATAAATTAAAAAAAAAAAAAAAATTTTGAACATGTTTGTCAATTCATATTTGGGTAATAGCAATCGTAACTTGTATTCCTTATAGCCCCTTGCTGAGAGATTTGTGGAACTTGTTAGCAGTTGATAAGTGAAGGTGGAAGGAGTGATAGTAGTAGTAAATTCCTACTCTGAATAATATGGTGATGGCATTCCTGCTAAAATGTGGGCATTTTTATTGTTCCACTCAGTATTCCTTTTAAGGAAATCTTCCCTTAGTACAATAGCTGCACAAAAGAGGACCACAAATGTGAAAACAGAACTGTGCTCTCTTTTGATCCCATGAAGCTACTCTTGTCTGCAGTCATGGCATAATTCTGAACCACTTGGCAAAGAAGCCATTTTTCAGAGTCTTCTATTGCTGGTGTTTCTAAGCAGCTGTGTGTTGGCTGCACAGGACAAGTGTGTACACTCCTCCTTACAACCAACACACAGTTTTGCTTAAGCAATGAGGCATTTGTCTGCTTTGTATTTGAGTGCTGCTGGCAGCCTAAAAAATCTTTATTCTGTGTGTTCCTATGCATCTGCTTGGAGGGATGTATAATACCTCATGAGTGCTGATGTTGCAGGATACAGAGTAGGCATTGTGTGCAAGCAAAAAGATTGTTGAAATATGGCTCAAAGAGCAGGGCCACAAGATGCTAGAGTCTCTGCCTCTGCAGGATTTGCTCCTGCAGAGCACAGAATGGGCACTGTGCGAGCAGAAGGCAAAACCTTGAAGATAAGCAGCAAGGACAATGTCCTTGGTGGTCCGGAAAGTAGCGAAGTTTATGAAAGAGGAACTGTGGTCAAAAGAATACAGAAAATCAGATAGTGGGGACCACGAGGGGACCACAAGCAGGCAGGAATAAGATGATGTAGCTGTATACAACTAACCGATAATAGTGTGGCAAGTAGTTTGACTAACCAATGACATTATGACATGTAGACCTGCTAGCTGCTGGAAAAAATGTACTTAAGGCTGAGAACCTGTGAAATAAATGGATTGAAGCTTGCTGATTGATCATATTGATCATGGACTGCTTTTTTCCCCTCGTCGTTGCAGTGATAAGTCACAGTCCCTCTCTCTTAAATGAGTTTACTCTTAAATGATTTTCTCTTCAATGAGTTTTCTCTTAAATGAGTCTCTTAAATGAGTCTTTCTCTTAAATGAGTTTTCCCTTCAATGGGTTCCCGCAACAACTGGTGACAGCTTCCAGAATCCTGCAACATCTGGTAACAGCAGGGATTTTACAACGTTCCATGAGGTATAATACATCAGGAGTGCTGATGTTGCCTCACAGTAACAGATTTCTTGTACTCTTACAGCTCTTGTAATGGTACCAAGTACAAAGTTCTTAGCTTTACTTTTCATTTAAATCTTGTAGGAGAATAGCTCTGAAATCCATTTGGTGGGATTTTACATTGTAGCTGAATACACTACCATTTTTGCCACTCTTGTGTATTCTCCACTGGCATCAATGGCATTTCAACTTGTTCTGTCCAGTTGCCTTTCCACTGCAAATACTTTAAGTATTTTAAAGACTGAAGGTTGGGTTTGTTTTTCTGTCAGAACTCCATGATAACTCTGTTTTGATTGGATTTATTTTTCTGTTTTAATTTGGAGATATGGACAAAAGGCTTTACTATACCTTGTTAAGATGAAAAGTCTCTTATCAGTGGTGGTAACATAGTTTTTATGCTGTGTGTGTAGCATATAGGATGAGGACTCTTTATGCCTAATGAGAGAACTAAAATTCAGCTTCTTTGGAGTATTTGAAAGCTGTTTTGGTATTTGTGGTTTCTCCTGTGTGTGAACCAATAAAAATGAACAGCTGAGTTTGTTGATGTCCATTCCAGGACAAAGAGGTTCCATGTATAATGAATCTGCACAGTTACTGTCACCTAATGAATTCAAATGTACAGTATTCACAGAGAATTTCAAGCATCACCAGCTCTAATTGCCTTCTTAATCTTATTAATTATCTCCTTTTCTAACTTTTGTTTAGAGTCAGCATAAAAATATTCTTCCTGCTGAAATAACTTCATAGGCAAAGTTCAAGTGAGCAATTAGTGATTGCATCTGGTTTTGAGTTATTTTCCCAGCTTGTGGTAGTTCAGTTAATAACCTTTTAAAATTCTCATCTATATCCCCAGGCAGCTGTAGGTTTGTTTCCCAAATCTACTGCAATATTTGAAGTGCTCGTCTTTCTGGGACCATCTGCTTCTCTTCTCCAAAGACCATAAAATCCTTGGCAACCCCTTGAATGAACCTCATACATCCTAATATGCGGGAATAGATGTAACTCATAAGTAGAAAAATTATGGGAAGATTTTAATTCTGATATTAAAGCCGTTTTGCATTCTATGACCATTACAAGAATAGATTTTATGCCTGAAAGCACCTTAGTGAATCATTATGTATATCTGCAGTGCACACAAAATTCCATTCCAGGAATACCAGTAAGCTTCTGAAAATGGGCACGCCATTATCAAGTATCTATCACAATCCTGATTCTTTGACTCACCAAAGATACATAATACCCAAACAGCATTGATTCTACATGTTTCTTAAATTATTCCATGAACAAATCTAGGGAATCATTCAAAATCCTTCTCTTTCTTCCAGCATCCCTCTGCTAACTCTCGGATGGAAGTCCTTGTCACATGCTACTTGCCCAAATACTGAGATTTTCCCCAGATGTTGGCTGCTTACTGGCATTATGCATCACAGCATTTTGATTTATGTAAGTTTTGAAGTTGCAAATATGATAAATCAAAGCAGTATGTTAATACACTAACATAAACTTACGAAATAGGAACCCAAGTACAGGTAAAAGAAATTAGTTAGCTATTTAAGCCTTTGAAAACAGTGTTAATTTTGCAAGCACAGAATAGTTGTTTTGATTCTGAGGATTTTTACTGCACACTATAGTTTTAGTATGAGTTTCAGATCAAGGGAGTTAACTGTGAATTGCCTGTTTAATGGAAGTATTTAAAGTACTTGGGTTGTCCAGGTTTCTTCCTCATTGTTCCAGAAAGCTGATAAGCACCTGTTTTCCCTGAGATGGTCAGTTAGCCACACAAGCTATGTCTATACAAATAGACTAACTCAACATTATTCTGGTTCTAAAAATATGCTGCCTTTTCTATCACCATCTTCAATTTAGGGTAATTGAGCTTTAAGATCAGTTGTTTGGGTTTGGGTTTATTTCACTTTTCCTGGAGATTATCAAACTTCAGCTATGCACTCACTGAGTCATGCCAGTAGATTCCTCTCTCTCAGGGAAGTAACCCTTCCTGAAAACTGTTTCTGCACCTCATTTCCTATTCTTAGGAATCCGGTTAACCTCAGATGGTTGAGTCATATAATTTTCCGGTTTTCACTTGTTACTTGTCTAAATCCATCATGAACACATTGAATAATAAAAAACACATTCTTGTTGAATTTGATTTATTATAAATCCATGCTAATGATTATTTCCTGCCAACTTGTCCCTTTCCCTGTGCTGAGTCCATGAAGCCTGAGTGTGGGACAGGTATTTGCATCCTCAAAAACATTTATTTGGCTGAGGTACCAAGTGCTAGGGACCCCAGCTGCAGACAAGGCTGCTGTCCCTGGGCTCTCCAGCTTCACTTGTGCCTTCTCCAGTGGAGCTAACACATGTAATGCTAACACAGTTGGGTTTGGTCCAAAATCTTGCCTGAATGAGCTTTTCCCTCTTCATTGATTCTCCAGGGAAACTAAGGAGACTGGAACTCTAAGTCAGCCCTAGACACTGCAGTTATTTATCTTATACAACTGTGCCAGAATATGGTGGAAGCACTCACACCTCTGTCTGTGCTTTTTAACTCAGGGCTGTGTTTGCAGTCTTGTAGACGTTCCCAGGTGGCCTGAAACTGGCCATTCCAGCAGTCTGAATCCTGAATCCTGAATCGGCAATGCATCCTGAATCGGCAATGCATCCTGAATTGGAATGTCCTTTGTCACTGGCTGACTTGGGGACACTTTCCCCTTCAAATGTGGCTATTTGAAGCTGCACAAGCAGGTTGTTTAGATCGATGTTTGTAACTCAAATGCTGTCAGTCATTCAATGATAGACTTTTGTTACCACTGATTTCTTGCACGCAATTATATATACGTATATATATACAAACTTGTCATGTTTGTATGTATATGTAAATATATAAACTGAGTTGTGCAGTTTGTAACAAAGTATGCTTATGGCTGGTTTGCTCATGCAGCAGCGTCTAAGACCATATTCTTAAAAATCTCACTGAGCAGTTGTATAACCAGAGGTCAGTTTTGTGGTTGATGTCCTGGCTCAGGTCCATAGCTCCATATGTTTAGGCACTGCTTCTCAGAAAAGCTCTGGTCCCAGCCAGGACTGTAGCCAGATCCTTTGTATTGGAATGTTCACCTCAGACTGCACACCCTGTGGTGAGCCTTGCACAGGTGTGCTTTTGACTGAATATGCATTCCCACTGATGATATAATTTGGCTTTGAATCTGTGCAAACAGCCATTTGTACTTCCTGTTCTCTGCCTTTCATTTCCGTGCTCAGTCAGGTGTGAGATTGCTACATACCTCTCAGGGAGTCCGCTTTTATTTTAGTAACAGCCTACATTTCCTTATCATCAGCGCTCTGTATGTGGCACAACTCAGTGATAGCTCTTCCACTGGAAAACAGACCTGTAGCTTTGCTACAACTTACAGACAAAGCACTGGCATCGACTGGAAGAGCTGCTTCAGGCACAGACTGCCAAGGCTGCCTCTGTAGCTCACAGCAATCCTTCCATTGTCAGCCAGTGTGACCCTCACCTTTCACTCTCTACAATCTTTCTTTTTCAGTTTTGGAAGAAGTATTGCATTATTAAAATATTTTTTAAATAATGTATCATAAGAAATGTACTGGATGAAGAAGGACTCCTTGGCACATACCACATGTCTTAAAGGTCTGCTGTCCTCCCCACTTCACGCTTGCTGTCCTCTCAGAAGTATCTCTGAGTCTGTGGTTCGTGTCCCTTGTGTTGTAAGTGGGATATGTCTCCTACCTCACTTCTCTTCTTGATCCTTTTGTCCTTTATCTAGTAGGAGGGTAATTTTAGGAAGAGAGGTTGGGTTAACCAAACACAGCCTTGATGGTCACTCTCCCCTCACCAGTTACCTAACAAATTTGCTCAATGGATTTGTTAAAAAAATGCAAATGTACCCAAGGAAGTGCTTCCTGGGGGCTTCTCTAAACTGTCACAAGATTTTGTAAGTAGTGTATCTTAGGAGTGTTCACTGTACCTTCATCTTATCAGCCTTGCAGGTTTCCCAGATCAGAGACGACAGTCCTGGCATTTGCCATGCTTTTTCCAGTCATCTCCTTTCTGCTTGTTCTTATTTGGCAGCCCAGGGGGTTAATGTAAATGTCCATGATCATTTGGGAGAGAAGAGACTTCATAAAATAACAGCCCTAGTAGTTTGACCTCCCTGCGTTTTCAATGATATTGTTTGTCTAATAATGAAAAACCTGGAATATTGTAAAGAACACACCGCCCTTTTTTGCCTGCTCATCATATAGGAAAGCAAGAAAGAACTGCAAATGTCTTCATCCTTCACCATTCTCTGTGAATTAATACCCTGTTTCAAGAGACTGAGGATCTTCCCACTCTAGGCTGCTAACATGCAATTGCATTCATGAAAATGAATGCCCAGAGACAGAGGCATGTCCTCTGGAATCAGCCCACTCTGATGAATGACACACATTTCCATAACAGAATAGGCAGTTGTGGGAGCCTTGGGAGGGAGATGTGACTTGAAACAAAGTCACATTTTTTCCAGTCTTCTCTTTCAGGTCTGGCATAACTTTGCTGCTTTCAAAAACAGGCTTACTCATTTCTTTGATTTATTTGTATTATTCAGTCTCTAGACCTTGTTTGTGGTTCCTTATGCAAAATTCAACACTGTTACTAAATTTGTGGCCCTTACGTGTCTGCATTTCATTTTTGATCAAATACTTTTTTTTGCATCAGTCTTATAAAACATTCTCAAAGGGCAGAATTAATATTTCATTAGTGCGTTCAACTACAGCTGACATTACTGATCAGGAAAGTATTTTTTGATAGGAACTGTTTAATTGTGGTCAGTCTGGTCATTATCCAAAGCCTGTTGAGTGGAAAATGCCCAAGGTTTTCAGCAGTCTTCGACTCAGACTTCTATGAGAATGTTTCTATGTGTCTGGCAATCAAGACTCTTAGCCTGGAGTGTATCTCTCTCATGGAAGATTAGCATATACACACTTTCAGGGAGAAAGGGAGGGATGGCTTAAGGAAAAAAACGACACCAAACCCATGCTGATATGATATTTTCAATGAAACAAAAAGGTACTAGTTGTCTTCCTCAACATCCTGTTAGATTTAAAATAGTGTCACCTAGATAATTTTGTAATTTTGATAAATAGTTGATTTCAACCAAACGGAATTTATTTGAAAACTAGGGTTTTTTCAAATGTCTTTACAGCATTCATATTTATTTCTGGATGATGTGATAATTAACCAAGACATACATTAAAATCTGCATTAACCAGCTGTGCTATAGGTTACATTTCTCTACAGGAAATCCAGTTTTTCTTTGAAAATTAGTATGATTAGCTAAGCTAACTGGCTGGGAAGATCAACAGACAAAGTGATCTCTAAAATCTAATGTAGAAAATGAGAATCATAGGGATAATGCTGAATGGAGAGAAGGTGTGAGAAGGCAGAAAAGTAGAAAGGTAGCTGTTGATAAACAAAAGCAGACCTTTTACTTTGGTAAAAGTGGTTTAAACTCTGGTGGACAAAGATGGCTCAGGTGAACAAAGAAGCTGGAGGTACTGAAAAGCACAAATTGAGCAGTGTAACAAGAAGTTAAGGAAACAAAGCCAAAAGGGACCTGTACTCAAAAGGTGTTGTTTTTTCAATATTTATTAATAGTTTTCAGGTTTAAGGTATGGGTTTTTCCCAATGATTAATAAAAATAATCTTACATTTGTCTGCTGAGTATTGAAAACCTCCCAGCTTTTTCCCTAATGATTAATGAAAACAATCTTCCACTTGTCTGCTGAGTATTGAAAATCTTCCGGCTGTGAACACAGTCAATGTTCAGTAGGGATGGCTCTGAAGAGATGGTGGTTGGAAAGTCTTGTGATGACAAAATGTTTTCAATTCAGTAGGTTTCTGGATAGAGCACATTTAAATATTCATACTGGAGATCTTATTGACTTCCAGTGATAACATGGGGGTCTGCTTCAGAGTATGCCTTTTCACTGTGGTCCTTATAATAACCCCTCTGTTTTTTACTGCAAAAATCTTTCCGTGAAGTAAAATAGCACTGGCTAGACATGTATATCCTGCAAGTACATGTGTTCTTGCCTTGAGTCCTGTTGACTTCAGAACATCAGCATGAGCATCAGGGTTAGATCCTTGAGGAATGAACTTGTTTCATATTTTAAATGCTAATCTTATTCCTTCAGCCAAAAATCTCTTCAGTTTAAGTTGTGCTGGCATGGTTTTTGGTGCAAAGTATCTTAGGAAATGTGGACTTCAAAAAGAAAAGCAAACCAAAATATAACATACAAATACATTAGTGTTTCTTGATTCAAATTTTAAAATCTTCTGTATTTTGCAGTTTTAAAAAATCCTGACCAAAGGCAGCACTGAAGACTTTCTGAATAACTTTCCTGACCAATAGTGCCCAAATTGGTCTTTGCTGTCTAGCAGACATCAGTGTCGACCAAAGATTCCTTGAGTGTAAAGAAAGAAAATGTCAACTTACAAAAAGAATTTAAAAATAAAAAAAAAATCCTTAATCAGAAAAGTCAAACACCCACACAGAAGAACATGGTTAATTTTACAGAAAATAAAAACAGAGGAATCAGTTTCTCTGAACTAGAATTGCTCTACAAAAAAAAAAAAAAGGTTTCCTCTCTTAGGGATTTTCCTTTCCTATTAAAGACACTGGCAGTTTGTCTCCCAGTGAATACATTAGCCCCTGTGTTCCTGTGCCTCCCTTTCTTATTTTGGTGTGCAATGAAGCTGGTGCCAGTGCAACCTGGAAGCCATCCCACGGTGACTGTGCATCGATGGCAGCAGAGTCAAATACTCTTTCCCCACACAAGCAAATGATCCAGGCTCATCTTGATGACTCACTCAACACGAGATACTACCAGCTCATCTCAGTGATGGAAAATTGTAATTATGCTAAAATTGATTAAACCAAGCTCTGGAGAAGCTCCTCTGATCCTAGAATAGCAGCTGAACTGCATGAAGGGCTTTGTTTGAATAGTGCTCACCATGGAGTGACTTAGCTCTCCTAGCCTTGGAGTGCTTGCAGCATCTGGCTCATGAAACAGCTTCCAGGTTTCTCCCATAAGGATCTTCACTGTGGTCTTATGTACCTCTTTTGGCCCAGTTCACAAATACTGCTGCTGACAGAGGATACCAGATTTATCTGAACTATAGGTGCAGCCAGCATGGAAGGAGCCATGGCTGTGTGCCATATAGTAGTTTTCTCTAAGGAAGGATGTTTGTCATCTGTGTCACTACAGTGTGTCATTTGTGTTCAAAATGTGCTTTATAATGTGCTGAGATATTCAGGTGTATTTCTGATGGTTTCCTTCCCACTATTTCTGGTGGGTATTTTTCATGTTAGAAAAGATCTCCACAGTACTGACTCTGAAGCACTTTAAGCATCAATTAATGAGCAACTTTTCATTTTCTATCAAGGATCTTCCTATGACATTATCCTTTCATTTTGTGGACTGTCCGTATAATTCATTATGTCCCCATTTGGCTTCATTATGTGCAATCTTTCCAGAAAATCTGTTAGTTAGGAAGCATTATCGTTGGGAAATACTTGAAGATTTTATTTAGTAGTCAAAAGTGTCAAAACAGTTAATTGAATGCTTTCATCTCCATGACTAATGAAAGATTAAGTTACTGCAAAAATATGTCACAAGATTCTACAAATTTAACAAAAAATAGCAACCTCATTAAATCTGAAGGCAGTTAAATGCTACTGTGGGAAGTGTCTCACTGCAGAGACCTTTGCAAATGCATAAGGAGAGCACCACCACTGTACATTTTGGTGTCTTTAAATCATACAGACTGCTCTTAGGTAAATTCCTCTGGGACCTGGGACTTGAGTCTATTTGTCTGCAGGCATCCAAGTGGGATTCTGGTAGGAACAAAGAATCAGTTAGACAACAGGAGGTTTTATCCAAGAAAAATAATTCAGTGCATGTCAGTGGTAGTGCAATGGCAGTGAGTGCTGTTCAAGATGTAGTATCTACTCTGCTGTTCTACATTTACATGTCCCGAATACTTTTTTCTTAGGGCCCACAATGTTCAGTATAGCTCAAATCAGACTCTGGATGTTGCAGGCATTCCTTGAAGGAATTGTGCACTACTTACAAATCCGTGGTGCATGGGCAGCTGTGTAAGCAGGGGAAAAAATCAGTCTTTCTTGCAAGCAAGCTCAATTCTTTCATCCTGTCTGGAAATCTGTCCCCTTACTATGACTAGTAAACCTCATCACCCTACCCTAATCCGCTGCTGAGCACTACTCTCTTCCATGTTGTTCTTTGTCGTCATTTTGCCAAGTCTTTTCCTTTGTTTCTTTCCCTCTCTCTCTGTGATGCCCAAAACCGGTCAACCACATTTGCTTCTTTCCTAGGAACATCTCTACCATCTTTTTTTTTCCTATTGTGTCCTGATAAAACACGGAAGAACCTTGATTTTTGTATCAATCTGAGTTTCAATCCTTTGCCACCAAGTGACAGAACAATGAAGGATATATCTTTCTTGTTTATATGGGAAAAACTGATGTAGATTGTGATATTCTCTGGCTTAATTCAACTTTCATGAGAACGAGCGGTTGTTTTTGGAGGCAGAAGATGGCTTAGAGTTTCAAAGGGAGAATGGAACTGGAGTAGATAGGGCTATGTATGCTCCTTCCAGACTGACAGAAAACACATAATTAATGCAAATGCCATGGAAATACAGTGGAAATTCTGAGCTTTTCAAAGAAATGTGCCCATACATGTGAACCAAATAGAAAATCTATGGTGTAAGCCTATTTTCTCTGCTTAGCTGCTGCCTTAGTCTGTGATCGTAAGCCCACTTTTGAATACAAAAATTTCCCATGGCAAGATGGAATTTGGTAAGCTGTTTATTCCCTGGTGGCATCATTTTAGCTGCCTCTTGGACAGTCACATTGGGAAGACATAGGCACTCACACAATCAAGACATAGGCACAGATTTAAAGAGGAATTCCATTGTTTTCAGTAGGCTTTAAATTAAGGCCATTTTATGAAGAACGCTTTGGTGACACAGAAGATACAAAAAAGGCTCTGAGGTGGAGATAAAAGGGAAACCTTCTCCATTCCCAATCTACACAACTTTTCATAAATTACAAAAGGTAGGGATTTCTGATAGATTTCCTTTGTGCTGTTCTTCCCTAGAAAAATAAAGGATGAAAAGTTTGAAGGCAATCATCCAAAAGCAACTCTTTCAGCTGCTCCTTGCTTGTAATAATTGTGCAAGTTTAGTTGTAATTTTTCACATGTTATTTACTTAATTCTTCTTACTTTTCACCCAGGTGGTTTGTTCAACTACTGTGGGATGCATGACAAATACTTTCAATTCTTTTATCTTAAAAAAATATTCTTTTCCCCATGAAGTCACCTCTAATTTTGGATGTATGTTTGATTCCTTTTTATTTGTCATTCTGTGTCTAATTTAGTTGCCTGCCAGCTCAGATGTGACATTTCTGGATTATGCTAATGTATACTGATTTTCTCAAATCCGCCCACAGCCAGTTTTGCTTCCTCTGTTTGATTGACAAAGATGCCTTCAGATCTGCTGATCTGGCAGAATTGAACTCAGGTCACCGAGCAGTTTGGGACCAATGTTATTGGGTCTCTACCTTACGGCAGAGATGAGATGCAGAATGGCAATGCTGTAACTCCACCAGGTTACAAACTTGGGGAAACAAACAAGATTAATAGCTGATCTGAGGAAACAGAACCTTTTTGATAACCACATTACCTACTTTTCTAAGGATATGAGGGCAATGCACTTACTCTTGTAAATATGACAGTCTGAGAAGGAAATGGAAACAAGTATTTTCAATCTTTTATGGAGTGGGATATTCATCATAATTTGCTCCAAAGTTCCTCCCTCTTTCTCGGTAGAGGTCTTATTTGCCAGTGTAGATTATTGGTATAAAGTATTTGTTGCCACATAGGAAAAACCTGTAAATTTTATTCCTGTATAAAACTGCAATGTGTTGATATAATCTCTGAGAACAGATTGATAGGAATTTCTTTTGGGAATTGCTTTAATTTCTGAGTAGAAATCAGAGGTGCGATCTGTGTGCGTGCACACATATGCGTATGTGTATATATATATATATTTATATTTCCAAAAATAATCAGGTTGCTTCCTGATTTTAAATGAGCTTTGAGTTTTGGTTTGATGGGTTTTAAAGATTTCATAGATCAAAGTGTTCAGTGTTTGCTGTAAGGAAATAATCATATTTAGGTCACAGATAATAGAGGAGGGCTGTTGCATGTCCTAAAAGCCAGCAGATTTCCTGCTACAGTGGCAGCAGATCCATTGGCAGTAGCTACAATGCATTCTTACTGCAACAGCTGAGGGCAGGAAAGCCTGAGAGTGTGAAGTGTCCTGCTTTCCCAGGCCCTTACATCTCTGCCCTGTGGTTTGCTAACACAGAATTTGTAAGGTGGTCCTGAAAATTAGATCTATTTCTAATTCAAGAAGAAAATACATGGGAAATTCATGAGCTGACTTTGGACCAAATTTAGCTCAGATTTAGTTGTGTTGCAGACAAGCTTCCAAAAACCTGTAATATTGTCAGTAGTCAGGAATAAATTTTGCCCTTCATAATCTCACTTGAACCAGTAGCCATCAGCATGGCAAGTTCTCCACATAGCTATACCCCAAGGTAGAAACCAGATTTGTGCTTTTGCTTGAACTAATTAGGAGGAAACAACTTTGCTTTCGCAGAATGCAATTTTGCTTACTGCCGTGAGGTCCAAGCAAAATAAGAGCATTTGTATTAGTGTCCTTTTAACAGCACCTTACATAATACTGATTTTTTTGGTCTGAACATCACTGTGCAGACAATTAACAAAAGAACATCCCTTTTAAAAAGAATTTGTAATCTATGGAGTATAGGAATCAAGTCTTGAATATCACATTAGACATTTAAATGAAGAATAATGAACAAAGAAGATTCCAAAATGTAATCTTGATAGTAGCTGGATATTTTTTGTATCATTACTTCCATGCTGGGCTCTTATTAAACCTAAATCTCTGAGATTTTTGAGATTTTTCAGGCAATTATCATTATTGTTAATATGTGTAACATCTTATAGGTTCAAAAGGTCATTTTCTCCATTCTTCACCTGCACCAGCTCTAGCCAGACATACAGTAGCCAAAACCATGATGTGAGTAGCCCAAGATTGCAAGGAACATTGCAGTATTCCTGAAAGCTATGTGTCAGGGATACAGATCTAAGAATAAAGCCATCAAACAAATGGCTAATGGACTGGAAAACCATAATTTCTTCTGGAAGCACTGATAATACTTTATTTTCTTGCACTTCATTCA
Source organism: Origma solitaria (assembly GCA_013397895.1). Lineage (NCBI taxonomy): Eukaryota > Metazoa > Chordata > Aves > Passeriformes > Acanthizidae > Origma > Origma solitaria. The sequence continues at coordinate 1,909,492 of VZRL01004973.1, read as the reverse complement.
TGCAGTTTTGTTCTACCTGTTTAATTGAGAATCACTTCTAGGTTTCCCTAGAGTTTTTGTGAAGGGTATGAAAAAGATTAAGCTCCTCTCAAATTCAGAGGTTAAATATAAACAAGTTAATGAAAATTGGTGTAAAAATTTGATGGTTGAATTCTGTCTTCAGGTCTTGAGTGAGGCTCTTGGGACCCTCTGTGTGTAGTACAAATGTGGCTGTGCTCAGAAATGGTTTTATGGGTTTTTCTCTGCATGATCTGTGAGCATCTGCCTGATTTCACAGGCTTCACAGTAAAGTACAGGACAACATTTAATTCAAGGGCTAATATCAGAGTATCACATCATCCATCTGAGAACTAGTAATAGATTTGTTATTTCACTTAAAATTTTAATTTCACTTTTACTAGGTAGTAATTTTTTTTTGGTCATCTTGATGTGGTAGTACCTCTGAATATTATCCGCTGGAAAATCATCTTCTGTTCCCAACTGTAATTATTTGCTGTAATATAGGTGGCTTTCAGACTCACATGTGACCTCTACCCCCCACCTAAATTTGATATACTTCTTCTACTTAAATAAATTAAAAGAAGTTGCTCAGAAATGTTGGATGTTGCTGTACCCTGCTCTGTGTTGTCCCCCTTTGAGCTGTGACTCAGTCCAAACTTTTGACCCATTCTGTGCTATATTTCTATGATTTCAAGGTAACCAGTGCTCCTAAAACCCCATTTTACCATGCAACTGATTGAATTATGTTTGATTTAGTTTACTATGACCTGTTAGTTATCTACACTCTGATAAAAGCCCCCCAGATGCTGTTATGAGATTCAGTTCAGTCTTAAGAAGTCCACAAAAACAGGTCTTACAGCCCATTTATTTATTATTTTATGATGTGATTCAGAAAAGAGAGGTCAGTAGTCACACTGCTTCTGGAGCCCAATATAGGGCATTAAAACAATTGCACAATGGAAGGTTTCCATTAATAATAGTCTGAACTAGAAATTGCTGGTCTCTTTCTTGCCCTCCAATGTATTTTTTGCTCATATTGCACATCATTTGTTCAGTGCTTAGGGTAAAAGGAAAAGATTTTGGTCAATATGGTCCTGACAAATGCTTGTGCTTTGTTAACAGAGGAGCTCTTGTATGTATTCTAAATTTAAATAACTTCTCATTTAAATTATCATACATGAGATTTTCTTTGAGTGACAAATGCCCTGTTCAGTTGTTTTAATGTTCATCCTGATAATATAGTTAATCTCATTTGCAATGAATGACATTTTGGGCATATGTAAGCAGTGGAGCAGTACAGGCCCAAGGGAATACCACATTTCCCATCATGATGTATGGCTTGCACTTGGGCTGAACTCTATATTTTAATAGTTGCAAACTCCTAGGGTAATAGAAATGCAAATTTTAAGATGTTTTTCCAGTATTTTGTGTCAGCTATAAACTCTGGGTGTGCATGCCTGTTAGGAGACTGGAATTTGTATCTCTTGGGACTTTTGATTGTTATTTTCGGCAGTCTTCCTTGGCTTGTTTTCCTGCTGCTTCTGAGTCAATAGGGATTTGCACTTGCAATTGAAAGAGCATATTTATATCTTTCAGCCTTAGCTGACTACAGACACAGTGACATCTTTGTCAGCCACCTAATGGAGCAGCCTTCTTCGCAGTTTGTATTCAGTTCAGGGTACAGAGAGGTTCTGTTTGATGTCTCCACTCAAATGCTCTGGGTGCCTTTGAACAGTTGTGCATTGCAGGACAAATGTGCTGAGAACACAACAAGCGCTGTGGGAGGGGGAAGCAGCTTTGTGTTCTCTTTTTCCTGTCATTCATTCTCTTGTGGCTCTAGTGTTAGACCAGGGGCAGGTAGGCCATTTGTAAGCCTTGTTTCTCCCAGGGTTAATTGGGATATCCAATGTCTGCACAGAAAATGAACACTGAACCCAAGTAATGTCTTAATCTTTCCATAAACCACTGAGTGGAGGCTCTTCTAAAAGGGTGTAACATGCCGGAGAGGCCGTGTCTTGGGTAACATGACAGAGTTTCCTGATGGTGGATGTTGTGTTATCTTCCCATTGCTTTGCTTTAATCCCAGCACTTTGGCTATCAGTGAATCACCAGTGGCCACTGTGTTCGCCAGGAGCTAAATGAGTGCTTCTTCTGACTGCTGCAGAGAGTGCACCCACAGCTGTGCTCCAAAAGCACTTCCTCTTCTGTGCCAAATAAATGCAAAAGGCGTTGATAAAACATGTAGGCACCTCCCTCTCATCCCTGCACACTGGAAGAAGCTTTACCAAGCACAGTGCACAAGAGGAAAACTGGAGAAATGGGTTACTAACTAAAAAGCCCTGCATAAGGTGTTAATCTTGCTTATGAAAAAGCATAGTAGATGATGAAGTAGATGTAATATTAGGGATGCAATAGTAGGGATGAAGTAGAAGTAATGGTTTCTTAGGGGCCCACTATACACACACTTTTCATTTGTTTCTTTGGGGAAACGAGGAGATTTTGTTCACAAAATTGTGGTTTTCTAGTCCACTGATTTTAAAATTATTCATAGGTCTTGAGTATATAGAAATCAATGAAACTAATAGTGTCTTTATGCCGATATTTGTATTAGGTTATCTGAAAATGGGCAGCAAAATGACTTATCTAATTACAGTTAAGTCTATTGTAATAAAAAGAAATGTGACTTTTTAGACAGTTGGAAATGTACCTAATTTTCCCCTCTTTTTTACCAAGACAATCAGAGATACATTAAAATAATCCAGGTTTCTTCTTATTAAAGTTTATCAGCTTTCATTTTCCTGTGCAAAACTCACCTTTTATTCTGATTAAATTACTTTTGGTTTTGTACTTGGTATGCCAGAACACAGGAGCATCAATGACCAGTAATATTACAGGAACTGTTTATCTCAACCATTGACAGTCCCTGATTTCCTGCAGCTGGAAGGGGTCTGCTCATATGACAAATGCTGCAGTTCTCAATAGGTTTTATTGGGTGCACATTTCAAAGAGAATTTTTGGGATGAGTCATGCATAGATTGTGCACCATTTAGCCTTCACTAACTCATCTGGAATACCACAGGGAGTAATTGGGATTTTAAGTGGTTTATGATATTGATATTCAGTGCAATGTGAAAAAGCTTAATTGTTTTAAATTGAGCAGTAGTATAATAACCATTTTCTTTCAATTAAAAATCCTTTTGGGCCAAAGGCAATCAGAAATCCAAAATGCTTTTTACGGTTCATTTTCCTCAGTTTATTTCAGTTTTGACAGTTGGAGCCTTTCTCTGATGATAGGATCCAAAACAAAGAATTTTATTGTTCTCCCATGGATTATATTTTTGAACTCAAAGAGGGCATATGGCTCTGTCATGATTTCTACAGAACTAAATAACTGAGGCAATACTGTCTAATATATAATTTCAAGCACATGTTGTTAAAGCTTCACTTTGTGCAGTCAAATGAGTTAGCAGAAAAATCAATACAAACAGGAAAATCCATTTTGCCTGTATTACACTGCTAGATAACAGGTAAACAGCTTATAGTTCTTGTAGGAACACCAGCATGAAATTCCAAGGAGCAGAAAATCACTTTTCTTTCTAGCAAGGTAGCCTGTGCATCAAAGACAAGCATATATAAGTCCTGAAGCTTCTGTAAAACACAACTGTGTGCAAGAAAACAAAGTGGGAGAGAACATCAGCCTTCAAAACAAAATAGTTTGTAGGTTACTCATCCAAGAACAGGATGCTGCTATATCACATATATGAAATGTGCTTCTGTTTTAAGGGTCAGTTTTCAAAATGAATGCTTTCTGTCTTAATTTCTATGCCTTTAGTTTCTTCTTCTATCAACTGTTTAACGAGCTTCTCTTCATAAGTGAGAATTATCAATTCCTCTTTACACAATTGCTCTTAGAAACTGAGGTTCTCTTCATAGAAGGGCAATTGCTACCTGGTTTCATTCTAGTCATTGAGTGGCAAAAATGCACTACTAAATTTTAGTGAAAGCAGTTTGGAAAAGGAACACTGAATCAGTCACCATTTGAGCACCAGATTCAGGAAAACTTCTCATTCCTTCAATCGCATCTGACAGTTGACATTATTTTAATACAATTACTCCTCTTTAAAGTTTGCTCAGATAATGAGGACTGCTTCCCATTTTATTGGGATGTGAATGTTCCAGGACTTACATTTGGGCTTTTGAAGTCAGGTCTGTTTTGATGACTGCTTTTTATGCCATTCAAGAGATGTGCAGATCTGAACCATAATTCATTTTACATTTCAACACATGACAGTCATTTAAGTTAAGCCTTTTCCCATGAGCAAGGCAGGTTTTTTTGTATTTTAAACTCATTCGTTTTAGAAAATGTTAATAGGCATGACAGCAGTGAAAAATATAAACTGCAACCAAACTTTTTTACACAGAAGGGGATGATGGAAGTTGTTACCATGGACACAGGTGGAGCACAAGAGACAAGGTGGTTGTGTGGAAAAATACCTGCAAAACTATTCAACTCTGTTCTTGGCCTTAGCATCAGGATGTCAAGGAACTGAAGTAGGAGGAAAACACAAAGATGCAGAACAAGTGCCAGAGAGGCATGAGGCTGTGGACATGCTTTGGTTCAGCTGGAGGCTGATGGGGTGAAAAAGTTGATCTGCTCATGGTGCCAGGTTGCTGGAGATACAGGCTCTCAGGGCAGCATGCTCTCTAGTAATCCATTTTAAACAAAAGTGTGGCTCTAATTCAAGCAGGCTGATTAAATTGTTTATATTGTTATAGTAATTTATACTATTACACTAATTGCTGCTGGCTGCTTTGCCTGAGAGGCGCCGGCAGAGAGCACACAGCTGCTCCTCTGGGCCAGGCTGGTGACCTCTCACTGGAGCAGCACAGAGCCATTGCAGGCAGAAATGCCTCATCTCGTGCCAGCACAGAGCTTTAGGCAACAGGAAAAAGAATTAATGACTAATTAATATAAAATTATTAATGGCCATTATTATTGTTGTGGTATCTAAAGGTCTATCAGAAAGCTCTCTGCTTCACTGCCACTGACCCAAACAGAGAAGTAGCCAATTGCTTCTGTAACCCAGAAGCCTCACAGGGAGCAAGAGTGGAGGCATGGGCACACACAGGTACAGTGAACTACAAATAAGATATTTATCTCTGATCCATTTTCAGAGAGGTGTAGGTGTCTGCAGAGATCAATCTGTGTAATACACTTGCATGAGTGAGATAATGGGCTGGTCTATTTTTAAAGGGTAGTTTTCGTTATGTTGATTATTGAACTTACCTCTATTTTAGTGAGGAAAACTTTGACTTTACAGGAGGTATAAAAGAGTTTATTTTTTTCATAAAAGTTACTGTTTAGGATCAGATTGAAGATTTTTGACTCCAGAGAGCTTTCTCAGCATAAGCCTTTTTTTCCAGGATATCCAATATATCCATACAATGCAAAATATCCACATATGGACCAAATGAGTGGAAGAATATACTGGCACAGACAGCTCAGTGGTAGTTCTCAATTCAGAAGCAAGACACAAAAATATTGCAGCCTTTACTTGCATTGCAGCATAAACCGAATTTCCCGTATTTGAAAAGCAGGAGGATTAGGTATTATTTTAGATGAAGGATATATCCTTTGACAATAAAATCAATTGACATTAGAGGAGCAGAGAAGTGATAAAGGACACTATTTTACGTGAACTTGTCATGGAAAATGGTAATTAGCCATCTCCCTGGACAAGAGAGGAGGATGGGGCATCACATCTTTTGGAACACTTTGGCAGCTGGGATCTTCTTTAACAGCTACATCCAGCCTTGGGTTCCTTCAGTTTCTCAGCCTAAGACAGGCTGTGAGATGTGAGGTTTCAGCTATGGCTTTGTCAGATCTTTTCGCAGTTTTGAGAGATTGTGTCAGATCTCTATTTTTCAGACATCTTCATGTGCTGTTGTAGCTGCCCTGGTGAAGTGGCTTGTGTTGTCAGTTGTGCTGGGCCAGACAAAATGGCTTAAATTTATTTGTCTCTTTTTCAAATAACCAAGTAAACAAACTGCAGCTGATGAGTTTATTGCTGTGTCTGAATGCTAAACAGGATGGTGGCATTGAAAATTGCTGTTTACAGGGTATATTGACAGAGATTTCAGAGGCAGAATATCTGGGTTTGTTCCTATGCTCCCAGTGTTAAGAAGGCTGCAGGCTTAGGCTTCTGTGGGTTTCTGTGCAAAGAAATATGAGGAACACAGAATCAATCAAGTTAATATGATCAAGTGTAAAGACGAATCCTGCAGGACAGTCTCAACCCTCCGAACAGCTCTGATGGGCACAAACCTGGGAAGATTGCTTAGGATCTCAGGTGAGAAAGCCACTCCATAGTGTCTCATAAACCCCTGCTGCTGCAGAGACCCCCCTGCGCTGAAGGGAACCTGCCAAATCCTTTGCCTACCTGTACAGGACACAGAAAACAGAGCAGTGTTTCCTTCCCAGGCTGTTTTTGTTAATATTCTTTTTATCGTGATGGCTCTGTCATGACATTTGTCCTGACAGTGATGTTGCTGTGCAAGCCAAGTGCCAATCCTTGTTTTCAGCTTTCTCTAAAGACTAACCACAGGATGCTGTCAGGAGGCCACAGTGTGGGCAGGGGGTGGCAAGGGGCAATTTCATTCCTTACTGCTTGTTTCTCTGAAAATGATATTTCAGCTAGAAAATGGATATGATATTTGATGGCTTGAGAATCATGAGGAGGGGAATGGAAAAGAGAAAACAGTTTGTTTTGTAAGAAAATGAGGAAAAACTATTCTCAGCGCTGTTTGTTATGGCCAGAGCTTGATATAATATCCAATATCATCAGCAGCATTGCTGTCCGTGCTCACAAAATAATGACCAGTACTAAACACTTAGAAATAAAATTTGGCAGGGAAAGGAAATACATGGAAAATAACTCCCATTTTAACTATGCAAAATGAGTTTGAAAATTACATCTATTTTGTGGGAGAAGCTAAATAATTTCTACACCACGTAGTGGATTTCTTTCTTCCAAGAACTGAGGGAATATTTATTTTTTTTCCTTGAAATAATTAGCTTACCCACGTTTCTGCATATTTTGTTTAACTGCCTTGGAACTCTATCTATATTTTATTCACAGGAAAGGACTAGAGCAGGATTTCAGGTAATTTCCTGACTGATTTGGTTAAAAAACACTTCAAAGCTATAATAAGCATTAGCAGGACAGAAATCTCAGAAGGTTAGCAAAATCTTACACCAGTTAGGAAGCAAGATTTTTGAAAAGTCATATGCCTTATTTATTTTTCTTTAATTATTCATCCTGCTGGTAGAACCCAGATAACTGCAGCAGGTTCTGTGCACTGTAACATAAAGGCTCCGCAAATGCAAATGTGTGGATGAGCAGTGAGTGAAGGCCTGTGTGGATTGATATCCATACGGGAACACAGTACAGAAGGCAATGTCTGGCCATGTTACATGTTTTCATAGAAATCTCCATGGAAGAAATTAAGTACTTAGGAAAAAAAAGTCCTAGAAAATTGATTTTCCCTTTTCTTGTCTGTCTCAGTTTAGGAAAAAAGAAGGTTATGGGCTGCAGAGAATTTTTGGTCCAGTTTCTCTACCCAGAGGTCTCCAGGGTTTCCAGAAACAGGCAGAGTCACTCTCCTCTGTCACTTTTCCCCCAGAAGGTCCCGTGTTCATTGCAACAGGGTTCATACAGTGTCAGTATGTCCATGAGCCTCCCTTTTCTCATACAGAGAGGAAGGAATATGGATTATGAGGCCCATGTAAGTTATATTATTACTGTGATAAACTCAAGTTCTTCAAAGTCAGGCCATTTCCATGAAACTGAACTGTTGCTCTTGTATTGCATAATTCATTATTATAATCAAGCACAATCGTACTATGCTTTATAGGTCTCCTGGTTCATTAAGTCAGAAAATCAACAAAGCTATTAGTACTTTATCTCTTAATTTTTCAATTTGTGGCCCATTTACTAGCGATGATTCCAACCCTAGTGTGAAGGAAAAATTGCTATTAATTAACGGTGTTCTGCGGCATCGCTCCCTGTCCTGGCTACAGATTCCTTTTCTGAATGTTGGGCAAAGAAGCGTTGCATGATTTTTTACAAATACAGAACCAATTCAAAGAGTGAGTAAAGGAAATGTGTTCACCATCTAACTGAGATTTACAGGGCCCATTGCTTACTTAGGCTTTCAAATGTATGAACTGCAGGGTACAGTGGTTCCAGTCAGACAAGGGTGTTCAGACTTAGACAACCCCAAAAACAAGATAAACCCCCAGCGTTTCAAATCAGACTTTCTGTTCCATAATGAGAAATACACAATTAGTGACTAATTGGGAAAGAAAGTGGTTTCAGTGACTTACCAGGTGGAACTGACTGTGTTATGGGATATGGCAACAATAAGACCTCCTGATAGGTGGACCCAGGGTTTCATCCGCAGCAGTGAACAATAAAAACAAGATGTATGAAAGGCTCAGGCAGCAGAAAAGAAGCTGAGATCTCTGATTCTGAGGTAGCTCTGAACCACTTCCAGATATTAATTTTGTAAGCAAGAATGAATTAGTGGATCTTATTGTCACAAAGTGTTAGAGGAATAACTCAGAGCAAGGGTAAACACTGGAGACCATCCTGCGGCAGCAGTTCCCTGTCAGGAACATAAGGCAGGCTGGAAAAACAACAACCAGATAACAGCTGTAGTGCACATAACCAACAGTTTACCTTCATATTTAAAAGGAGTATGTTTAAAAACTTTCTTTTCCTTCTAGATTTTACCATGATATCAGTCTTGCTGGACTAAACAAGTACTGCTTTTGCCTTTCTTTGCCACACACCACTTGGCGTGACTGAAATGCTGTAGCATTGCATGCAGCATCCTAACAGATTGTACTAACTTGAAAAAAAAAAGGCACATACTATTTTTATCTCTAAGAAATTAAATTACTTAAATCTACACTCTCTGAATTTTGCTACTGAGTGTATTATTAGATTACTTGCAAATATTGAGGCTGAGACAAGCATAAAAGTCTTGAAAGTTTTTCAGGGTGTGTCTAGAATTTCAGGCAGTTTTTCAGTCAGATCGAAGGCAACAGCTCAGTGTTTACCATTCTGAACACAATATGAATCCTTTGCCTTTTTGTGATTGTCTCTGAACTCAGTGTGCGTGAACTGTAACTGCTCAACACAGTAATTCATATCATTGTACAAAAAAAATATGAAGTAGTTCCTTTTTGAAAAGGAACAGTTCTCCCATTACTGGTTTTCTAGTGATGGAGTGTCTTGATTCTTTATTCTCCTTCATGTGAACCCAGCTAGAAGGTAACAGTTTTATGATTCCAGATTTATTTTCCCTTTATTTTTAGTAGTGAGACAAGAGAAGTGACCGTCTGAAGTCATAATGTACGAAAAGGATGTGTAAGGGGAATTTTAAAATCCAGGATTGTTCTGTGCCATGAATTTAATGATCAAAGCATGAAAAACAAATTGCAGTCTTTTATCAAAAAGAAATGACACTTTTCTTATGATTCTCTTTCTCACTTATCCACATTTCTGTTCAAGTATAACCATTCTTAATTCATTATAGGTCATTTTATTTACATGTTAAAATTGTTGTATTACTTAAGTCTGTAGTAGTTTATTAGTAAATCAAACATGCAGTGATAAAAGGACAAACAATTCCATTAATTTTCTCCAATGGAGATATTCCATGAAATGGAAATTATTTCTTCAGTTGATGACATTAAGCATGATGGTACGGATGAATACAATAGATGTTTCATTTTCCAAATATGTACAAAACTAAACGTAAAAGCATAGAGTAATTATACCCATAAAGACAGAAACTATAGAGCAAAAGGCAGCAGCAAGAAGCTAGGGACATGGAAAGGTATGTCTGGAAAAGGTGAGAAGAAGGCAGCAATATATGCAGGACTTGCCTTTCCTCTGTACACCAGGACAGAACAGCCTCTGCTAAGGCAGTGTTTTCCAGGTGGGGCTGAGTGTCTCTTCTCCTGCACTGAAAACACAACTTTATCAGCAGTAGTGTCCAGCCTTGTGGAATTCCCAGCTGTGCCAACCCCCGCTTTCTTCCCTCTGCTGGTGGGTCTGGCCCCCAGAGAGGGAGCCTCTGCTGGATGCACACCTACTAAAAACCTCTGTGTGGCTCCTTTCTCAGGGTAAATAACCCTAAATTGATGTGGAGACAGTGGTGAGTTACCAGCAGCCTCGGCTTTGCCTGCTGTTTGATACACACATTTTGTATCGATGTGCTGCCATACACTCAAATAATGAACTCTCTCCAGAAAACTAAATTTTAACATGGATTTTTAAAGTTCAGTTGTTGTTTCCCAATCTTTAAAGGCAGAAATATTTGTAAAGCTATTACCTAGTTGCTTGGCACTGTCTTCCCTGATGATTAATGTATGCAATGTTTCTGCTACAGGCACAGCACAGCTTTCCAAGTAGCAGCAGGGAGTTGAAGCAAGATGCTAAAGAACATTTGTGCATGCAGCATTTAGTGACTATTTAGGAAAAAATCTTTTTTTTTTTTAATTGCATAAAGTCCGCTAAGAAGGAGGGCAGGAAATAAATGAAAGTAAGGATTGATCAATCTTTTGTTGAGCTGGAGCACAATTATTCATTCCTCTGACAGGATCTCTCCTATGCATTTACAGGACTGAGTTTTAGGATGGTAGGCATGCATTAAACAGGAAAAAAAATTACCTAATTATTTTCATAAAGCATTCAGTTCAGGAAAACATTAACTGCAATTTTTTTTTTAAACAAAAGAGAGGCTGCACGGTGAGTGTGAGAGGTCTGGGAAGCAAGATGTAGCCTATAGCTGGGGCAGGCAAGACAGAAAGTCAGGGCAGCAGCTTGGGAAGAGGCAGAAAAACCCTTCTACAGCCTCAGGACAGGAGCTGGGGACCAGCCTAATCATCTCCTAATCTCCACTGGACTCGCCATGTTTGCATTCCTTACGCTGAGAAAGCAGTGAACAGTAAACAAGGAGGGACTGCAGGCAGCTGCTTGTGGCAAATTCTCACTGATACTGGCATTCAGGGAGTGTAACGTGAGTTTAGGACAATGCACTGAAAATACTGGATAAAAATAATTATTTCTGTTTGTAGACACACTACTGAAGGACTATATGTACTCTATGGTAACAAAAGCAGCTTTCATACTCTAGTGCACATGCTCCAAAGCAAGCAAGGCTTTCTAGTAGGTTCCTGGCTGGATAATATAAAGACACTCAGAGATATATTTTACTCAAGCTTTAAATCTGATATTTTAAAGGAGGAAGAGTTTCATGGTGCGTGGAGGCCTGAGGAAATTCAGTGCTGGAGAACACCAACCCATAGCATCACCATTACCTCCTCTCAACACAAAACTGTAGGTCAAAAAAACATGCCAATAATTTTGTGATAACACAAGCCAAAGAAATTCAGAAAGATAAATCTTCAGCCACATCCAGAACAGGAAGCCTGCCAGTCTGTAAGGCCAACAGATGATCATGGCAGAAAGGCAGTATTCAGAGGAGATAAAGCCACTACAGAGAACCTAATGAATTCTCTATTTTGTTGTGTAGCAGCCAGCCTCAGAACACCTGGAAAGGGCTGAGTCTCCATGAACTCCTCCCCCCAAAATAGCTCGGCAGAAAATGTAACCACTGAGGTTTGCTAAATAACAAAGGGACTACAGTGAGTTAAAAGCATCCCTCAAGCAAAATACTTGAAGCTGGGCAAAGTATTATAATAAATGTGATTTACACACAGTTCCTGTACTCTGGGTTAAGTACCTGCTCATAACTAGGACCACACCCAAAAATTCTGTCGTGAACAGGACCATACTCTGGCCCAGTTTTTATCGTAAAAGCTGTTTTAATACAAACGTGCTAGGAATTTACACATCAGCTTTTTCCCTGAATGTGCACAAGCTAGTCACCAATGTAACCAAATGTTACTCAGTGGCTACCCAAACTAACTTGGTCTCCTGGTTAAGTGTCAGATAGAAAAATTTGCTGTTTCTGTTGCTTTCCACCTGTGATCCCTCTCCTTTCCGTGCACCCTGTTTCCAGCCTGACCTGGGATAGAAGCCACATGCACCTGCAAGGTGCATCCCTTGCAGAAATCTGAAGCACATGAGGGACTTCAGACAGGACTGGGAGCCTCTGTTGACACTTCACACTTGAAGGCTTCTCTGTGCAGATTTCTTACTTCCCTTCTAAAGCAGGAGAGTTATGTTTGGGGTCAGATAATGCAAAATGGGCTGGCACTGATTGAACTGAGTCAACTTGTTGACATGTTTGAATAGCTTTGTCTCCTGCTGGAAGCAATTTCAGCTAGGCTTGGACTAGGAAAAAAGGTAAAACTGCTTCAACCGCAAGGAAAACTATCAGTAATTCTCTGATGTTTTGTGTCCAGATGGCTTCTGCTTCAGGTCAAATAGACACAAAGAGAGCTACCGTTCTGTCCCAGGAAGAGAGGGCTGTTGGGGGAGCTGTATTTATGTGCTGGCCAGAGGTTGAATGGCCGTGGCTTCTGTCCAGCTCTGTAGGAACATGCCTTTATTGAGTGGAGAGCTGCAAGCTCCAAGCTTCCAGCACACGTATGGTACAAACAAGCGGCTTGAAATTCCATGATACAGAGCTGTGAGGACATTCCACACCCACAGCGCCCTTGTTTTTATTTCTGTTTGTTCATAAGCCTCTTAAAAATGCCTGTGCTGGCAAACCTTTGGCAGCAGGGCCTGGGGGAGCTGTGAGCCGTGGCAGCAGTGCCAGCACAGCAGCTCTGCCCTTCCCAGCACAATGTGCTCTGCAGCTGCCAAGACACCTGCAAAGCCCAAGGCTCCAGTGTCCAGAGGAGCAGCTGATGGTGCTGAAGGCTCCTCTGAGTGCCACAAAACAAGGAATGACAGCAGTCTCACATGTCTGGATAGAAGAGGGCAGTTTGCTTATGTCTTCACAAGGAAGAAGAAAACAAAGTGTCTGAAACTCAGCGAAATTAATGCACGTTTGTGGGAGAATTTTTTAAATAATGATTCTGAACAGCATAAAATTAAATGTATTACAATGAAATAACGTATTTTACTCTTCAAATTATGGTGCTTAACCTTGATAAGCATTTCATGAAAAGCATGTTTTAAATGAGTATTTTCATGGAAATTGCTCTGCTCCTTCAGAATTAGTCAATTGAAAAATGAGTTAATAGCAGATTTTTAGTCATAAAAGAGTCAGGTTTGTAAAAAGACTTGATGAATAACAGATCCATGGATCCCCTTGCTGTTACTCTACACTGTTTGAGAGCATTGAGTTGAAGCTAGCAAATCCATTTCAAATTTGAGATAAGCCTTGCTATACCCTTTCATTCCTCCCTAATGATTAAGCTTGTGCAATATTATTAAAGGATTTCTTACTGATATGAACATTTCTTGGATGTTATGATGGTGAACTGTTATGTTACCTTTGATACACATTTCGCTCTTCTTTAGCTCACTGATATCCACATCAAGGTTATTTTAGTAGTAAAAGATTATTCATCAATATGTAGATGTGAATAAATGAGGGATTCTTAATAGCAAGAAAAAAATCCCGTAAGTTCAATGACATTCAATATCCTTCTGTGGGTTCTTGTACAAACATCATCCTTGGCAAACATCTCATCTCAGAAATTTTTTTGATCAGAGATATTTGGGGTTCCTTTGATAGAAAACTTTGCCATTAATATTTAAAAATCCGATACTAGAGACAGACTGTTATGCGGAACTAATACAAACATTTGTATCAATTTTTATGGCATTGTCTTCAATACAAAAGAGTTAATATCAGCTAGGAAGGAGTTTCTTTGCTTTCCCAGTCAGACTGTTTCAAGCAGAGACACAGAGGAACTGAACATCAATTCTAAATGTATTCATATGGTGGAGGATCCAGTTTGCTTTCCTGTCTGGAGATATTGTGACTCTGATTCAGATCATACCTTCAGTGTTTCTCACTTTAAAAAATGAAAATGGCAGATGTTTTCAAGCTAGCTCAAAATTTAACTCTTTCAAAAAAATCTTTTTCAAAGGTAAATGCTGAGAATTTCTGACCTTTCATGATAGAGACAATTTTAAAGTTTTGAGAGAGTATAGTTAATCATGAAGGTACTGCTCAAATGGAAACCACTGTTGTAGGGCCTCCAGGACAAACATCTTGGCTTTGTTCTTACACATGTAGTTAAGTCCAACATTTGGCTTTACTCACACTCTCAAAATGAGCCAAGCAGCTAAATTTGATTGTGTTTTATTTTCAGCCTAAATTGTGCAATGCCATGAGAAAAGGGATTTCTACCTATGTGAAGAAAAAAAAATCCCCTAAAATAAATTACTTGAAGTGAGACCAGAAAATGGATATATTTAAGAACTTTAGCAAAATGAGTCAGAGATGAATCAGCCACAATTCACTGATGTAGTTGTAAGAATGATCTGCTGTTCCAGCTATGACACAGAGAGACAAAAGTTCCACATTAAAACTAAGCTATAAAAAGTGAAAATAATAAAGATTTTAAAAGCCAAATGAAAAGTACTTTCCAAAGAAAATTATGCTAGAATTTATTCCCAGAAACAGTTTCCAAATGCAGCTACTGAATTCTTCAGACAATTTTGTATCCTAAAACAAGTTTAAATTCATACCATTTCTGATGGCTACAGAAAAGGTGAAGACATAGGAAAAACCTGTTCTTTGCCTGGTCTGGGGTACTGGGATGGCAGCACTGCTTTCTGTCTCTGTGCCATTTCAGCTGTGCAAATGCAAGGCCTGAATGCTTCACATCCAAAGAAAAGTATGTAAATAACTCTTATCATTGGCACACATATACTTGCCAGAGCCCAACTGTCATGTGGAAACATATTATTGCTGGAGGCTCTTTATTATTTCTTAATAAAATTGAAATGCCAGTACATTCCAGAGGCTTTCTTGCAGAATCATCCTGATTTATCATCAATCTTTTCAAATTTTCTTGTCTGTGGTTGAAAATAATCTAAGCCTGGCCATTGATTCTCTTTCTATGATGTTGGTTGACATCAGCAGTTTGGTAGTCAAAACAATGCCATAAATAAACGTGAATTATTTTTAGATATGAAAATAACAGTAGTTAGAGATCAGAGCTGAGGCTGCAAATGAACTTGGGTTATTTTAATGCACACTGGAAATAGATACAGAAAATGGAAACAGAGCTAGGGAGGATGCTGTGACAAGAGCCCTGCTCAGCAGCAGCTCTGTTTTATATCTGAACTGTAACGTTCAGAGGGAAAACAAAAGCAGCTTATTTGGATAATAATCAAGCCATTTGGTGAACCTGACTCTCTCCTTAACTTGTTATTTCCCTTTCTGGATTTGGGGTTCCCATTTGTCTGATGCTCTCTAAGAAGAATACAACACAACTAAGAGGTTTGGTCCAGAGGGCTGTGAGCTTTTTTTCAGACAGGGAGCTCCCACGTAGATATGGGATGGCAACCCGCTGCTCCAACTTGTTTGCTCCTATTCTGTTAAAATAAAATACTTCTAACTGTAATTTTTCTAAGATTCATTTTAGAAGTCTCCAGTGTATCTTGTTTAGCGGTTTCTACTGGATTTTAAGCTGCTGGAGCAGGATGGGCAGCAGTCACTTGTAGCTCTGGAATTGAAGGTTTTTTCACTCAATCCTGCCAGGTCAGCTAGACCCTCAATCCATGTACTGATACGCTCACCGTATCAGTACATGTCTGCAGGGTCTGGCTCATTTATTTCAGCAGGTGTGGAAGCCAGTGACCCTTAATGTTGTAGTTACTGTTTCACTGCTGGCTATCTTTGAAATTACACCTTTAGCTAGGTCCCTCCTCTTGCTCTGGAATTGAGGAGGTGGATAAGTGGGGACATTGAGGACATCAGTGGCGATAGGCCACGAGCTCGTGGCTGCCCTGACAGCTCTGCTGCTGCACAGCCAGGGCTGGCCTGGCTCTCCTGGCTGCAGAGCTGGGAGCAGCCCTGAGCCCAGGGCACCCTGGCAAGAGCTCCCAGCAGAGGATGAGTCCCAGGTTATAGTAGCTCTAACACAGGCACTCTTCTAACTCTGCTGGAAAAGTCTATATTTTCTAATAGTGTTCTTAATACTTTCAGCATTATCTTCTGATTTATTTCACTAAGTATTGGCTGTATGATATTAGACTCCTTAAAATGTAACAAACCTGTTTGTCTAGGATATGCTGATAAATAGCTCCAATTATCCCAACGTAACTCATGACAATGCTTCTGGGAATGCAACGTCAATAAACACATGCAGCAGTATATGGCTTTTCTCTCAGTGCTGTTTCCAGGAGAATTAACAAAAGGTAGATGCTGAACCTCATGTCCTCATAGGAAAAGTTTGGTGATACTTCAGTTGGTACTTTGAAAAGACAGATAATATGAAGGAACAAAGATAGGGTTTATTTTGGTGATATCTAAAGGAAGAATGCTCGTACAAAATATTTTTTACAGAGCATTGTGTATTTTTACTGTAATTATGTGAACTGCTAAAATTAAACCTCTGCTTTGAGTGTTTTCCATTCTAAATGGTTTGAAACCTTTTCTGTTTCCATAGAAAATAGCAGTCTTTTTGACTTAATTTTCAGGCCATAAAGAAAGTTGCTAAAACGCCTTTTGATCTGTAAAGTTTTAATAGCTCACATTGACATTTTACAGAAAAAGGCAAGAAAGGCAAGAGAGTATTCAGCCATTAGGATTTTTGTCTTTGTTTTAGATTTTATTTTGGGATTTTTTTTTTTACAAAAATAGATAAGTAAAAGGGAGAAATAAGAATTAATTTCTTACCTACTGAGAAGCAAGGTTGCAATATTGGGAACTACTGCAGATGCTAATTTCAAAATACTGTCATTCCTCACAGTAGTGACAAATTGCATATTTAATGGTCTCATTCTAATCTTGCTTACTGAGGCAATGGAACTTCAGAACTGGGGATTTTTTTCTTGTGTTTAAATATCAGATCAGTTTATTTCTATTTTACATACAGTTATTGAAGGAAAAAGTAAAACTAAATTAGCAATAAAACTTAACAATATTCAGAAGCAGGGCACCCTCACCCACTTAGTTCTGTGTGGTTCATATTTAGTTGCAGTTTCTGTTGGGTTTTTTTCTTTCCCATTTCATTTTGGGCTTAAAAGTCTAAGAATTTGTTCAGTTACATTGGCCATTATTTACAATGATAATAAAAGAAGATTATAAAAAGTTGGAAATAACAAAGAAATGCAAACTGGTATCCATGACTGGACAAATATATTGAACTATCATATTCCATATTCTAGAGATTTTTATGTCAGCTTTCTCTGAAGGTAAAATGGTAAAGTTAAAAGAGACTTAATCTCCAGTAATAAGGCAAAAAAGCCATCAGAGCTTGTATAACTGCTGCTTTTCATGTAAAGACTTTTCTTACAATTACATTACGATTTTAAACATTTTTACTATGTCTATAGCTATCTGTCTGCTCATCTCATACCTGTAAATTGTAGATAAATTCTGAAAAGGTTGGACAGCAACATAGTTCCTTTCTTATTTTCAGAAGAGCAGAGAGCATTTCCTTTATATTGGCACTTGATTGAGCGTAGGAGACGTCTGGAATATAATCAGTGTTCTCTGAAGATGTGCAATCCAGAGCCGTCTTGCTCAAGTTCCTCATGATACAAATTTTTCCTGTGTAAGAACAGTTGCATTTGAAAAGCAGAATGGAGAGATCACTGTGTGGTTTTGGGTGGGATGGATGTGCATTTGAACTGGAACTCGTGAAGGGTTTTTGCAAGACGCACTCAGCACATAACCACAGGTTCCAGTAGGGAATGCTGCTCATGGGAGTGAACTGGTGTGGATGTAGCTGTTTAAGAGCAAGAGAGATTTAGCTCATGCTATTTTTAAAATGCCTGTGTATGTTGAAGACTGGAGGAAAGGTGATGGGCATGTCATATAAATCTTTGAATTTCACAGCAAAAAAAGAAATATTAGTCATTGCATTTGAGCTAAATAGCACCTGCCTGAGAGTTGAAATACATGGAGAGTCCATTTTTTTTTGTTTGATATATGTTTTCCCTCGTACATACTAAGGATGGGAATAAAGTGAAAATTATGAATTGTCACATAAAAGCTGATTATGCTTACCTCGGGCACAACTAAAGGACAGAAAAGCTAGAGGATAAGGATTTAAAATTTTTTTTCCTATCCTTTCAAAACATAATTTGTCTCTTATTCCCAGTCATGTTTAGCCTCTCATGCCACCATTCCAAGCAGCAGATCAGACTGAAAGTGCTGAGAGGCTGTGTCAGAAGGGTTGTACTAAAATAAATGGTCTACTTTAAAAAAAGAAAAAAATAAAAGAAATCCCTCTAATTTCTGTAAGTTTTTGTATGATAACAGTAAGATAGATTGTTTAATTGAGATGTCCTGGATAGTTTTCTCCCAAAAGGGCTTTTGATACAGAGCTTCTGGATGAGAAACTGCATAAATAAATGGCAGAGAATTTTATCCATCAGTCTCTGTAGAAGTTTTAATGTGTAATAGTCACTGGCTGTAGTACTTGCTGAATGCCACTAACTGTAAAATCTATAGTTTTATATTTGGGCCTGGAAGTTAATTTTATTTTATGATTTTATTTTTGATTAGAGTTTCAGTCATCCAAAATCTGATCTGTTCAGGTTAACTGTTGAGGTGAATGAGTAGCAAGTCAAGGAAGGGAATGGCTCCCTATGAGCTCAGTGCCTGAAACTCGTTCACATAAATTGCTTGGGGACTGTTTATGAGTTAGTTTTTAATTTGATTTACTCAACAAAATCTAGATCCTGATCTCGAGTGAAATTTTGTAGATTTGCTCAAATACTGGTAATGTAAACTATCACTGAAACCAATAATTCTGTTTCCAAGAAAGGTTAAAATCTCTAATTCATTATTTGAGAGTCAAAAATTAACAGGAACCATATTTTAATATCTAAAGAAGAAAGAAAGTATGTGCAGTTACAGGGAATATTCTATTATTTAATTTCAGTCTTGTTTTTTTGACAAGCATGGGCCTTAATTTCTTTACTCCTACGAACATTAAAGATAAGATCTTCTTCTAAGAGATTAAAGTGAATGTCTGTAAATTTCAAAAATGTATAATGATCTCCAAAGCATTTAAATTCATTATTAGCAAAGTGCTTCATGCCTTTGTGATTGCAGTAGGGAATTGAATATAAAATTTTTCTGATTTTCCAGGCTTGTTTTATACCATAATATGTTTAATAATTTTGGATAATTCTTTAATTTCCCTGAAATTAGCTTCTTAAATGAGGATATTTTCCAGATCCTTAACTTCTAGTTTAGTGCACTAAAAGACAATGAAAAATTTGACTTTTATCACTTTGACACATGAAAACTCCATTGACAGAGTGTTTTAGACCGTTAAGAAATTTATTAAGGAGATTAAATTATTACCTTCAGTAACTGCTGAGGATAACAATACTCTTTTGACCCAGCAGTTCCAAAAGCACATACTTGAGTCTTCTTGGGCACTGTGAAAGTGCTCAGTGCTGTCTTTTAATTGCATTTTTGGAATAATTATACTACAGGGTGATCATTCTGCGCAATTTTACTTCTTTACTAAGAATCTTTAAATCTTCCGAAGCTCTTATTTCACTTCAATAAGCCTTTTCTCATTATATTATTACAGAAAAAACGATAATATAGAAAATTTAGTAAGCCATCATTTCTTGTTTTTAGCACTGGAATCATTCATTTTTAGTTATTGAAATGCTATCTGCATTATGGATGCTTCAGGCAAAACATGTAATAGCTGAGGTACAAACAAAAAAAGGACTATTAAATTTGTAATAGACTTCAATTACACTGACCCTATTGGTAATCCCAGTGGGTTTTATTGGGATCAGACAGAGACTGGGATGTTGATGAGTAAAAGCTGGGCAGAAGGCTCACTAAATGCACTCTCCTAGTCATTCTTTGTAAATTAGTTTCTAATGCTTCTTCTCTGGCAACACTCCGCTCACTTGCAGAATGGAAGAGTGCATGATAGGAGACAAATCGGTGAAAAATGTTTCTGACCTGAGCAAAAAACATGAGGTAACCATTTTTATATCCCTAAAGTTATATTTATTTAAAACTAAGGATAGGGTTGGTTTTGTTTGGGGTGGGGGGCTTTTGGGTTTTTTTTTTTGGTATTAAATTTGAAATAACCAGATTTTATGGAAGCCAATAGCAGCAATAGTTTAGAGGCCTGCATTTTGACTCACCACTAACATGACAGTGCTACTGCCAGGGGAAACTGCTCAGTCCACAGGTGAGTCATTCAAATTAATGCTGAGGCTGTGACTGATTGAAGAACATTTGAGGTCTTACCAGCAATTACTGGGTAGAAGATAATGTTTACACTTAATTGAATGCTCCACTTCCATTTCCCTATCTGTAATGTGAAGATTCCTACAAATTTTTTTTTAAACTTATGAAATGGGCAGAATCTTTTCGTTTGTCTTTCTTTGCCTGCTTTTCTGTTGTTCTGTTCTCTACCTTCGTCTCTCATACATTTGAGCCATTGGCCAACTGATAGGGAACATCATAGAACGCACAGCTATAGTAGATAAGAGCAGGGATCCCAGAATCACGAAGTCACAAAGTGGCCCCAGAGGGACCTCTGGAGCTGATCTAGTCTGACCCCCTGCTAAACCAGGTCCACCGAGAACGGCTTCCACAGAATCACATCCAGGCAGGTTTTGAATATCTCCAGAGAAGGAGACTCCACAGTCTCTCTGGGCAGTCTGTTCCAGTGCTCTGTCAGCCTCAAAGGAAAGAGGTTTTTTCTCATATTCAGATGGAACTTCCTCTGTTTGTATCCATTGGCCCTTGTTCTGTTGCTGGGATGCTTTAGTCCTACTTGGTCACTCTCAGAAAAAAGAAATTCATAGTGACTCTCAGAGAAGAATCTTTTTCTGCAAATAAAAGATTTCATTTCCCTGCATTACGTCATTTGTTTGTAATCGTAAGAGATTGGCTTATGGATGAGGAATATAACTTACTTTCCCTATTGAAGTTGCTATTATTCATTACATTTTTTTTCTATGACATCCAGACTGAGAGGCAAGAAAGGCACAGCGTGGAAAGAGATCTTGCACCGAAATAAGGAATTTAAAGGCAACAGAAGAATGATATTGCTATATATATACATCAGGTTAGGAAAACGGGTGAACTAGAAAAGTTTAAAATTTCCTTGCCTTTCCACATTAAGATGAGTATTTCTTATAACCAGTCTTTCCTTATTTCACTGCTGCACTCTGCAAAAAATGAGATGTGGATTTATTTCTACATATGGATCCTGTTTAGTTCACTAAGGTAAATAAGAAAAAAGCATATGATTAATTCTGATAATAACAGATGTTTAGATTAAAAAAAAACTACTTACATTAACACCAACACAATATACCAATAGAGTATTAAATTCCATTTTTTCATTAAAAAGGGGACACTTTCTTCCTATCAAGACACTTACAGCATGCTTTGTCATTTCCAAATGCTGCTGTTGGTGTAGCTGAATTCCTTGGTGCCCCATCACTGCATCCATGCCATCTTCTTTTCCAACCGTAGCCTTCTATGACAGATTTTCAGAGATATTTCATCTGTGCTCCATCAACAGACATAAATATTTACCTCTAATGTCATTAAAAGGAGAAATGCATTTCTCCTTTCACTCTGAATTCTGCAGAGTAAAAATGACAGGCTGATATTCCACCTAGAACTGGTTTGTAAATGCAAGACTTTTCTTCAGGGGTCTGCTGGCCCTTTTCTACACAGTTTTGCCTGTGTCTGTGCCAGGCTCCTGTTGTGCAGATTTTGAAGAAAAGCAGCCACCATGCCCCAAAATACCTGATGAACTAATTGCAGTGTTGAGAGAAACCAGCTAAATCCCTCAAATGAGTGAAGAGTAACCTAGATGCTTTTAAAAAGGGGCTGGGGACTTTCAGTGTGCTTGTTCCTCATGGGCATTACAATTTAGAGGATGCAGGGGGAAGTCTGGGGGAGTCTCTCAGTGGAGTCAGCAGGGTCTGATGCGGCTGTGATGAGACTCTCAAGCACTTAGACCCCTCTGGTTGGCAGTTTCTGTCTATGGAGCAGTGAGAAATGGTTCAAAATCTTTAAAGAATGTATTTGAAGAGAAGTAGCGGCAGGTGGCATGTGAGGGTCCCGGCTGCTGGGGAAGTGGATGGAGCAAGGAGGGAAGGGAAGGGTCCCTGTCACACTCCCTGCCAGCTCCTGTCTTTTCTGCTCAAGCTTCTTTTATAGACAAGGGTGCTGGGACATTGCACACAGCAGGTCTTGCAGGGCTGTTGGAAACATCAATCCTTAAAGTTCTCCTGCTTGTCAATGGGAAAAGTAAATTAGAAGAAAAGTCCTTTCTCTTAAGTAATAAAACTTTGATAAAAGCTGGGCAATGATCAAATACTTCCAACCCAACTCAAACTTTCCTAGTGGATTCTACTCATTCAAAAATCTTTACGGGAGAAAGCGTGTCTCTGGTCTCTTATCTGAAGTATTTCTCAAAGGCTTGCATGTCTCAAAGACATCTTTTGCCTTGCTCTTGCACTGGGTATTATTAAGAAAAAAAATTCTTTTGACTCTAGTGGTGTAAAGTTAGCCTTTAAAATTTCCTTCATCAAAACTTCCCAGATTTATATATTACCAACTGCTGTAGTGATTCCTTAACAAATTGATACCAACAAAAATTTCATAACACTGGGGATGAGAGAGAAAAATGGATAACAAATAAGGCTAAATCTTACAGTCCTTAGTACACAGCATTCTCACTGAGATAAGCACAAATTCTTAATTCAAAACAGCAGAATTTGGCCTAGTGAGACAAACTGCTTTCTGATTCTTCTGAGAGAGCAGTGAAATGAGAAATGCAGTTTATATCTGCTGTCTGCCTTTTTCACCAGTCTTGTGAGCAAAAAGCTTTTCTAAAAGTGGACTGCAATTGCCCTTGGCTACACAGATTAGTGCTTGAAAAGGAAAAAAGGTCTGTGTCCCACTTTCAAATTGTTGACATCTTGTACTGGCAAAAAAAAAGTCCAAAAGGAGGCCCAAAATAAAGTAGAGGCTGGGAGGAAGGGACAAGGCCAGAAAATATGTCACAGTTGAAAGGGGTGGCAGGCTGAAAGTTTGTGTGAGCCTAGAAAGAGTAGAGACAAAAGGGCTTGGCAGACTCTTTCGTCTACCAAAGGTCATTGAAGTCACAGAATAAAATCATGTCTGAAAGGAGGTGGGGGACAACAGTGGGTCAGAGATAAGGAAAAAAAGTAGAGGCCCAAAGTGGGTTGAAGTCCTCAAAAGGGCAGGATGCTGTAAATTAACCAGTGGTCCAAAGGGGCAGGAGGCTGTAAGTAGAGGCTAAAGGGACAAAACCAGGCAGGAGGTCCTGTGTTTGCAGAAATCTGTTTGTGCAAAAACTTCCCCAAGGAAGTTGTCTGGTGTGGGATGGCAGCTTGTCTTCCTTAATCCGTTTTTTTCTGAAAACTGCAGGAAACTGATCTACATTAATTCATCCAGCTTCAACTATTGCTCACTTTATCCTTCACACTCCTGCTTTGGAAGATGTTCAGGGGAAGCCTCTGCTTGTTAACCACCAGTATTTTTATGTCCCTAGAGAAAATTAACTCCACTTACTCTTCAGCTTTGAAATTGAGCCATAGCAGTGGTTTGGATTTATTGAAAAGCTTTTTAATATATATACTGTGCTATAGCAGAAGAAGTGATTCTGGCCTTCAGAATCAGAGAAATTGTGTGTCTGAGAAGCCATTATAAAAGCCACAGAACTTGAGTGTACTGGGAGTGGCTGGGATGGAGTCAACTTTTTCCATCATGGCCTGTGCTGGGTCTGGATTTGTCATTAGATAAAACCTCAGTGTTTTGTGTAGCACAGGGCTAGCACAGTGTCAAGGCTTTTTCTGCACCAGCTGGGGAATCACTGTAGAGATTTGCATGCCGTGACAACAGGATTCTAGATAGAGCATTTGACAGCTTTGACACTTAGCACATGTTGACGGTGGCAATGCCTTGGACAGTGGCTGCAGCAGCACTAACCATCACTCAGAGGAGTGCTTCTGAGTTATTTCATATCCAGGTTGTAGATTTTAGTGCATAATCACTCTGCAGCACAGCAGGAGGGGAAGGGATGAAAATGAAGGTGACTGAAGGCACTGTATCTCGCAGCAGATGTACAGTAAAGGACGTTGCCCCTGACATGCCCAGCATTTAATAGTGAAGGACATCACACTGTTGATTCCACCCAAGAATGAATACATTTACTAATTCACTGTTGCTGCTCTTTCATACAAAGCCCAGTGATCCCTGTCTATTAAATGAGTAATAGGCTCTTGAGAGTCCAGAGAAGATGGAATGAGAGACAAACAAGAGGGTACTTCAGGTAAGCAGGGGATTAGAATGTCCTGTGTGTGTGCGAAGAGGATGAGAGAACAGGTTGTTTCAGGAGAGCGTGCGGAGTTGTTATGATACCCTCCTGTCTGAATTATTAAGACTCAGAGCCCTGTACTGAAGGAAGGATGCAGATTTTCCAAATTTAGAAGTCCGTATAGAGCACATTTTCTTCCTGATGCATTCCTGTGACAGTCAATTCCAGCTGACAGCAGGAAGAAAAGATGTGTGCTGAATAAACCTTATTATATTAAAAGTTTTCTCTTTTAATCTGCAATGTCTGCATTTCTGGAGGGGGGGGGGGAAGAGAACAAACAACAAACAAAAAAGCAAATCAACCAAGTTTATAATGAACTGTAAAATTGTAATGTGTTGCAAGAAATGATGTCATGCAAAAACATTCAGAACTTTCTTCATTATAAAGAAAGGTGTAGAAATTGATTTTATTTTAGAGAATTAAAGATGGACTAATCAGCTTCTGGTTCTATTAGGCTGCTTCTGTTTTTAAACTCTGATTTTCCACTATAGATAGGACACTCACAAAATGTTTTGTTTGCCGTTTTTAGGGATGCATACTGAGCCTCTCAGCTTGACCAGAACTGCCGCTTCTACTCAAACAAAATACAGCTGTAAAAAACCCCCAAAGAATTACAGTGACAATTTAAACTCATTTCCAAGCCTTCTTGTGTGTCAAATCAAAAGTGGACCAGTGTTTCCATGTTTAAAATGTGTTAATAATACAGCAGGCTGCAAGTAAAAATAGTCCTTATCCTATGCCCGACGAGTATTTGTATCCTATTAACCTATTTCCTTAGCCTCAGGAAACCAAGGGATAGAAATGTAGCTCATTGTCTGCTTTAAAAGCATAAGCTGTCCACTCAGCATCCTTGGGCAAAAATAGCTGTACATCCACCTAAGCCCAGCAAAGTAACAACACAGGCCAGTGAGCCAACCATCTAAGGAGTGGCCAGATAAACACCGTTAGAAACTAAAAACTCCTTAAAAGATTTTTCTGCTGTAATTGTGAACAACAAGTGCATTTATTGAGACTTTTAAGTAATTTGTAAAGAGAAGAAAGGATCAAGTTTTCAACACAGGTTAGTGCTAAGCTATTTTGACTGGCCCAGTTCTTGAAGTAATAGCCAGACCTGTGCAGGGAAAGCTGCTGTGAAGTATGCAAGGCAATCTTGAGATGCAGGAGTAGAGGCTTGAGGCATATTCTTTCACATTCTTGAAGCACAGATTTTGTGTTTCTGGTGTCAAAGGATTTCTTTCCATGACAGCTATTTCACTTGACTAGTCAAGAGGCTTGGGTACTGAGGAGCACAGGGGCACCTTGAAAACTGGCTGTGTTTTAGATACAAACTTGAGGAGTATAAACAACTTTTCAGTGTCATTGTTATTGAGCTCACAGCCAAAGGCTGTGCTGATTATTGTTCTAATAAATCTCAGCTGTGCAGAGCTCAGATCAAGGATGAGTACCATATTGCCATGTATTTTAACTGGAATAGGAGAGAGTTGAAGGGAACAAAGGACTTGTTGGCACCATCAGATTTCTCTTTAATATATATTTTCTTGGCACTCTTCTATAAAACCCTCACACAGGGCTGACTGGCTCTAAACCAGCTTGGATTAGCAGTACAACTTTACAAGCTTCTCTGCTCTTCAAACTTAGAGGCTCTTTTCTTCTCCTGAAGCTGTTAGAGTTCCAACCAAATCTTATTGCAGCTAAAGAAAAGATTGCAGTGCTTTTTCTGTTGCAAAGTATCCTTCATTACAGACGTGGCTGCCAAACAGTTACAGGAAATTATTGTCCCAAGGGTAAATATTTAACTCCATTTTATCTCACTTAGATTTTACTCATTAAGATTCCACATTGATATTAGTGAAAGTCAACAACTGCTTATGTTTAGTAGTTTGCAGAATTGTAGGGAATAGAGGCAGATATAGAACTTATTTTTGTCAGTTTGTCCTTTTCCACCATTTTGAAGAGATCAAGATGCAATGTGCTGCTGTAGGTCCATTGTTTCTGAGTTGTGGTAAAATAAAACTGCCTCAAATGGAACATTTTCATGATAAATGTATGAGAACCATGCAGCAGATGAACCAGGAAGAAAACCAAATTAATAGAATATTGCAGGTATTGGAGGTACATTTGGAGAAAAAAAATATAGAAGTTTGGGGTTTTTTTGCAGTATGAATTTCTCTTTACTGCCAGGTTACCTTGAGTGTTGTTTCAGAGCCTCCTTACTGAGGTCTTTCTGTGCTCAAAAGCCATCAATGTAAGTGCTACAGTGACATATTCTGTGTCCATTGGCTGCTGTGGGGAGCTGGATCTTGAATCCGCACCATCAGCTGCTTCCATGAGTCGCCAGAGACAGACAAGAATTGAATGTCTTTAACCCTCCCCTGTCTCCTACAGTTCCTCTTCTATCAGTTCCGTAAAGCACCAGCCATTCCTCCCACATTATTCAGAGAGTTTTGACAACCCCAAGAGTAAGTTACTTCAATTTAGAATAACATTCTTTCAGTTTTTAAGGAGTAAAGGAAATTGAGTTTCTTCAGTTATAATATGTGCAATAATTGTACCTCAGTTTCTTGTCAAGGGACTGAAATAAGTGGGACTGTGTAAAGCTGAGCAAAAGCATGTTATGTTCTCATGCTTTCTTGGGCCAGGGCTCTTTTAAAATGGAACAATTTTTCTAAAACTAAACTGTCCTCACTGAGATCAGAAAAAAATTATTCTAGGACTTCCATTAATAACTTTTTGCCCCATATCACAGACAGATGAAATGTGCAGATTCTAGATTAACAGTGTAGCCATACCCCACAATTTATGGAGGGGTCCAGACAACTAATGGTATCCTTACAAAAAAAAAAAATTTAAAATGCTAAAAGCCTGCAGAGTATCTGTTTGCACACTGCAAAAGGCCTTTTGAAAACAGTGTCCGTTCATTAAAACTAATTAAGTTGGGTGACATAAAATACTGCAAAATTATTAATGCAGATATCGGTTTCAAATTTACATGAAAAGCAAATAAAAGATGCAAAAGACTTATGTTGATAAATAATCTTTTTGAACTCTTATTCCAGGTTATTATCACATTTGCAACTAAAATTAACTTCTGTTGCTCTGTAAAGCTCTGCGTCTTACACAGGTATGAAGCTGTGGGTCTTGTTGACATTGACTTAACTCAAATATTTCCACAAGAGATAATAGTACAAGTCCTGAGAGTTTCCTTATACATAATGCAATTTGTTTAATATGGATAGATCAAGGATCTGATTCATCCAGGGATTTAAACACAAGAGTATGCTCATTTGAAGCCAGCAAGGCTATCTAAAATGAGAAAATAAAGCAAAGTACTTAACATCTGGCATTTAGACCTAAAATTGGAATCTGGAAATAGATCTGTATCTGCAATTCTTTAAAACTGTCTGCCAGATCATAAAATCTTGTCATGTCTTAATTAGGAATTAACATTGTTAATTCAAGCTGAGAATTTCTAGCTGCAGTTTGTTTTTGTTTTTGTTTTGTTGTTGTTTTTGGTTTTGGGTTTTTTTTTGTTTTTTTGGTAGTTTGTACAGTTTTTGGTGTGCATATTTTAAAAAGGAAATCAAAGTCAAGTTTTATAGAGGAAATGCCAGCTCAGCATCCGTGTGCCAACTGCCCAGTGCCCAGAGGAACGGCAAAGTGAAGACCATGGAGAAGAATTTGAGCAGCAGAGCACAGTCTCTATTCCCTTTTTCTACAAAACTGCGGATTACTTTCAGGAGGTAAATTATCCAAATATTATTCATTCTTATCCCTCGGATTCCCTAGAACCGACAAGTTATCAAATAAAAAGGATTACTCTTGCTAAGAAGCGGTATGTTCGTAGAAAGAGATACCATAATAGCAGAATAGATTTAGAGCATTTAATTTCTTGGTTTTAATCTGATAACAATTTTTTACAAACCCCAATATTTTCCCCATCCTATAGATCTACCTGGAACACTGTTAGAAGTCAGGTTTATTTTTAAGCTTTCCTTTTCTCACAGCCTCATTTGGAGTTTGTCTGCTCTGGGGAATCCAAGGAGAACCACAGCATGAACCTCCAGTGCTTGCACAATGCAGTTCAAGCTCTTGTAGACGTGGATGAACCCATTTGGACCCCAGGGACCCTTCATGAAACACAAATTAAGCCGCTCATGAGATCCATGCAGAATAGCTGATGTATGCTTTTTATTCAATTCACAGTTTATTTACATTTATTATCCTTTATCCCAATGCTTGCCTGTGTGCATCAACAGTTCCTGTGATGGTACAGGGGGAAGAATAATTCCCACTTGTCTGAGTTGTGGATTTCTTTTAAAAAAAACACAAACACATAACAATGAAAAAGAACTACTCCTTCCAACACATCATGAGGGAATACAGCAGAATCTAATGGAATATTCAACACAGCAGTGTGAATGCACAGTGAACGTACGCAGCTCTCAAAATCCCTGAAAAACAGATAAGCACAATTCCATTCTGGAGGAATGTCTTTTGTGACTGGAGAACCTCAGCATGTGGTAAGTCCCTCAAGCCTGATTTTCCTTGGTCATGTTCCCATGTTGTGATTTTTTCCCCTTTCCCAAACTGATTGGTACCCCTATGCCTTATGTAAGGACCATATTTTTGTGGATAAGTCAATGTTCTTTCAATCATTAGAGTCACTCTAAGGGTGCAGCTGTCAGGATATATTGGTACTCATTTTCTAGGGATTTAAAACTTTATTGTCATCGATATGGCACCAGAGCAATGTGCAAACTCAGTAAGTTGCAGAGTCTTTTATGAGTAAAGCCACAGGAAGGCTTTCAGCATCTCTTCTACATCCTCACAGTTGCTTCTAAGGCTCTCTGTTAACTTCAGAACTTGCTGTGGCTTCCTCTGCCTTGAGAAATCAGTTCTGGATGTCATTGACTTCATCTAGAAAGCTGGTTGTTTCCAAGACACAAAATGCCATCTAAAAGCTATGAACCATCCTATGATACAATGCATTTTAGTAAAATTTCATATATTTTTTACTGTATTTAGTGTTAAGCAATTAAACAGATAGTTCAAAATCAAATAAAGAGATCACAGAGGAAGTGAACAAAGGTTAGAAAACTCTCAGGCATTTAGGAACCACCAAGTGACTATTCTACTTCTGTGACACTTGTGAATTCCTTTTAGATATGTTTGAGTATTTGTAAGTACAGTGAAATTCAGTGATCTCAGATTTATATGGTTGTACAAATACTGCTATTTTATTCCCTAGAATTACTGGTAGTTTTGGAAGAAAATTATACAGGAGCTGAAAATAGCAGTTTGGCAAATCAGCCAATCCACAGATTAAATCTGTGTTTAGATATACCAAGATATCCCTTTATTTTTTATTAATTTATTAAGGAAATTTATGAGCAGTATTAAAGCATATGGGAGAACATATGGCCATCAGACTTTACCATATGTCTGAGCCATGGCTTTATGCAATTAGCCACCTATCCAGAGGCTAAGTCAGGGCTGGAGTCACTTGCCATACTCACTGTTGGAGGGTTTGCAGTCCAGACCAGAACTCTGCTGAAGTTCCTCTCCTGCCCCAGACATGCTGCAATTATCAGCTGCTCTAGGAGGGAACACTGCTGGTTAGGGGAGAAGCAGAACTCTACCAATCCTTGTGTGTAGAGGTTGCCAGGAAACAGAATTTCTTCTGAAACCTCTCAAAGAAACATCGTTTTGGTTTCCCGAGATTACGTAGGGAATATATTTGAACTTTTCTGAAAGGAAGAAATGCAAATGGAAGGGTTGAATCAGCTCAGGTTTTAAAAAAATTGGAACTCATGAAAGTGTAAACAAAGCTGATGGTTCTGGTTGATTTGCACAACTGTTCTTGCAAAAGTTAAATGTGCACAGACTTCTCTTCCCCAAAAACAAGTAGGCTGGAGCTGAGACTTTTAAAGAACCCCATTTAACTTCAACCCAGCTGTTCTATCTCATCTATGTGTAATGAGAAATAGTTGTTGGGGTATCTTTAAAAAGCAGTATATTCCCTTATCTCAAACTCATCAGGTGTGTCCTAGACATTGAAGGCATTTGCAAGGGAGAAGAATTGTTCACAGCTGAGAAATACAGGGGTTTTATTGCAGTCATAATATTGTATAATATGTGCACTCAGGGAACAGGTTTATCCTGGTTAAAGCACAAAATGAGCCCATTCGAACATTAGTATTACAGTAACAAGAAACATAGCAAGGCCACCATTCCCATCTCAAGCGTTAAGTCCTCATTCTGAATTTCCTAAAAACCTTTTTTGTTCAAATACAGAGAGAAACAGGATAAAAAATTAAGTGGAAACATTTGTTTTGTGAATACATAACAAAACTAAAGTAGAAAATATAAGGGAAGCAAAAGAAAAGAAAACATTCCTTGAATTAAGGCTGCCAAAGCACCTTTTGTTGGCTTGTCAATGAAAGCTTATTCAGCTATTTTCTCTCCAATTAAATATATGAGGTCTCCATAGCAACAGCCATTTTGCAAGATGCATATATTTCATGATGTTCTGGATATTGAGCAGCTAAGTAAAGTGGAAGGGGAAATGCCATACCACAGGACTTTTTAGAGTACTTTTTAGGGAAAGGAGCAGTTCCTACTGCCACAGAGCCACAATTCTCTTGACAGTAATGCTAATTTTAAAAGTTTTTTTTCTTTTTCTAATGAAAGTATGTATTTCCATTTCTGTTCTTCTGTTGTGTTGTGTGATATGTGAATTTTAAAAGATAATTTTACCTAAAAATTAAAATAAAATTTAATTTTAGATTTTTTCAAAGTCATAATGCTACAAATCTAGTTTTGCAGAGGGTCAAAGTGCTTTTTAAATCACTGAAGTCACTGCAGAGATACTAGGTTATAGGGGCTGAGGCTCTGCAGTCAATCTGTTAGATACACTGGCAAAAGAAACTTAAAAATATTGTTTCTCTAGCATGGCTGTTCCTCACACCTCAGCAGCTGCTATTCAAGGGAGAGAATGCAGGAGCTACCTAGAAAATATTTTAAAACTTATTTTGTTATTTATGTTTTTTGTCAATGATATCAGGACTAATCCAAGCCCTTCGGTTATGGGGAAGTGAGCTTTGACATAAACGTTGGTGCTACATCTGCACTTATAATTTAAACCCCGCCCAATATTGTATCATAAACTCACAGTATGGTTTGGGTTGGAAGAGACCTACAACAATCATCTAGTTCTGTGCAAGAGCCTGGCCCCATTGATGCCTTGTCAGCTTGTAAAAATAGGAAGCAGACACAGCAGTAAAGGGAAAAGGGAATTTACCTGGGTTTAATAGGATCCTAGGTGCTCAACTCATCAAAGGTGGAAACATGCTGAGAAGCACAAGAGAGCAACCCCCCATACAATGTGTATCGAATTTTTAAGGACTTCACAAGGTTAGCATATCTACCTAAAATCCCCCAGTAAGAAACTTAATAAATGAAGTAATTGTCCCCCTATTCTAATTAACATCCTCTAAAATGAGACTATACAGCTTAGTTTACAAAAACGTGTTCCAGAGAGAAGGCTCCATCCAAGGTTGGAGCCTCTAGTTCTGAAATAGTATGAATGGTTGGACTTCTTCACTTTGCAAGACCCCGAACTAAGCTAAATATCAGACTAAAGGAGTTATAAACTGTGTGGCTAAAGTACAAGGAGTGTGTATAGAGGGTACCAGGGAAGGGAAAGGGTATAAAATTGTATAAATAGGGTAAAAAAGAAAGGACAAGAATCACTGGCATCACCATAAATCCAGTGGCAATCTGCTGAACACAGAAGTACATTTTTAAATGCTGAATCTAGAAGCAATTTGAATGAAAACTGGAATTAGAATTCCCTTTACCATAGGAAGGTAAAAGAGCAAAGAAAAGAGCAGAAGATAAAAGAGCAAAACAATTTTGTTGATAAAGAGATAATGTAAGCCCTGTGCTGAGTCACCTTTTAGTGTCTATAAAAGCAGCCCTTGTGCCCTGCTCCTGTTCCTGGGTGATTGGGGTGCCTGTGGAAGGTCACTCTTGTGGCCAAGGTGAAGCTAATGTTAAGGTGCTGCTACCAGCAGGTTTCTGTGGGTGTGAAATTGCCTTACAAGTGGACAGGGCCAATGTGCACGCCCTTGAGATAAGGAGCAGTGCTCAGCCACTGCTGGATGTGCTCCCTAAAGGGTCTGCAAACGAGGACTTTACCCTGAGCTGAATTCCGCCTTCTTTTTTTCATTCCACAGAACACACCATGAGGTCCTGCATACTCTTCCCCCCCCCC
>VZRL01004973.1:1755767-1876682 GCA_013397895.1 Origma solitaria | reverse complement strand
CCCCCCCCCCCATTCTATTGATTTGCTCAGAGACCTCTCAGGTAGCAGCCTTGAATGCTCAGTTGCAATAGCTGATAGCTCGGAATATTTGTGAGCTCTGTGGTACATATTTGTACCACATCTGTGGTACATTTTGCTCTCTGTAACAACATTAAGTCCTTCCCCTTCTCCTGTATGAACAGGTCATCTTCTGCCCTATTTTGACTACAATGTCAACAACAAATTTGAACCAGGGGCAGAGCTGTTGTGCCATGATAAGATAACTGAAGCATGACTATCTTTGAAATGAAGCAAATGTATCTACCCTAGAGGAGATCTGTTATTTTATTTTTCCTTAAGCTAATTGGAGGTTTGTTTTGCTTTGTCTCAGAGTGGCTGTTTAGGCACTAATCCTGTCACACAGGTCTCATAGACGAACAAGAACATACCACACCTGAAAATACTGAGTGCTGTGAGTGATATTTCTGTCGGAATTCGTGCTAACCACAACTAACTAGCTAAATACAGGGATTCAAAGAGAGGATTAAAACGTCCTGTCTGACAGGAATTGCTACAAGCACTTGTATTAACTGGATTATTAATCTCCCTAAAGTACTTAATAGCTAAATAGAGTTTTCTATACTTTCAGAGACAGTATTCTCAAAGATGTGTGATTTTCCAAAGGGACATAAAATGTCACTAAAGCATTTCCATTAAGGAGAAGACAGGACCCCCAGGGTGTTAATCCAGCTCTTTGAGAGGCTGAGAATCTTAGGAGGCAAGCAGAACACAAGCCATTTTCAAAGTTCTAGAAATTAATTTTCTTTTCTCTCCCTTGCTGCATTTTACTAACTTGGCTATTGATGGCATAATTGTTATTTTAATGATCATGTTCAACACAACAAAAGAGTCTTTAATACATATGAATAGGTTCTACAAGTCTTAAATTTAAAAAAAGTATAAGATCTTTGGGCTACCTTTGGATATGAGACAGCTATATCTGTAACTATAATATTTTTTAAAAAGAGTGGCCTTAGCTGATGAATTGACATCCAGACAATTACAGCTTTTTAAGAAGAATTGCTACAGTGCTCATCACCATGAAGTACCCTTCAGAGTGGAGCTGCTTCACCTACCTGGCAAAGCTTCCTCAGCCAGGTTTTCTTATGGAATATGTTTACTCACTGGTTATAAAGATTTGGCTGAATAAGGATTGTATAATCTGGATATTTAACCATGGAAGCTGCCTTATTTATAATGTTGTTGCTTCTTCAGATTGTCAAAAGGGTTGTAAACACAGCAAATATTCCGATTCTGTAACTATTAACACTTAGGTTAAAGAAAGCAGCCTCCAAGAACACCTGTGCAGGGGCTGTTAATACAAACTGAAGCCCAGACCAGCAGTATGTTGCTACAGGTAGGTTAGAGTTCGTGTGAATGTGATTTAGAAAGATTTGCACAGTGTGGCCAGCATTTGACACGATTTCCAGTTATCCAGCAGCATCTACCTGATAATCTCAGCATTTTACAGCACAAAATCAGTTTGCTGCTACTGAAAGTCACAACAGTAGAGTGACTGGTGCAGGAGATCAAAGTTCTCAAAGTCAGGACAAAAGAACCTCCATTTATAAATGAAAGACAATAAATTTTCCCTGATTTTACTATATCAGGAATTATTTTTGAGCAAATACATGATCCTCTACCCCTGTGCTTTGGTTCTGCTCAAGCACTATGAAAAGAACAATCAAATGTTACCAAGTTTTATTTCTGCAAGTCTCATATACCTGGAGAGCAGCCTGTCACCAAATCCATTAAGGTCTACTCAGGTGGAGAGCTGATACTTCAAACAGAATCAAACTATGGCAAAGGAAGTGCAGCAGTGGAGCTGTAGAAGGCAAAGATGCTTTGCTTCAAAGGGCATGTCATGCAAGGTAATTGAGAGTATGAATGGACACAGAACTGCTTAGTCGAATTAGATTAGAGAAAAGCCTGTCAATAAACAAAATCTGAGGACACCAAAATGAGGAGCATTAACAAGAGGAAAGAAAATATTCTTTAAAAAAACCAAAAAAGGTATGATATTGTGAGCAGAATGAAACAATAATCAAATCAATGCTTTTAGAAAAAGTTCTGGTGCTTTTTAGTTATGCAGCACAGATCCTATATGAGAGCAGCACCTCTGGACCTACAATCTCTGCTATAATTCTCATTAGTATCATCTTAGATTATTTACTTCTCCAGTAATATTATTAGAAATAACAATAAAAGCAATAACAGGTATCATCAGGGCTGGTGCAGGCTTCAGACTTTTAACAATATAACTGTTTGGAGCATTTTTAATTCCTATCCTACTATTCACAATCCTTTCAGATAACCTAAGCTATGAGAATATTGCCTTTTCTTTTCTAGCTATGGTTTGGTCACCTCCTGACAGATTCAACTTCTAGTAGACAATGTAAAGAAGGTTTGATCACTCCATCTCCTGCTCCATCACTGCACCGCCCTGGGCTAAAACTCCAAGCATTGCATGCATTGTAAAAGACACATACCTCTGCCTACATGTTGCCTCCCTGCTGCTTTTTTTTTTTTTTTAATAACTTCCCAGATTCCAAATTATCCATTACAACTCAAATTTGTCAGTACAAATGAACTCAGGAAGCTGCATCAATGTGAAGTCAATAACATATTATAATTAAGGATATATCTAGGCAAATCCTGTAGCAGGATTTTAATGCAGCAGCTGGAGATTTTGAACCTCCAGGACTCTGGCTTAATTAAGGAAAATAAGATAAAATATAAAAAAAAAAAATAAAATAAAATAATATGTTATATATATTGTTTTACTATCTTAAATCTAGACAGGATAGACCTCCTACAGAGGTACTGGTGACTGGCTCTGGGTTAGCTCGCAGTTCCACCCAAGCAATCTCCTAGAGATCAGTGCAGTCAGGACCATCAAAGCCAGGAAATCAGAAGGAAACAATCTAGACTGTTGTATTTGTCCTTAACACTTGGTGACTGAGCTCCTATGTTTTGTCACTGCATTTTATTTTTGCATAAACATTCCCTTTGGGCACCTGCACTTCACAGCTGTGGGAGCTTTTCAAAGTACATCATCCAAAGATGACATGCTTGCTTCAAACTTCGTGTAGGTGAAACAGCAACTGGATGAGAAGTACAAAGAACAGGTAAACAGAGTAATGGGTAGATTATCTTTCATGTAGTAAGCAGCAGCCGCAGCAAAGAGAGTGCTTTGTTAAAGGAAGGGTAGCAGTGCTTTACAACAAATGATTCTTTATTTTACAAACTCCAGCCACTCCTCTGTGTCAACAAATCCCATTTCACCTTCTCAAGGTGCCTGGGGACAGAAGCTGAATGACATGTGAGCTAGAAGATACATGGGGTAATCCATGGTTCTCTTTTTTGATTTTGCTCTGACTTCAATTTTCACCAATTTCTTCCCTGGGTCAGTTTGTATCCTCAAATTTATTGTTGAACCTTGATGCTTCCTCTTCTGCAGTAAGGTGCAGTTTGAGCTGTTAGCTTCTCCTTTCAACAGATATTTATGTGAAAACCTCAAAATATCAGCTGCACAGCACTCCGAGATAAAATATCCCTTGATGAGAGAGGCATGTAATAATTATGCCTCATAAAGTATAATAAGTTTCAATCCCTGCAACATCAGCACGGGTATGCCTTCTATTCTCTGTGAGGCCATCTCCTCATCTAGCTTTTGTTATCTGCTTGCAGACTGATCTCATTTCGTTTTTCAAGTGTAAAGAAGGAAAAGGGAGTAAAGTAATTGTGTTGGTGATAATTTGCAGCCCATGCCTGACATGCCAGTCCTTTGGAGTTGTTGCTTTTGTGGTAGGTGAGGGAGAAGATTGTAGGTGATGAAGCAGGGTTTCTGCTCCTGTGGTTGTTTTGTTCATGTGGTGCCAGTGAATGTTGGTCCCTTCATGCCATCAGTCTCTCTACAGCCTGTCTGTCCCAGTGGGGAGCAGAGACAGTGCAAAACTCTGGGTTTAATGTATCTCTTTTTTGTAATTCATTGAAGGTGAGAAATGAGGCCTCTGTGAATTGAATTACTCTAATGCAGAATGCTTTCCAGCAGTTTATAAATCTGTCCCCTAGGGTTTCAGTGTTAACCAAAAGAGAACGTGCATTTGTTTTTATCTTGATTTTCTAGATTCCCTGAAAAAAAAGATAACCACAACAAATATATTCTTTCTTTCTGCATCATGGTATTTCAACAAAAAATCCATGTCATTTGTATTGACGTACAGAAAATGATCTGCTTGCCTCTTGGGGTGGGATGATATTTAGTAATCGCCCTTGTCTCCATGCTGCTGAGTAATTTAATCATCACTCTTTATCAATTGATCATGTCAAGGCCTAAGAAAAATATCATTGTGCTACACCTGAATTTTTTATAAATAAATAACAGAAAGTGGGCTAATACTAGTGTTTCTTACAGTAATTGCATCAATTAAAATAATGAAACACTGTGGGAGCTTCACGTCTAAAGTTCTTATTTAAAGCCTGAAGAAATTCACTGTGGGCCTAGGACGCTCTCCCATATGGTTTACATAAATTTGAAACATGGGAGGGTTTCAAAGCACTTATGCAACAGCAATTAGGTATTTAATTACTCTCTTCTATTTGATTCTGTTGTTAAATTCACTTCATAATGCATGAACATTCTTGGCTACCAAGGCAGGAACCTCAAACCAAACCAGAGCCAACAATTTGCTTAGGCAGAGGTCATTAACTGTAGCAGTAACCCCTTGAGATATATACATGTGTGTAATCTATAAACTGAAGTAATGGTGTGCTGAGGAGAGATGGGGACGTTGGCTGCTCTGCAGTCCTAAGAGCAGGTCCAGCTCCACCAGGCACTGCAGATTATCAGTGCTTATATACACTGAGTTTTGAGTTCATGATTGTCAGGCAAGTGGCACTACCAGGCTCCCGAAAAAGGCTGCATAAATGGGATGTGCTGCTTCTCATAAAAATAATCTCTGACTTTGAAAAGCCCACCCCAAACACATCCCCTTTCCTTCTGCAAGATAAAATACTAATCTTCAGCAAGCTCTAACATAGTTTTCCACCTGAGGCCACTAACAACACAGGTCTCAGAAGTTAATACATTGGCCTGTACCACAAACTAAATTTTTAACTGAGTATTAACTGGAACCTGGTAAGCTCTCTTCAGTAAATGAGGTTTGTATTGAATGAAATGGCTGACATGGAAGTAGCATGAATTTCTTAGTGAGTTTGCTTTAAATGTGCCTTAGGACCTCAGTAACATAAATCACAGGACTTCCATTATTTAATTTTTAATCACATCTTTTAATAGCTTCATAATTCACTGTTGTTTTTAATTATCATTCATATTTCCAACAACAACAAAAAATAGGCTCAAAGAAAAAGAAATCAAACATCAAAACCTGGTTTTGATTTGGAAACATTCATAGTATTAAAATAGAACTGTTGCTCCTAGCTAAACTGTTTGAATTATACATTAATTCATTTCCTCTGGTTTCCGTGGTGCTATTTTGGAATACTTTTTCAACCATTGATTTACATTTATATTCAAGCTGAAATTCCACTTTTAATATTCAAAGATATTAGGTCAGCTATATAATTTATTAATTCATCAAAATGAACACCGTATTCCACCACAAGTGTCTCGTGTTGGCTGCTCACTGCCCTGCAAGTGCCACAGGGACAGTGAATCAGAACATTTCTGGGGGTTCTGCAGAAACCTAAGATTCAGAAAAGCAAATGTAAACCCCAGTGTGCTGTGGGTGACAGCCAGCCAGGAGGCATGTCAGAGTCCAAATGGCATCCTGAGGCAAATATGCATGCTGTTAACTATGCCACTTTGGTTTACGAGAAGAAGTAAACCCATAATAATAATAATGCTTTGTCAGTCATCTGTTTTTCCAAATCTAAACTGCAGCTGACGTATTTTACAGTGCTATAGAAGCCAGAATGCATTGGAAAAATTCCTGATCCATTTCAGTGTGAGTACAGGCAAGACAAACTGTTCACTTCAAAGGAACAACTTGATTTAAATTTTGCATTTCTTAGAGTCTAGTAGTGCTACACCTGCTTTCAGCTCACACTTCTATATTTTACAAGTAGCAAGAGGCAAAGAGAAAGCTCCTTTTATTTTTTTTGTCCCAGCCTGATTTCCCTTTAGCCTGTCTCCCTGCTTTCCTGCTCTGGAGCTGGCCAGAAACCAGCACGGAGAAGGGTGAGGGAGGGAAGGCCACCCTGTGCACACAAAGGAGTCCCTGCTGCAAAAACACTAGGGCACCATCTCCATTGGGACATCCAGTCTGGATCATTCTCCCTTGCAACGCTGACTGCAATTGTCTTTGGATCACACACTCAGCAGAGGCTAAATGCAACTGATTCAATGTCAGAAGTTAATCATGATGGATTAATTAATTAGAAATTAAAGTGCTGTCATCCCTCTTCGTTTCTTCTCATCAGGACATCCTCCTCCTTCATCTGCAGCAGAGTTCAGCTGAGGCAGAGCAGAGCCGAATGCAGACACGTAGCTTGCACAGCTACAGTGAGAAGTAGATGTGGGTACATCTATGTATATACACAAAGATATATGTTTTAAATAGAAGTGTATACATAGATATATATGCATATATATACACTGAATAGTTGTCACTATAAATAAATAGTGTAAAGAAATGCAATATTTACAGATAAATTTAAATCACAAGCTCTTGCTGCCCAGAACCTAAGCAGCTTTTCCATCAAATTCACAGATTTATAAAAAATTTTTTAAAAAGGTAAAATACGGTTGTATCGCCACCTGGAGGCCCCGTGTGTCCTTATCCATGTGTCGTTACCAGCTCCACAGGACGGGATGTGTGTGGCGTCTCTGAGCACAAGGGTTTAATTGTAGAGGAATGGAGTTCCTGGCATCGAGGTTATCATTATGGGTAATTTGAATCAGCTAATTGTGTAGTTACACCTTTTATCAGTCTTTGTACCAGAATAAATAGCTCCAAATCCTTGACGCTTAATTTGTTTATTACTGTGCTCTACAGATGACGTGTCTGTGCCTTCAGAATAAACTCCTGTGTGTCTCCTCTTGCTTAAAGGAAGAGATAAGAGGGTTGATGCTGGCAGTGGAAGGGGACAGAATTCAATGCTTCTTTTCGGCTTTTTTTCCTTTGAATTTGACTTGCAGTTTTAAGACCCTTCTAAACTTTAGAGGAAAATGGGAAGAAAGCTCTATTTCAAAACCAAAAATTAATTCTAAAATCGAACCTGTTTCATTCAGCCTGAGGAGATCCAAAAGCCTGAAATAAAATCCAGCCAAATCATTATTCTCATGCAGATTCTTCCCCCTTCTCCCTGCTGCCAGGGAACACAGAAGGGAAGAAATGGTTCCTGTAGTAGAAATGATCCAAGCATGAGGCATAATATCGCTTGGAGTACAGAAAGCATGATCATCCCAGCATGGGCTGCACAAAATGGACTCATCTTCCATTTATGTATTTACAGGGACCTCACCAGTGCTGTCCTGTGAGTGCACTGAGGATTCTACAGCCACAATATTGCTGCAGGTTCCAGGATGTCAGTAAGGGATAAAGCCTTCGGCACACTGTCCTCCTCACCCTAACAAAACAGCTTCTCCATTTCTCTGGCAGCCGATGAACATCTGCCCTGAGGATGGTTTCACTGTGTACCAAGGATGGACAGTGGGGACCTGTGGATATCTTCTCCTCACCAGGTGTGCAATGGGCGCTCTGAGTCCAGGAGCCAGGTTAATGGAGAGACAGTACCCACGAGGCTGGTTAGAGAGGTACACGGGGCACTCAGCTTTTCCTAGGCAAGGAAAAAAATGCCTGCCATTTCTCAGAGCAGGCATTAGGCTCTGCGGGCCTGCCAGAACTGTCGCAGAGTGCCACCAAGCCAGCAGGGAGCAGCCCAGCAGAAGCATCCAGCCGTGCCAGCCAGGCAGACACACCCATGCGAGCGTCCCGCCCTGCCGGGGCCAGCACTCGGTATTCAGCAGCCGGGGGGTCATTCAGACCGGAGCCGGAGCGCAGGGTGCATAAATAATGCTGCCCTCCAGCTCTGCCAACAGGCACAGAGACGACGACATGAAGGGCAGCGGCTTTGCCCCGCTCTGCCCCTGTCCCTGTCCCTGCCCCTGCCCCGGTGCGGAACCGAGCCCCGGCTCCATGGGGGCAGGCGAACCGGAGCAGCAGCCCGACCCTAAGGTACGTGGGCATTCGTCTGTCAGGCTCCCAGCCCTGGCACCTGAGCAGTTCCTGCCCCAGAATCACCAAATTCTACGGATTCCTGGTCTCCTGTGCCACTGCATGGCCACACGCAGAAATGCAGGTCTGGGGAGGAACTTCTGCACTCTCTCCTTGTGATGATGAGGAGAAAAAGAAATAAGATGAAGAAGGCTGTAACGGTGACAGCAAAATGATGAGCAGGCACAACTTGGAATTATGCAAATTCCTAAACACGCACATGGACATATATGCTCACATGTAGGTCTTCCTATTATAATTTTTTTTGTATCATGATATACTCTTGCTCACAGAAATCTGCCTTTTAATAACCTCTCTTTCACAAGAAGTAACTTTAGTTCCTGATCGTTAGTGAAACATTTATTTTATGAATTGTTATGTCTGGACAGATGGCAGCCATTCCTGAATATGTCTTTACAGCACTAAAAATAGTATTTTTAAAATAATGTTAACTGAAGATAATGCTAGATAAAGCAATACCACATGTTTTTGTATTTTAATTCCCCAGAAAATAGATGCCAGCAGCTGCAGTATAATAGCTGAAGCATAGCATTTCTCCTTGTGTTAACCTAGACGTTGCAAGGGGGCAGCCAGCCACAAAAGATGCTTCCCTCCAAGTATTGTACTTATCTAGGAAATAATCTGAAAAGGGCCATCTGACAGGCAGGATGCCATCTTTCTATTGCTAAGCAACCCCTGATATCTCTTTTCAGAAGGAGTGATCAGCTTCCTGAAGAGCAGACAGATGAATTTAAAGAAGCCTTTTCTCCTTCTTTATTTCTTTTATTCTCTCTCTCTCATTTTCTTTTAATTTTTTTTTCACTACACAAAACAACTAATGATGGTCCTGTAAGGACAAAAATTAGGCCTGAGAAGAGCTTACTAGGCAAAAGAACAGCAAAATCTGAGCTGCATACTGCAGTCAATAAGATAATGTTGATAATAATGGCACAAATGACCTCTCACTGTAGCTGACGATGATGGTACTGAAAATGAAATACACCACTCTATACAGAAAATTTGGGTTGGAGAGAAAAAGTGAGAGAAAAGTGGGAGAAAGACTACATCTTTATATTATGCCTTCCTATTCTTTTTTTTCCATTTGGTTTTACTTTCTCTTTTTTTTCCAACTCTTATTTGGCAACAATTCAACAGAATATGTGTTGTGATTCAACATGTACCTTAGCTGCTTTTGTTACTTGCTAAGATAAAGCCCTAGTGCTACCTTTTTGCTGGTTCCCTTTTTTCCTTTCCCCTTGTCTATAGGGTCACAGGTTTCTACCATTTTCTGCTCTTCCAACAGTTCTCACTTAACTAAGCAAGAATATTTTAAATTGACTGTGTATCTATGGCGATGTCTTGAAACCAATTATTTTCACAGTGGTACTTTTCAGTGTGACAAACATACCAACGGTGCTCTGTTTCATGTTGGCTGTTTTCTCCTTGAGCCCTTTTGTTACAACATGCAGAAAGTAGTTTCTTGGGGTTGCTTATTCTTTTTTTTTCCCTAACCAGAGAGGAACCATGAGTGCCCACACTGATCTTTTCCATTGATGCAGATAGCAAAGGACTCAGTCAAAATTTTGTCCGAACAGGTGCAGATCTTAGATCAAGTCCTCCCACAAGTGAATACAGGGCATAGCACAAGATCTTTGTATTCCTGCTTGCCCTCTGCCTTCTCTGTCTGGGTACTACTAGGGCAGCCCATAATCAAGCAGCTCAGTTTAACCTCTTGAACTCAGTGGCCACTCAGCAGACCTCATGCTATAAATAAGGATATTCATTCCCACTCTCCCATCCTCAAGCACATACTGGGGATACAATCTAGCCCAAACATACTCGTGCTCAGTTAAATCCATTGTCTCACATTTATCAGTAGCAATACAAAA
This sequence comes from Origma solitaria, assembly GCA_013397895.1. Lineage (NCBI taxonomy): Eukaryota > Metazoa > Chordata > Aves > Passeriformes > Acanthizidae > Origma > Origma solitaria. The sequence goes on along the minus strand of VZRL01004973.1, from coordinate 1,866,514 downwards.
ATTTTCAGATATCCATACAGAAATTGAGTAGAAACTAATTCACAGAACAAGGTCAGAGCTGGAATGAAAAAATGCCGACACAAGATGTATTTGTAGTTATCTTTCCAGTTGTAATGGGTATCTGGAGTAAGTATGGTTTGAGTTTCACTGCTCTTTCTCTTTGGTGTGAATGATGATAGCAAAAGCACTGGTCAGTGTAAGGGTGAATACCAGCATGGTGAGAACAGCTACTGCTGGAATTATGGTCAGTTTAAGGACAGGTTGAAAGTATATAATAGAGATAAATTCATCAGGTCAATTAGGCGAAGAAATAATTAACACATCAGAGAACGGTGCAAGGGAAAATTCCTGGCAGGAATCTGTGAGGAACCAGAGGGTTTTGTGGTGCACAGTTGCCCCCTGTCATGAATTGCCTTTATGGAACCACAATCTTCTCAACAAGGATCTCCCACCGGGGAGAAAGAAATCTTCCTTTTGTAAAAGACCTCAAAATAATTCAAGCTGTCTGCCAGTAATTAAATCCATTACACTAGCAACAGGTGGTAAAGCTGTAATTTTTTCACATCTGTTATCATTTTCATGAGTCAGTATGTATTCATTGTAAGAGCTGTGTAAACCACAGAGCAGAGAGGGCTGGGTTGATGGCTGTCATCCAGGCAGCCGCTGTGCTCACTCCTGTAGTTATCTGAAGAGCAGAGCAGAGGGGATGTGAGAATATGTGGTAGGCAGGAAGGGGTTTGGGCAGGATTCCAAACGGTGAGAAGGCAAGGATTTAAAAGGGAGTGAAAAGATTTCATAGGTTCTTTCTAGAGAAGAGTAAGAAGGAAAAAGGGAACCTTGGTTGTGTTTAGAGCATTATTTTGATATACCTTCCCTAACACAGACTTTCTGTGTGGCCTGGAATATATTCCTTGGCTGTTCTGGCTTAGTAAATTTAAAAACTAAAACCCCTGGGAAATTTCATAGATGCTGAGGACAACAGGCAGAGGACAGCTCCCATGTATGTAAGTGAATTTACCTCAGCCTCCAAACCACAGTGCATTTGTGCAAACTGGCTGCTGGGAACAGTGTGCCACGGTGAAGAGGTCTGGGTATGTTGAAGAAGAATTCTAATTATTGAAGAGCTTACTAAGACAGAAAGCTGCTCTTAATGCAAAGAACACATGGAATGGCCCCAGCTCCAGGTTGCTCTGTAATGCAGCAGGCTGTACATAGCACTCCTGTACAAGAGCAGGAAAGAATCCTTCTCCTGGGACATGCAGTGTCCTCACCGCCCTGGGGAGCAGCTGCAGCTTTTTGCTGTTCTTCAGGATGCTTGACTTCCCAAGAACATTTTCCATGCCTTTTCCACCTTCCTCCAAACACCACTCCTTCTTTAACTCAGAGGGGAAAGGTTCTGTAACTTCAGCTGTCTTTTCTGAATAGTGGGAATAAATATGTATGGAGAGGGGAGAGAAGTTCACAATCTATTTATGTCCAACAGTAGTGACACAAGGTTTCAGGTTTTGTTTAGGACATGCTGCCTTTATACCTCTCCTCAAAAACTGGTTTCTTCTCCTGGAGCTCCTTGCATGGCAATATTAAGGATACCTACTATTGCATTGAGCTACAGCTTTGTGGTCAGTAAATTACTGTTCACTTAAAGAATCTTTAAAAAGCCAGTTTAGAACAAAATTTTGTGCAATTGATTTATTGCTGGAGGAATTTCTTTAATTATAACTTGTTCCATGGCAATGAATAGATTACTGTAATTCTTTTAAAAAAATAATAATTTAACTCTACTGGAATTTGAACTAACAAAATTTTGCAGGTTGTTTAATGTTAATGACTATCATTAAGCTGAGGCTACTTGGCTGAGATTCATGGTAAGGGGCTGGGTTTATCCGGGAGATCTTGGCTTTTCTGGGAGCTCTCCCCTGGGCAGAGGCACAGATCACTCAACTCCTAAACATATCCTCATGGAATTTTGTTACTAGAGACTCCCATGTAGCCAAAAGACCATCAGGGACCACATTTTTCTTAATTAATAAAATTAAACAGACACAGGAAATCAATAATCCTTAATCTGTCTAAACCTCAAAACCATTATTGTGGAGTTCTGGATGGAGATAGAAATGGCTACAGACCAAGTCAATCCAGGCATCATTCCCACCCTCGTCTTCCTCCATTTCATATCCTTGACTTTGGAACTGGACATGTGGATAACGTTATACTTATGGAGGACTGTGGAGGCTCTGACCGTCTCCTTGAGCGGCCTCAGTGTGCATAAAAATACCAATATCTGCTCTGCTTCTGCCCTGTTTCTTTGTTCAACAACACAGGCCCTGCCATCAGTGTACGCTGCCCCCAACTCAGCCATTCTTGCCCAAAGGCATTCCAGAAGTGTCCAAGGTCCCCAGGCACTAGAGCATCACCCCAGATCGTGGTGTGAATGCCCTTTCCAGCTGTGAATCACTCTGACCCCTCTGCCAGGGCAGTAGCAGGGCCTCCAAGCAGCCTCCTCTTGTTATTTCAAGGAGAAAATAAGCAGGAGAAAAGAGGGGCTCCCTGATGTCCAGTTCCCTCATTCTCTGAAACTGGATAAGTAGCCCTTATTTTGTGGAAGTGTCTTTGTCCACGGAAGGCCAAAGTCGTGATTCAAGTGTGATTCTTCACTGAAATTATTAACTTCAGAATCTCATGTGATGGCATTGACTGATACAGGGATCTCCAGGTTTGTAAAGGAATGAACCAAAGCAGATTTAGTGGGACTTGGGGACGGGTAATTTATTTGTGAGGTTTAGCATTTTTATTTGGTTATTTGTCTAAAATGGTCATATGCTGGAGTTAGTCTTCCTGAGAAATCATTGAATGTTTCTCAGTGATTCACTGACTGCTGGCCAGAGCATTCTTTGGAACTGATTTATCTGAATCCTTTTCAAATCCTTCCCTTTATTAACATTTCAGCAGTTCCTTTCCAATGTGAGTTCATGGTAGCTATGTGTTACTCAGGAAGATTGTAGGAAAATGGTTTCAAACACGATGATTACATATTGAGCAGATGAGCTGTCTCAGGTTTATGTCACAGCCCATCTGCCTGTTTGAAACAGGCTTCCTGCACTGTGCCATTTCCTCTCCATCGGGCAGGCAGGAAGAAGACTGCTCATGCAGCATCTTCATTCTGTTTGACCTTTTGAGAGAGTTATTTCACACACACGCTTTAAAGTTTGCATTTCCTTCTGCGAATGTAATTTTAATCTCATTCTATTTTGGCAGCAGGTACCATTGCAACAAAAGCTGTTCATTCTTTATCCCACTATCTTCCATGTGGAAGCTGAAATACAACATGTCAGCTGAAGAAGGGCAGTCTGAGGGAAGCTCAGGGCACACACTTCAAGGCTGGATCACACAGAGATCTGAATTGTAGTGAAAATGGGAAATATATAGGTCTTGGCCCTGTGTTCAGCATTGAAGAACATATATACTTGAATTTGGACTGGGATCAGGCTGAAATTTAAAATGGAGCTTGAATAACTCCTTTCATTAGGCTCCCACTCACTGTGAGTATTTAAACTGAAAATATTTTCCCTACAGGTTTTACATTTTACTCACTCTTATTCCCGCTAGTCTGGGCAAATACTTTGCATTATGATGAGCCAGCCACAAGGTGTCAATGTAGCGCAGCGGATTGTCATTAAGGGTTTATTACTACAACATCCTTTGACTTTCAATGCATTGAAAATCTGCCTTCTGGTAGGATATTTGTATCACTAATTGCAAATATTCAGGTCAGATCACATCTTTTGTACCTGATTCATTTAATCAGTGAAGTCTTCCCATGCTGTGATTGCGAGGGTGTGAGGAGAAAAATTAGTATAAATGACTGAAGTAAAAAATGTCACAAGTCAAAACTGTGTTTTAGAAGGAAAGGCTGATAAAGCGGGATGGGATGTAGACTCGTGGAGATGAATTAATTCTTGTCAAAATATAAGAAGTGACCATAAGCAAAAGAACACAATATGTGGGTTTTCTTTTCTCAGGAAGGAGTCAAAATATTTGGATGAACTGGTGCATGTTTATAAAGCCCCAGTTACATCCATTTATAAGAGGGGTATTGACAGATGAGACAAGACAAAGATGGAAAAGCAATATTGCAGAATTCCATTTTATGTCTTCTAGACACAAATCATTGTGTGTCATTAAATATAAAAACAAATGCCTCAAAAGAATCAGAGCTAAAGCTGAGGTCTGAATTACAAGGGACGTGGAAGCAATTTGGTTTTGTACCTCAACAGGGGGCTTGGATCTAGGGAGGAAGGGCCTGTCAGAAATGAGAATAAAAGGCTGTTAGGAAAATTACTCCTGGAATTGTGAATATTATCTCTTTGAAGTATGCTTTAATGGATTTGGGCTAAGAATTTTCAAAGAGGTTAAGGACTTATCTCCCATTGAACGTCAGTGGCTTTTGGACACTTCGCTGCCATAGTCTGCTTTGAAAATCCCAGCTTAGAATATTAATTTTAATGTACCCTTTTCACTGCAGTAGGAGGGAGCAGATCCATGACAGAGAAAAGAACAGAGAAACTACAAAAGAAAATAAGTTTCTTTGTATGAAATTCTTTCTTTATAAATTATTGTACTTTACCTTATCTACTCAGTCAAGTACAAAATTATATAAAATAGGAGGCTGAGCAGAGGATATTACATTACGTGACGTCCTTCACTGTGTTAATGACCCGCTGTATTGTGCTTTGCACAAAGTGGAGGGCACTGGTTAGCAGATAATACCGTAATAATATATTCTTGGGTACATTTCTTAAAAGGACAAAGGGAAGATGGAGCCTGCTTATGCAAGGAGTTGGTTTTCTCAGGTTCTAAACCAGCTGTGACACCATGCTGTCCTTTGAGAGATATTTTACTGGGCAACAGATCAGTGTCGGAGGTCAAAAGAGCAACAGCAATAGATGCATCATATTCCCTGGAGCTCCCTGGGGGCAGGTTGGGACAATAGTTAGAAAAACTGCAAAGTCTGTGGGAATAGAACTCTTGCTGTTCTTGTGTTTTTCTCTTTTGCATTGTCTTTTCATATCATATATCTTAATGAGAGGAAAGGCCCCTGCACAATACTGGTGTGATGGTAAATAAAATGCTACAGTAAAGCTTTAAGCTCTTCAGAATGAAAGTATGTTGAAAAGATGAGTTTGCATCTCAATGGTGGCAACTAAACATGATGGAAAAGCCAGCAGAGAAATCACTGCTAGTCCCATATCAGACCTTAGTGTCAAAGACTCAATCTTCAAGTGGAGATGAGAGAATACCCTGGCTCTCCTTTAGTGGTCTAGTGACACTGCTTTTTAATTCTCTTTCTATTTTATCTCTCCTGAAAGGAAAACAAATCTGAGCATTCTTTTTCTTGGAATAAACTGGGCAAAAACTAAAACAAATTGCTCATGGTGCAGGTGTATTAGTTTTATAATGCAATGTTTGGGTGTTGGAGTTTTTTAATTGCTGTTATGCTGAAGACAAGCATTAGTTCAAACAAGTGCTGTTGGAAGGGTGTAAGTAAAGAAGCAAGGTTGACTGGCAGCTCATTTTAGGAATGGGAGAATGAATGTTGAAAGAAAAAAATATATGCCAGAACTGGGATGTAAGAGAATCCCAGTGAATACATGATTTCCAACAAAAGCGTGCCACTCCCAGATTTTTACTGTTACTACTGGTGTAAATAGCAAAAGGGTTTCCTTTAATAGAATAATCTCAGGCCCACAATAACCATAGTAATGGGTTACAATGACTGAAGCGCTTGTTCCTAAACAAGAGCACAAATTGAAGGTTTAGATCTGTGTAAATGTAAAATGATTGTCTGTACAAAGCCAACAAATTCCTCTCCAGACAAATGCACAGGTTTCAAAGTGTGTATCCGAGTCAAGCTGTCACCAAGCCCATATGTTCTATCTGCTTCTGAAAAATGAACACCGCTTCACAGCAGAGAAAGCACTGAATGTGTGGCACTTTTTATTTGGGTTTTGACCTCTTTTATCCAGCCTGAACAGAGTAAACAATTTTGTTAGATGATGATGCTAAATGTCTTCCTTTCACACTGAGACTGTAACATGCCCAAGATACAGAAATTAATATTACCTGAGTATCAGTAAAGGAACTACAATGCAACAGAAAGAATGAGAACAATTCCTGATATAAAACCAGTAATGCATCTTAATTACCTGTTGCATCCAACCTGGTCTCCCTCCTGCCAGCTTGAGGCAAAGACACAATTTGCTCATGTTTTCTACAAAAGAAAGATTTATGCTTCAGGTTTTGATCAGCCTCTTCCCAATCTTTCAGGGCTGCTCAGGATGTTCTGAATGTTGCTAGATGAACACTGGTGGTGTTGTTACTACTAGGCTTAGGAGCCATTTCCTGGACAATGATTTTAGTTTCCTGGCTGTGAACAGAACCTGGGACTTCCTGCCATGTTGCATTTACAATCACAGAGATAACACATGGGTCCATGAAGCTGGAGGGTCACATGGAAACCGTGAGCCAATATTCAGTGTGGATAGCAACAGCCTTCATGCTTTGGGAAATTAACTACCAAACCTCTGGTAAGGAGAGCAGAGTTTTAGTGAAAGGAAGAGGTTATTGTGGCTTTGTGGCTCCATTGAGCCTCACTGGCCATATGGAAAGAAAGCATAAGGACACTTCTGAGAAAACGTAGCAGCTGAGTAATCAGAAAGCACACGAGACCTACCATCCATGCGAGGTGTTTGTGCTTTGCTGGCTCAGGACCCAGGTCTGAGCATCCTGAAAGAGCAGATTTTCTCTTGAAATTACATGAGGTGGGGAATTTTCCAACCTGCATGTCCTCTGCTACTGCACACACTAGTTTTGTGCCTTTTAGCATCTAACAGGAGTCAGCAATGAGGAAATTATTTAACTTCCACCATAACAAAACACTCCAGACTTTGAGTCGTCCTAGGCCTCCCCCAGTTTGGAATGGTCAGCTTCAGAACTGTTCTCTCAAAGCAGGACACCCACTTTAAACTCAGGAAGATGCTTTCTTCACAAATTTTAATGTTTTGGCAGTTCAGCCAAACACAGATCAGGTGTGGGTGGCACTGAATCGTGGAAGGGGCTTTAGAAGCACATTGTCTTCTGCTGAATGATGTTACCCAAACACTGACCTTAAGATCTCAGAGATTTTCTTTCAGCAAAGCCACTCAAATGACTTCATGTCTGTCAGCATCTGTAGACAAAGTTCACAAGAAAGCGCTGTTGATGATTTCTTTCTGTTCATATTCTTTCACAGACATTTTCTGCAATACCTGACTTACAGCATCATTTATCGCTTTAATGTGGAGTAGTCCTTAGAGAGACCAGGGAATCATTCCTGTGGTTATGTTGTAAAGATAACTAAATATGCAACTAGAACTAGGAAATTAGTATTTGCTGTTGCTTGGATCGCAGCACAGCCTTTGATACCACTGGGTATAGCATAATTCCTTTCAAACTGGCAAGAGGACTGTGAAGGTAACTCAAAGACTTCTTTAATTTGGCTATATTATGAATAGTTAGTTCACCTACTTTCTTCCTCTTAGTCTGAGTTTCATCCAAGGTGTATTCTGAGTACCAAACTCACAGCTGATTATTCCTCAATCTCCTTGCTTTAAAATGCCATTTTTCTTGGTTTTCATCTCTCATTCCTGTTTAAAAAATCTGCTTTAAGAAGCCTGGATCTCCAGTGCCTCCTGCTAGTGCAGTCACTGCTAGCTGTGCAGCACAGATGTGAGACATTGTCATTTGGCCTGTGTTGCAGCTCCTGCCAGTCACACAAACCTGGAGCACGTAGGGATATAGGTCAGCCTAGCAAGGAAGGATACCTATACCAAGATGCTGGTGCAAAGATAGGAGGAGTCTAAGTGTTGCCTCTCTGCTGATATGTACCCCAAGAAGTAGAGGAGACAGAGGCAAAAAATGATTTACTGTCATCTGCAACAATATCTACACAGCATAGCACACATGCCATATTTTGAGGGTACCTCATTTTGATATTCTTGCTATAGTGTGGAACTTCTAGTGAAAGTCAGGGATACCAGCTCTTTGCAAGTGCTTTTGAAACACAGCCATTCCTTGGCAACATGCTGGTTGTCTGCAAAAACACAGCACTGTGACCCCAGTGCACACCACCTTCACCTCCTGACCACAAGAGAAATTATCAAAAATTGCTGCTCCTGAAGGAATCATTCAGAACGCTGCCAGACTTGGTGTCATTAACTATGAGTCACAAATCTGATAACGCAATTTAAGATATTGAATCATATCCTCAACTTGTGATTCATTACGGGATTTAAATGCCAGAATGGCGTCTTGGACTCTATTCCAATATATGAGTTCAGATACACTTCCAAAATAAGCAAGTGACTATAAGCTATAAATTCAGTTCACCTCAACCACTAATAGTGCCCAGAAAGGTTACCCTTTAGCTTTTCTGGCAAGGACAAGGTAATAAACACTCCCATCCTCTCCCCCTGCCCTTCCCTGCCCCTCCCCTCCCCCGCATTTCACTCCCTATTTCACTTCAAAGATGCCAAAATTAAATTTTCAGCATCTCCAGGAGTGTTAATACTTTTTCAGACAGAGAGAGATAAAGTGACCTTACAGCTTTCATTACCCAGTGCTGTAAGACTCCATCTCTTGAGGCACAACCTGTGGATAATAACGGCAAAGCACATGGGAGAATGGAAGTGATCTGCCCCTCATTTGCTCTGAAGAGAACATGAACACCTGAAGAAAAGGCTTTTCCAGAGCAGATCTGACAGAGCACGGTGCATATACACGGTCAAAATATTTCCTTCATCTCTTAGGGGTAAAATACTATGGCTGGAAAGCAACCACTGCCCATGGGATGCAATGTCTCCTTCAGAGAAATATTCCTGAGTTTCTTTATTGATGCACACCAACACACTCTTGTCTCCCAGCAGTAAAAGTCATCCGTCCTTTGGAGTTGGTAGAACTGTTGTTTTAAATGGATAGTCTCTTACCACAGCTACAGCTTACTACAGCAGTGTTTGGGCCTGTGTTCAGCAACAGATAAAGTAGAAATCATGCTCCGTGTGTCTTCCACTGCCACTTTTCACCGGCTGGATGAACCTGTATTTGTATCTTCTCTGTGCAATTCCTGTGAGTTGCATTGTTTTTACTTAAACTTTCTCTACTTTTGATAGACACTCAGGGTACTGTATGCCCTCAGGACATAGATTCCCACACTGTTTCTTCTTTCAACAGCTCCAGTAATGACCCCCAATTACTCAACCTTGTATGTAGACATGAAGTACAAGAGTTCCACTAATTTCACCAAGTCATGTTGACAGAGACCCATTTATCAAACAGCAAACAAGCAGAAACTCCAAATGCTAAAGATGAAGAGTCACATCAGAAATGAGGTCATCTGTGCATACCCGTAAGTCCCAAAGAACATCCGTAAGCCATGGAGATGTTACTTGAGATCAGAAGCTCACACTTCTTTACATGTAATACTCCAAATAAGATCATTGTAGAGTTGTTTTAAGTGCCCTCAGAGCTGTTGATTATAGCAATGTGGGCGTTTTTAGAACTGTAAACTGATCTGGAACATATTCTAATATTGACATATAAATATAGAGTTTCGTTAGAAGAAATCTGAGAAAAATTGTGTGGGAGCTTAATTGTTCACTCCATAAATACTTTTGCTAAAAGAAGTTTTTGGTTTTGGTTTTGTGCGTTTTTTTATTCTCTGATTACTATTTTTTATCTGTTAGGGGCACCTACTTACATCATTGGGTTGTATATAACTGGTTATTTATACCCATTAAAGAAATACAGGAGTGGATATAAAGAGCCAAATCCATTGGATGCTGATGTGATTAAAGACTCAACCTTGCAGCTGCAGTTACTTTTTCTCTTACAGCTCAATCTAAGTATACTTCCATTGGCTTTGCAACGATTAGTCTGAATTTACACATGTGGATGTGAATGGACAGTCAAGCACAGCAAGTATTAAGCAAAACTGAAACAAATAAAACTAAATAGACCTAACAGATATTTCCAAAACACCATATGACAATTAACAGGGAGAACTGTTTGAACCAAAGCAAAATTTCATTTCTGCCCAACTGGCACATTTCATGTTATCAAACTGCAAAGAGCTTCTGATCTTTGTAAAGCAAGAAGTAAAGATACAGTGAGAGTTTATAGGATGTATTAAACAAAGAATAACAAGGAAAAACAAAATTCATAGGTGTCAGCATCAAAGCAGCTTAGAAAGACCAAACTTGAATACCTTTCCTTTTGAACTACTTCTGACAGAGCAGTTTGTCACACCCTAACAGAAATGCCCTGGTTTGGTGTTCACCAATGCAGCAGGTGTTGGGCTCAGATCCAATACGGTATTTTGTGCACACTGCAGAGGGAATGGAATTGCCAGAAGATCTGTGCAACAGGAGGTTTCAGCACAAAGGGGAGGATTTATTTCCATGTCATGTGCAGGACCTAGATGGAAGGATCATAGTCCGCTCTCAAGAAGTTAGCATCAGTATCAAGAGGAATTTGGGGAATACAGAAAGTATTGCTAATGAGCTGACATTAACTGAGCTTAGCCCCAGAAATCACGCTAATGTCGGGCAAAAATTTCATTCAGGGATCACAGTGTGACAGGTATAAAACAGGGGAGCCTGTGTGAGGTATCAATGCTCATAGGAAAACTGCCTGAAAAGGAAGGGAGATTAAGGCATTTTTGTTTCTGAATAAAGTTTTGAAAACACACCAGGAGGATAGTTATATCACCCCCAATTTAATGAGAGATGGAGACATTTACCAGGAGTTCTGACAGAGCAGCCCTTCCCCCAAGCCAAGTGCAGAGCTGCCATATTTGGCAGCCAGACTGGAAATTGTCCCCACAGTTCAAAATGTCCAAGAGTAGCACAGTAATGAGATTTGGTAATTCACACAATCATTTCTCCTCACAGCATGACCAATAACTGTTTAGTTCCCATTCCAGGGGTCCTGCCTGCAATTAGCTCACCCAAATGTTGACCTATAAATACCAGCCAGAAGGAGCTTTCTGACGCAGGATCTCAAAGCACTGGACAGCAGGTGAGTGAAGCCTGGTTTAGACTGTCCTTAGGCTCTGTTGACAGGTGACATACTGCAGAAGGAAAAAAATTTTGCACTGAGATATGGAGGCTCCTAAAGGCTTGAGCTAGAGTTATACCCATTAATCAGGTTAGTTATACAACGTTACCAGCTCTTAAAATACAGAGCTCTGACTCCAGATAAAAACTGTAAAATTAAGCAAGTGAGTGACCTGGAAGTGCAGTGGCTTGTGACTTGTTTCCCACTGCTCTCCCCCTCTTCCATGAAGTACATGGTCCAGGTGTAATGTTATGCTGCTTATTGCTTTCCACTAATGGCAGCTGCCCCCCAGTAATGCCCTGTACATTATGGGGTTCCTTTCCCATTCTTCTTAGTTATTTCCTCTTCTACCTAATTAACAGCATTTTTTTCTGATAAGAAAATCTAGAGAAAACGTCTTGTGTTAAATTTCGTATTTTCTTAGATTTCACCTAAAGTTTATATCATACCAAGGGTACTTCTTTTTCCTTGCAATTCTCAGTGAGAATTCCCTGTTTTCAGTGAGCGCAATAGTATTTCAGTCTGTTTGCATTCAATCTAGACATTTTTCTGTGCTTTCCCAAAAGGATTGGGAATAGAGCAGAAACCCCCAAATCACTATTTTCAATATTTACAAGGTGTTCTGGTGTAAAGCACATATGTGAAACCCCAGCCAAGCTTTGCCCTCTGGCACAGGTCCATTTTTAAGCAGAGGATTCAGCTCAGGCTGTTGAGATGCAGTCAAGCAGATGCCAACCTTTGGCTGAGGTGGATTGGAGTAACACCAATGGGCAAAAGGGAAAAGTGAACTGCAGAACTCCATGCACAAGCCTGAGCCACATTGTCATTGCTTTTGAAGTTAGAAGTTAGGCAGGATATCACTTGTACTTTTAAACATTTCACTTTGCTTACTTTTAGATGAGCTACTTCATTTTCAAAGGATACATGGATTCAATTACAAATTAGATTTTCCTGTACCTCTAACTCAACAGAGAAATTCTTAGTTTCAGCATTGACAAGCTTTTCTGCCTAACAAAATAATTCATCGCAAATGATTTAATATGACCTGAGGAGAGTTGTAACACAGTAAAAATACTGCTTAAAAAATACAGTGTAGCATTGCGTCTCCCAAAAGATTACAACAGGATGTGTTTGACAGCCTTGGTTTATAAAATCATTCTGGTAACACTTATATGTACAAGAATTGTCAAACTTGGTGTTACAATAGGCCAATTGTCATGTTCTCACTTCATACAAGTGTAAAATATAGGTGACAAATTTCATTGTAGCCTGACAGGTTTAGATGAGTAGTAGATATAATATCAAAAGTATGTCTCACATCAGAAGTGGCGTTTTCAATATTTCTCAACTGAATACACATCCTTCACAATGTTTTGATCTTTTTGTAGCAGGACATGAAAAATGCACACAAGAAAGCAGCCTCCTGCTCTATCAAGTTATTTCCTATGAGCCAAATATTTTAAGTGCTGCGTTCTTTGTTATTTTGGATCAGGCAGTGATAGGAACAAGCCTCAAGAGAGTTCTGGCAGATTCTAGGACAAAGAAAATTTCAAGAAACTATCAAAATACATGGTATTCTATGTTAGTATCTCTCTCTACTTTTCCTTCCTATTTTTCCCTCTTGCGTTATGCTCTACTCTATTAAATGGTCATATGATTCCAATTTCTTATTCTCATCCTAGCAGCTGGCAAGGATGGGCTCAACTCTACCTGTATTCATTTTCATGGTGGTGCTCTGGTTACCTAAAGAATCATGAAAACCACTAAATTCTCAGACAGGAATGATCTGAATAGTTGGCCAAGTGGAGTCCTTGCATGCCATATCTGCATAAGCTCTCCAAGAACTGTGAAAATACAAACGATAAATAGATATCTTCCCTTTAAAGCTTTTTCAAGGCAACACCATTTTGTGAGTGTAAGGGAAATTGCAAGTTTTATCTCACACATTATATTATTATTAGCAAACTGTGAAGAATTTTTTTTTCTTCTGGTGCTGTTTTTGCATCTTTCCCCACCTCCAATGAATATATTCCAAAAATGTAGGGGAAACTTTTGATTCTAACAAAATAAAATTAAATACTTGATCTTTTACTGAGGGAAAATTAAATCAGAAGCTGTTGCAGCTGAACCAGATGATCATTGTAGGTGCCTCCCAACTGAAACCACTTATCCTAACAAATTACTTTCCTGGCTAGTGAGAAAAAACCTCAGAGTCCATAAACCTTTGTGATGGCTCTTTGCAAACCTGAGAAAGGAGATCTGTTTGTGTCAGGGAGGCTGAAGACACAGCCTCAGCAAGGCATTTTTCTTACCTGCCCTGCCTGTGTGGATATAGCACTTAGGTCAATTAAAATTCAGTTGCTTTGGAGACAGAGAACTGAAATGTTGTTTTCTGCACACGGGCACACAAAGGCCCAAGGAGCTGTACTTCACATGCCCTGGACAGTCAAACCCACTCCAAATCTGGCTAATGCAGATTAGACAGAAAAGGACAAGAGAAAGGGTCTCTGTCCTGAAAGAAAATGCGAACCCTGTGAGTATCTTTCAAAGGGGTGACACAGCAAAGATTGACAAAGGATTACTGCAGTCTTAATGGAGACACTTAAATCTGGAGTTTGGAACTGTGAACAGCAAAGGAAGAGCTGGAGGCAGGCACCCCTGAGTCTTCAAGCTGTGAGGCACCAGTTATAAATGAAACAGCTCTCTTGTCTAGAGTATTGCTGGATATCAGGAAAACATCACTCGGAACGAATTATTTCAGTCTAGAGTCCAGGAAGGATTATTTTTTAAACTGCAGGGGTTTTTAGCTAGAATCTGATGTTGCCCATTAAAAATTTCCAGCTTTGCTATCAATTATAGTATGTGGCAACAATTTACACTGTGATACATCTATTTTTCAGAGGGGAAAAGAAGCCAGGTGATCCAGCAGAGCAGTGCAGTCACGTCCCCAGCAAGCACCACTGCCTCAAGATCATCTGCCTTGGCACAGTATTAGTGACCATCATTCAGTACCGAGACAGTGGCTAAGCAAAATCTTTTCGTTATGAATCTTACAAGAGCAAAGCAAACTTTTCAAGCTAATATTTGAAATAACAACTTTACAGATCAGGAAGAAAAGGCAAAAAGAACAGACTAGCATTTCTTTGATATATATTTGCCAAATGAATGACTTTTCTTCATGCTTATTTAAAAAGGGCTGTGATTACCACATCCCATTTTCACATTCAAGAAAAGTGAAGCATAGAATCTTTCCTTTGGAGCACTGAAATGAGCCATTACTACTTATAAGACTGTTTTCCTAATTTTCTGGAAAACTATTTATAGTACTTAGCAGTTTTTCTCAAAAGAAAAGAAGTTCCTTATCCATTCACTGAGAAATTATCACACCAAGGAGAGTCTTTTTGCAAGCAAACCTCCCACATCAGCCACTGAAGCAGCTAAAACCTGCACTCCTTTTCAGCAGCCCAGCTCACTCGTTCCTCCCAGCTGAGGAAAGCTGTGTGCACTGGACTAAGGAGTTCAGTGTATTTTTCAGCGTGAGCATTTATTTTCTGGTCTGTGCAGTTCTAACCTGTCTGCTCTCACGAACATTATGGGACTCTGACAATTTCTAATGATGACAAAGTAATTCAGCACTGTCTGTGTTTATTCCTCCAGGAATACGCTGCTTTAGCAGAAGCGCATTTGCAATGTGCATGACCCCTGCTCTCCTTCATAAATCTTTCTGACAAAAGGAAGACATGGGGTAGCATTTGGAATGGGAGCTGTATCAACTTCTGCACACTCCTGCTTTAGGAACTGGTAAAAAAATTCTCAGATTTATTTAATCCAGTATAAATTATATTATTTCCATATTTAAAAAAAACTTCGGATTATTTAATGCAGTCTAAAAGGCTTTATTTCATAAAGCTACCAAGAAAATCAGAAAAGTCCCAGAGAGCCAGTTCATTCAGGAGGTGAAAACTAAAGGCAGAGCTGATTTCAGATGGAATTGTGGGTCTGAGGTAGTCTCAAAAGAAACACAATCACTAGTACAAAGCTGATACTTCCAGAAACATTGGCTCAGGTCCACGGGGCCACTGTGTCTGCAACAGGAGGGGAAGAAAAGTTTCCTTAACATTGTATGTGTCTTTCAGAACTTCTCGGGTGGGGCATTTGATTATGGGTGCAATGGAGAGCAGCCGCAGGACAGCTCTGCCACTCCACTGTCCTTTCAGACATTATGAGCCGCCAAGAACAACTGGGGGACTGAGCAACAACCAGCTTTAACTGCACAATAAAGTCAGATAATGTAGGCTTAAACCTTACACTAGTTCATGCTAAGAAATAATGATTTTTAGTAACAGCCACCTGCCAGGAAGATCCAGTCTGGGCCAAGTTTTACACACCCACCTCTGCCACAGTGGGACAGGGATACAGCTGCCGCCGAGAATGCTGAAGACAGCTCCTCTGATCTTCTGTGTGGAACTTCAGCCTCATCCTCTGAAGGTTCCTGACATAATTCTAAAAAATTTCCTTTATAACTTTCTATTGAAAAGCTGAAAGGCTCAAAAGAAAATGTAATTTTTGAATTTTGTGAGCATTTCCTTCCACTGTTCCTGATGGTGCCTGGGCTGGAATGCCTCTCATCTGTTTATTCGTCTGAACAAAAGCAGCATTCATTCTTCGAGCATGAACCCAGCCTCCTGCACTAAAACGATACAATTTCTTTTTCTGCATCACAGAGAGATTCATATTTATTCAAATTCATCTTATTTATTTATTTGGTTGGTAGAATTAAACTGAGAGAATCAAATACAAATGCAGCTCTGGAGCCTGCAAAGCATTTCTTAATTGAGGAGAGCCTCCATTTGTGTTTAAACAGCATTTTAAAAACTATTTGTTATTGGTTTTAAACAGTGCTATTGATAAAAATTGCAAATTGAAAAATTAGACCTGAACACGTTTCTGACTTTTAGGGAAGCTTTGACTGACAATGCAAGATGTTGTAGCCTGTCAGACCCTGTTTCCTTATAACATTCTGAGAAGATGTAAGTATAAAAGCACTTTCAAGTTTGGAGTCTTACATATCGATTTCTGAGCTGAATTTTCGTTTGTGGATTTATCACTAATTACCATGCTCGTAGTAGGTTTTGAGGGAAAAAAGGGGGAAAAAATCCCAATACATATTCTGAAAAACCAAACGCTTTTGTGTACAAAAAAGAACTGCAGTTTTTCAGCAACTACTGCTCTTACAGAGGTATGGGCTAATAGTGGAAACAATGTCTACGCTCTGGTTACACAAGCAAGCTATTTTAATTGTTGCTATTGGAAGACAAGTATCAGCATACTACATCTTAAATCATCTGGAAAAATGTATTCCTTGGCTCGTTTTCCATTGAATGAAATGTTGTTTAAAACAGAGAAAACAGTTCTACTTCCTGATATGTTTTTAGTGCGTCTTCAGGGCATTGCTATTTATTTTGCAAGGTCAGAGTAACTGTATGCTATTAATTTCCCTGAATTTTTGAAATAGGGCCTAGCATCTATCAATTAAAGTGACAGATGGACTTTTGTCTGTTGTAAGCCACAATAACTGATATTTCAGAACTATTTGCTTTTACATCAGTTCTCTACTTGGCTATTTTTTTTTAATTATAGCTTTAGAGACAGTAAGTAACTTTGTTTTACAAATTCTAAAATGCAAAAAAAAAAAAGTCCAGATTAAAAAGTAACAGTTGAGTAAGAATAATTGTAAAAATAAATCATGAAAAGAACTAAAAGCTAAAATGCAACATTCTGGCTTTCTCTAATTGCCAAATAGCATTAACAAAGTGGATTTCTCAGTTAAAACGTCTCCAGGTTTTGATACCTGACCATGGTCTTGATGGCTGCACATTGAAAAATGAATCTAGTTAGTTTTTTGGCCAGGTTGTGTACATAGTGGAGAACTACTGAGCAAATGTTTAATGGAAGAAGACTGGGACAGTCATGAAATCTTCATTTCATATTTTTTTAAACCTTTTCTCTTGCTGTGATTGCCATCAGAGATATATTCAGATTGCCATGCTGATGTTTCTGTTCATCCAAACCTGCATCCCAGTTACTATTTTCAGGTTTGCTATCTTAGAGTTATGACTAATGGAGGACAAGGAGCCAGTCAGGAAACAGTGACTTTCTGGGGCATTTCTGGGAAAGCAGTTTCAGCATAATTTTATTGTGCACATTTGGAGGATGTGGTCACTGCCTACCCTGTGGCAAGTTCCCCTTTCACATCCTCTGATGTGGATAGTTTGAAGCATTTTTTTAAGATCTATTTCAATGTATTTGCCCCATCCCCAGTGCCGACAGCCTCCCCAGTCTCTATAGTGTCTGACAAGCCCATAAAATGATGTGGAATATGTGTGTGTATGTAAATATACACAGGTATGGAGGTGCGTGGGGAAGTCTCATGGTCCTGTGGCAGCAATGCCCTGCTGTGCTTTCTCTGGGTCACAGCAGCCCCACCTCTGCCCTAGAGCAAACAGCAGGGACATTGCGGTGGCTCTGGACTCCTCTAAGAGTCACAGCTCGTATCACCATCCCAAGAGACTGCAGAGCTGCAGATTGCTGAGCCCTGGAGGCTGTGCGCCCTACTCATACCTACAAAACTGCACTATCTGTGACACCCACAGCGGCTGCTGGAGCTAGCACTGCCCTGACTGACAGATGCAGCGGCCCAGTTCTGCAGTTACAGCTCCTCCTCCTCTATATAGACACTGTATTTGGAAGCTTAATTCTGGAAAAGATGAAACAGAGCACATTTGAATAGCACTTTTATCATAAAATGAGATTTCTTTATTAGCACAACAGACTCTATCCAATACTTGGCAACTCCCTTTCCTCCAGTGTGGTGGGGGACAGCAAGGGAGGATGAACTGGATGAAATGGGAAGCTGTGCTCATGTAGCTCAAAAAGCCTCTCAAATAACAGCCTTACCCAAGTCCTGCCTTCTCCTGAGAACTTCAGCCTAGTTAGGATGTTTGAAAGTTATATCTAGTGTAAAGATAATTTTAGAATGCTTTAACCACCTGTGGTTTAAGCTCTGTTAGCCAGTCTAATAACTAATGGTTCCATCACTGATGCTGAACATTTAATTAAGAACAATTTTTGATTACTTACTGCAGTATTTGGGACCATGAAGGAGGTGATGTGCCAGTGTTCAACACGTACGTTAGGCTGTTTGGAAGCTGTGGGACCCATCCTCAATTGCACAAAGCAGGTTGAGCAGCAGCGTGTGGGAGCAAAATCCCCAAACTTGGCTTACATAGATCCTCGGTAAAAGATTGCAAAACACCTACAACAGGTAAGGAGACAGAAGAGATGGCAGGAGAGCAGGAAACATCCCGCTCTGACAGATGCTACAAAATCCATATTTTAGTGTGAATAATATAATAAATGGAAAAAGAGGCAGACTGACAGGAATAGAACAATTGAAGGGAGTCAGTGCAAAGTAAATAAGTCAATAAAAATCCATACCAAAACCAAACTGAGTCCTTCTAAGAGATGCTCTGTATCTGACAGCTACTCAAATGCCATAAGATATGGGAAGCATCTATGTGTGGCTGTTGGGATTAATCCCTGCATCTAATGTCGAAAAAGATTTTTCAAGTGTGCATTGCTTTTGTACCAAGGCTGCCAGTGCATGACTAAATCAGTATTCACATGTTAATTAAAAATAATTTTTCTCTCTTGAGTAGCTCTATCCTGTATTACCATATGAATGTAAACCAGCTGACATTGTGATAGACTGGAAGAGGTTTCTTAGACATTTATTAGGTATTTAGTTATATTTACTATTTGAAAATATTTTTGGTGTTGTGTTGGATTTCTAGATAGCCAAATAAATAGGTAACAAATTAAGTCTGAAGAAAAACTAGTCCACAATAACCTGCAGACTCTAAAAAAAAACCAGAACCACTATCAAAAAAACCCTACAGAATTCAGATGCAAAAGAAAGGATTTTTTTTGATACTCAGGATCTCACAAAAACAGCCACTTTAATCCTGGGGAGGAAATGATGGAGTACCTTAATGACCTTAACATTTCATAAGTGGTATCAGTGGACCCTGCAAGGGAGTCAGTACATTTGTAACACTTTTCCTTAGTGTAATATTGAAATTGAGAGTTACTGCAAAAAACACGGCTGGACTGGCAATTGTACAGTATTTTGATGGATTTAGATGAGATTTAGATTTAGAGAGAGCAAACTGGGAAAAGATGCCTGTGTAATTTTAACTGTGATTGCTGAGCAGAAAAACATCTCAGCTATAAAACTGAAAGAGGAAAAACAAAGGTTGGGTTTTTTCCCTCACTAGAAACATGAGTGTGACTGAAGCAAGGAAAGAAACTAAAGAATCAATTCAATATTCAGCCAAAGTACAAAAAAATAAAAAAATACTCTTTTCATGACAAGAGCAAAATTTCATGACAAACATGCTTGTATCATCTTGAAGTGATTTCAAGTCATAAGATTCATGCTATGAAGATGAAAGAGAGTAATAAAAGCACTTATCACTAAGACTGTCTGCCCAGAACAGAGCATGGATTTGTGCAGTTCTCCCTCCCAGCTCCTTGTAGCCTTCAGTCAAGCCCAGCCTGGCCAGACTACCTGCATGGAAGAGTGGAGAGAAAGAACAAAAGCCAGCTCTGAGGAATTTTGCAGCTTGCAGGGTTGTGGCAGCAGTCTAAGCGCATAACAACTGCTGTTGCTTGCTGGCCTGGGAGCAGTAAATCACTGTCCAGCTCCACACTTCTTCCTCAGCACTGTAGAAGGCCATTGCTAGCCCAGATTAACAGATCCATCAGCAGTTTCCATGAGGCACATCCTCTGCTCCAGCAGAGGTGAACATGTGTGCCTGAGCTGGAATTCTAGCAACAGTGGAGATGGCAGCACAGCAATATGGAGGAGACAAAAGAACAGTAAAATGCTCTTTACTTCACCCCCATGCAGTGCCCCAGGCTCTGATCCACAGCAGCCACCCTTTGCTGCATGGCTCACAAAAGAGCAGGCATTTTTGGCATGTGTATACTTGCAGTCCCAATTAGTTTTTTTCTCTTGCACCCAGATAAAAAATCCGAGATGGAAGCTACCACCACAATAGTGGAACCTCCCTAACTCAGCAAATGGTATAACAGTGGACAGAAAGACAGAAAAATAAAGTGTATTACTACACAGCTTCCTTGCACAAAGAGTGGGGTGAAAGTGCAGCTTACCAATCTGCCATGGATCATGAGTTTTTCCCTTGGCTAATTGGAAAGAGGCTTACTGGTACACATGCCATGCCATGGACCAGCTATATGCAGGCACCCAAGCTATTCAAGAAAACTCTCATACACAGAAATCCACAGCTTCAAGCTGTTGGGACTAGTCATATTTTGAGTACACGCTGCGTGACAGTGAGAACTGTGCAACAACGATTTATTGTCATGGGAAATTCTGCCTCCGTGTCTCTTTCATTAAATAACTTATTATGTCATCATTTCTAGCAAACAAAATAAGGCAGGATCAAGTT
This sequence comes from Origma solitaria, assembly GCA_013397895.1. Lineage (NCBI taxonomy): Eukaryota > Metazoa > Chordata > Aves > Passeriformes > Acanthizidae > Origma > Origma solitaria. The sequence continues at coordinate 1,845,833 of VZRL01004973.1, read as the reverse complement.
AAATTACTTCTGAGGCAAAAATTTGCACTAAAGTATATTTTTTTTGAAAGGTGTGGAAACGTCCACTGAAAAAACAACTATTTGTCTGTCCAGCACCTTCTGAAGAAGACCCACTTTCCTGCACATGCCAAACCAGCTAACACAGTGAGGATCTGATAAACCCTAAAAGAACAGAATGTCTTGTTCATTTACATAGAGTAAACACATGTTTCATCCAAACACAATTGTGAAATAGTTTTGAAATCCTTCTTTCATTGCAGTGTGGAGTCCGTTGGCTAACAAGACTCCCAGAAGGTTTTATTGTCTCTTGTTTACATGGGAGGATCAAATTACAAAAAAAAAAAAAAAAGTTTTGGAAATATAATTTGTGTTTTGTTTCCTGAGTACTTTATTTCTGTTGAACTAGTATTTCTAAGATTAAGCATCAGGCACTTCCAGGATCCTTCCAGCACAAACTAATGCTTTAAAGAAAGACATGCATAAAATCTGGCACACATTATGATAGTCTGTCTTTATTACCACAGTCAAGATAAAATTTAGAAGCTGGAAACGTGGCTGTCTAGCAGTCATAATTCTGTCTGCATTTATCTGGCACCAGCTTCTCTTACTCTTTATTTTGATTCATTCTGTATTTTATTCTCCAAATATTTTCTTAGATTGAGTACCTGTAGTACTAATGCCTGACATGCTGAGTATTTCTTATTCTGACCACTTATGGGAGTAGGTGTGGAGGCTGTGCAAGGCATCACAGAATCAAATCCAAAAGACAAAACTGGCACAGATTGTAAAGTCATCATGGCAACGGCAAAATGAGTTTCCATGAAAAGATGTCTTGGAGAAAAGTCTGTGTGTGTCAGGGGGCAAGTCTCAAAGTTTTCCAGCAATGGATGCTGCAGAGCATTCCAGGAATCAAGGCATGCCCAAAGGAAAACCAAAACAAATCAGGCTAGATAGTAAACTTTTACTTAAAAAACAGAGGTTAATTTTGAAACAGATTTAAGTGTAACAAGCTTGGTGGTCTCTCCTGGATGCCTGGGGTTCAGGGAAACCCACACCATCAGGACCTGGTCCTACAGAGGCCAACCCTCATGTACTCTTCCAAGAGTACTCCACCTCGTCCATTACAGCACAAAGAGAGTAAAACAGGGAAGGAGGCAGGAAAGGACAACAACCAGCAGGAGATGCAGTGAGGCACAACATTTTTCATCTTCAGAAGTAATGTTTTGTAATTTCTGTAATGGGTTTCACTGATGAGCTTGAAGAGATCTGTTAATGAGTTTCTTAACTAACATAATGTCCTTCTGTCATAGCAGGATTAAATTGACACACAAACAAGTCAACTGAGAAGCTGGGAAAGCCCATTCCTGGGCAAACAGGAGCAGCCCATCCAGGCATGGGGGAAGCCTGCAGATGCCGCAGCGCCTCCCATCCAAGGCACTCAGGAATATGCACACCAGTGCCACCAGCAGAAAGACAGTGGGGCCAGTGCTCCCCCCTGCCCTCCCATACCTCTCCTGCTCATCTCTTCCCTTCAGGTCCTGCAAAGTTCCAGCTTTTGCTTTTGGTTATTTGTAAAGCAGAAAAGGTCAGAGCACCAACAATATGGTTCGGTGAAAATGGCATCAAACCTTTGAGCAGCGAAGGTCCCTGAAGTATGGGCATGATTAGGAGAAAATCCAACCCAGTCTAGCTCATGGCCACACCAGCCAATTATCATAATCAGCAATCATCCAAAAATCTAAGAGTAGAACAATGTCAATGTGGAAAAATAAATAATTTTATTATTTGCCTTTATCCAGAGAATATGTCTTATAAAATAGGCACCAAAAATCATTTGTTTCTACTCAAATTGTACTCCTGTGCTTCCTTTTTCTTGTGAATAAAATGTCCATTAAGTATTTAGGGAACATCATTAGTCAGAGGGAGCTAAGAGGACTCTTAGTGTGCCGTAGAATACTATCGATTTAAAGTCATCAGTTTGAGAAATCTATCACCACATTAAGAATGACTTCCAAAGCCACAGAAAGTAGAATTTAGCCATGACTAGCCCTCTATATCTACAAAACATAATTTCAAGATTGGAATTTTTTATTCTAATAGTAATCAGAAACCAAAGAAATGATGGAATCAGTAGCATAGTGCTGCTCAGTTACGGTGTGTGCATAGTCATTGATGGATCAGATCTGAAAATTATTCTGTTCATTACAGGCAAGTAGAAGCCAAGCAAATCAAAAGAAATAGGAATTTTCAACACTTAGTCTGGATGCACAGGTCCTCACAGAAGAATAGCAATTTAAACCTCTGTTACTGTCTGGTACAATCTCAATCTTGAGAAATCAGTGTCATGATTTTTTTCCAGAATGTACCCTGTGTTGTGACTCAGTATTTGGTTCAAACTGTACTTAGTTAGAGTAAATCAGTGTTGCAAATGTCACTGAGTTCTAACGCAGATAGAAATAATGAAACTCAAAAGTAATTTGATTTGCAACTCATGATCACCTTGGGAGGTGCATTCTAGAAGAGGACATTCCAGAAAGTCCTTAAGAAACCCCTTACAGGGGTTAAAGACAGTCTGAGAAATTCTTAAGGGATTTTTTATTGGCAAAAGGTAGAAAGGTCAGATCAAAGAGGCTCTTCTTGTCATAGAAAGATTCTCAATAGAAAAGCTTCACTCAGAGAAAATAGTGTGGCCATGTACTCATTCCCTAGCAGATCAGAAGTGTTGAACTGGCTCTATTGCTAATAAAAATCCAGTTTCGTAACAATGGCTGCAATTTACTTCTTCTCACAGCCCAGAAGCCATGTGGCCAGAGAGACCACCATGGGCAGATGGAGCAGCTGTCCACATACTTTCAAATTATTATTTTACTGCACCTGTGTTAAACAACCCCAAAATTTCAGCTCTGATTATAGTCATCTTTAACAGATAAAGTTTAGGCCCTAAATTTAAAAGGATTTTCAAAGAAAATAAAAGCTTGCAGGTTTTTTTCTACCTCTCTTGCTTTACTTTTCAGGCAATGTTAACACTGTACAGTCACTTCACTGAACCATGGACTCATCTGCAATGCAGCAACTCAGCAGCAATTCATTTCTGCTTTACTTAACGGGGGTTTTTTTGGTTTTTTGGGGGTTTTTTTGTTTTTTATTTTTTTGAGCTAGGCAGGTCAGAAATAGAGCCTCATTCTATTTTAGAGACATAAAAGGCCACTCAATGCACTTGCTTCAGACACTGTCTGATTTTGACTGACACCACTAATATTGTGCGGATCTAGACATTTTATCTCCCCTATTGGAATCATTTCAGATGTACCTTTAGCTGATCCACCACTCTTGGAGTTTACCTGTGTAGATAATTGTAGCATGTGAGGAAAATATAAAACAAGGTAAAACTATATAGAAAGCACACCAAATATGAAAGGGAACTTTCAGCTTAACCATCTTTGTAGCACGTGAGAATACCTTATCCCTGAAGGGAATGTGAGAGCCATCAGGAGTCAGGTCACCCAGCACGCTCTGAAATGAAAGAGGCACCATATCACCACTGACTGCTCATGGTCACTCCACAAAAATCTCTGCTTGATATTATCACTTTTTTATTGTAAGCAAAAGAGAACACTGAAGAGGGAGCACTCCCAATATCCCTTCTGGTCTGAGCCTTTCCAAGTAACCCCTTTTACAAACTTTCCCAGCCCTGTTATATATAGAAATGTTTAGCTCCTTCCCTTCTTTCTAAACTTCTGTTTTGTTTGGTTTAACAGCCAAGCACCCTAACGCACCTCAGGGACAGCATTTCACACCACCAAGAAGGGCACAGAGCTGTTGGGTTACAGGAGCAGGGAGAGACCAGCCAGAGCAGATGTGTAGGATTTCTTCGTGTCTGTGCCCTGTGGGGGACAGGCAGGGCACAGAGGAGTGAGGCAGCTCTGATCTATCCTAACAGCTGGCCCATGTTTAAGAATCAACCAAAGCTCTCATACAAAGGAACCCAAACCAAGGAACATGGGGAATTGTTTTTCTTGGTATGTGATGCTTGCTTCTTGTGTTTCTTGGTTCAATACCTACTAATAATCTCTTCAGTAATTTGTTACAGTGGCCTCTGAATTCTCAAGTTTTTTAGGGTTTTACTTGTTTTTCCTCTTATTCACATTGCCTTTTCTCTTTGGCGTTCTGTTTTCCAGTGTTTGTTATGGCATCACAGGCGTCGCCCAGAAATCAGTGTCTCACTCGGGCATTACATAACACTTACACCAGATATTGCTGATGTTTCCCACTATTTACAAAGCAAACTCAGTTTGCTCTTCATGTTTTCCAGTACACAATTGTCAGTTTACAAATGAGCACTGACTGAGTCATTGTTGCCGAGTCATTGTTGCGAGTCTTTCCACTCGCTGTATCCTAGTCCCAAGTGACAGGGAGCACATGGCAAGAACAGCCATACCAGAAAGTGCAGATAATCTGCTGCTGTAAAGGAGGGAAGTAATTTTAACTTGATGTAAGTGGTTATGAGGTTGTTTCAGTGCTCCTCGTAAGTCTTTTTAATTTGGCAGTGTTGATGCATGGTTATTTCTTTTAACTGGTTGGTTCAATTTCAATTTCCAACATTCGTTACTAAGACCTAACTCCTTGGCCACAGTAAACTCTCTCGTCTCTGACCTCCCTAAAATTACACTGAATTACACATGCTGTGGCCTCCACCCCAAATCTGTGGCTATGTATTTAAAGGGTGCTTGCAATTAAATTTTAAAAGTGAAAAAATTGGTTTGGATTTGGCTTTGCTTTTACCTCCTGTGTCCTAACCTGGAGGTGTCACAGAGCATTCGGATAGTAGCATTAGGCAGAGCTAACTTCTGGGCCAAATCCTGTCTCCTCTCTGAAGATTTACCTCTCTTAGTCTGTCCTCTGCCAGCCCTGGCATGGTCCTTCTATATGCATGTACTTTGGAAAAGGGGCCAGGTGACATACAGGGAAAGAAACGTGGGTCATGCAGAACATTATTCTCTTGATGTCGGTATTTCCTAATGTATTCTGTAGAGCCAAGTGGACCTGTTTCTCACATATCACAACCCTCCCTCTAAAAGTTTAAAGCCATGAGCAATAATTTTCTTAAGCAATGCTTTTCCAGGCCATGGTAGAAGAGTCAGTCCAAAGAGCCAGTGTGTGAATCTGCTGTCAGACAGCTCTTGACTCCTCTCCTGTGTGTTTCAAATAGGCAGAGCAATGATGCAGCATCAGCACCACTAGCCCGCCCTTTGGGTGATGGATGTTAGCAGTCATAAATAATCACTGAATCCATGAGGACTAAGGAGCTCATTCCTTTGCAGTCCCAATAGTGTGTCACACCATGATCCATCGCTGTGTCTCATAGAAATGAATTGGTCTTTTCTCTTTTTGTTCCTCCACATTACCAAGCCATTAGTACTTCTTTGCAATGGATTTTATAACCAGGTTGAGTGACTATCCTTCACAGAACTGGTTTCAGAATTTCCAAGGCACCGTGGAGGAGGAAGGTTGTCACACAGAGAGCTTCACTATTGCTGTGATGCCTTCTGGGCTGCAGTGAACTGAAAGGTTCTCATTTTAAAGGCTTGGCTTTGAAAGAGCAATTTCACCTTCTGAGCTGCTAATGAAATAAGTACATTCATGCCAAATTGAGACTGGTACCACACACTAAAAAGGGACAAGGAACAGCTGTGTTTTGGTTTCCACTTATGAAAGGGTTTCCTTCTCAGCTCCCAGATCTTTGCACCGATAAGCAAAGCTGTAGTTGCACAGCTTTGGGAGCCCTGTCTGCTATGTATTTTTCTCAGGGTTTGCCCTGAGGCTGCATGGAGGAAAAGTAAAGAAGTGACAGATAGAAATAGATGTGTTAATTGATACAGTTTTTTAAGCTGATGACCAGATGTTTGATGTTAAATGCAGCCAGTCCAGGCACACTGAACATTCACTCCACCTGAGTGCTTTGTTTGGTTAGGGCTTTGCTTTGTTTTCTTTACCTTTCAAGATCCCTTGGATCACTTTGTATGATCTTTAAAAAAAAAAAAAAAAGAAAAAAAAATAGGTAATCACAAGTAATAAAACAGCTCGAGTTTACACACATACACAGTGATAACTGTATTAACAACATTGTTCCTTTTTCTACAGTGGTAAAAGAGCATTCAGCATCATCCTTATCAATTTCCATGTTGTACAGAACTACCATATGGAGGAAAAATTTATTGCACTGACTATTTTGCCATTAAAAGCAACCAAGTGGGGCTTTAGGTCATAGTAGTGTTTTATCTGGGTGACTCACTTCAATCTTCCTGACACACACTTCACTCTCTTCTCTATTGTGCCTCTGCAGAACTATTAATGAGCCTTGGCAAAAGGCCTTTAACATTTCCTAATGTATTTTCCCTGCTCATCACCTCATTACTGTCCATTTAATGCAGTTTCAAACTATTTCTTCTCATACACGCTCAGAATGTCCTGTGAACTTTTGGTTTCTGGGTTCATCAGTGACACCCATGGCTGAAATGCACCCATTTGACACTCTGCCCTGAGCAATGACATCCAGTAGTCAGCCATACCCTGCTGCATGCAACTGCTGGAAGATGATTAAATTTCATTGCTTAATCTTTTCCCATGACCCATGTTGCAATTTTCTTTGTGGCGCAGCCTCCTCTCCTGCAGCATCACCTCTGTAGCAATCCATTTTGCATTGCTTCCAAACTGCAGCCATAGCAAAATGTGATTGTTTTCTGAGGTAATACACTGGGCAATGAAAATTGTGCCTGTCATGAGTGCTTCTGTTTCAGTGTCAGCAGTGTGTCAAAAATACACACTTTCATGGCTTCATCTAATGCCAGCTGGCTTGTACTGAGATATAGTCAGAGTGTTTGTACATGGTCCACAGGACTTCAGCTGACACAGTGCCAGCCCTTCCCTGCTCTCAGGTACTGAGACCCCCCATCTGTAGACGTAGAAGGAAGGCCCAGCCCTGGTACCCAACTGTGCCACAAACAGCTGCTATACAGGATTGGAGGAGGCAACGGGAACTGTTTTTGTGTTTCATGACCTGTGTTCACTGTTTGCTGGATGGAAATGGTGAGCCAGCATTGCATAGTTTCTTTAGGAATATTCAGGAACCTGAATACATTTGGATTAAAGGGTGGCTTGTGTTATGTGACAGTCATTTGGGCACTTGCTGCAGTTAATCACCCATAACTGAATTTATGATCTCATGGCAAATTACTTTCAACTTGGTCTTCTCCTTAACAGTTACAAAATCATCCATTGATTGTTAGCAATGTTTCCTGAAGATGAAGTCGTTCAGTCTAACAGAGCAGACATTTTTGGCAGGGAAAATGATACTATTCATTCTGCAAAGGGTTATTCATCCCTTTACCTGCTTTCTTTAGGTACAATGGTGGTCTGCAGAGCAGGGAGTGACAACCTCAGACCGGGCAGAGAAAGCAGGAAATATAACCCATGGTTTTCTTAGAAAAGCCCCACTGGGAGTTGGGAATCAAAGCTGGCTGTCTATTCTGCCTTGCAGGCAGAGCCCACCTCCAGACTGCTCACTGCATTGAGTCCATGTGGAGCAGCTATTTGATGTATACAAAATGGAAGCCTTTTTCTGAGTTCTGAACCTCATCTGTAAGTCTGCAGCTCTGTAAGTCTACAGTTAAGTCTCTTCCTTTTACAGACAAAGGAAAATTTTCCTGAAGTTTGTTGGATTTGCTTCATAGTAAAGTGGTTATCATTTAAGATGTCTTTGTGTGTTGACAACCTTGTCTGAAGGTTATTTCATTGTATTCTCCTTGATCAAGTGCTGTTCACAATACAGTGGATGTCATGACCCAGTAATCCCATTTAATAAAATTCAGTGTCTCCTGACTAGCTAGCAAAAGGAGGTCCTTTTCAAATAATTACCAGACCTTAGCATTGAACTTGGGACTAATATCAAATCAGAAATGGCTTTTACTTTTCCCCTTCTTCTCACCTTGAGTGAATTTAGGTTTGATTAATAGATCTAGATATCATCAAAGTCCTGAAAATCTGCACACACACTATAATAAAGGCAAAAAATAATTTATGATGGGTACATTAATTCACCTCATGAGGCATCCTGTTAATTCCCTTGTCTCTTGAACTATCTAAAGCTGATGAAGTTGCACATTTGTCTCCCTAAAATAATTAACTCTTATCAAAATCCACTATGTTTCATTTACTCAAGCATAACAAGCTTGTTGCTCACAACACACAGTTTGTCTTTGATATCAGAAACATGAAAATACTGTGAAATAAAGAGGCTCTAGATCCATAAAGGGCATGGGTGCTTGGACTGTTATCTCCTATTTCCCAGAGGAATGACTGCAGCTTGTGAATTGTGCAGGAGCTTGGGTGCTGAAACTCCTTGCTGTGGATTGTGCAGGACTAAGCTGACTACATTGGGAAAAGAGGAACAGCTTCTGCGGAAGAATGGGTACCACAAGGTTACCTGTAAGGAAACACTCTTCTCTTGAAGCTGCTGCACTTTTCCGAATATTAAATACTTATGGGGCTGTGAGGAAAAATATGATAACACATGAGCTGGTAGGACCTCTGCAAGGTGGGAGATGGGAGAAACCACCTGACCAGCAGGATACTCTCTGGACTTGAGTAATAATATGTCCAGTGTACAGGAGAAATTAAGATGCCCAGACAGCCTTTTTTGATGGGAATTTGAGCATTCCAACAGGTGTAGGGCTTTTATGTGAGTTTCATACTTGCCCAGCTAAGATCTGATGTAGGTGACTGAAGGATTAAAGGGGCTTACCAGCTCTTTACCATCACTACAGCAAGAAAGCTGCTCATGTTGCAGCCTCTGAAATGAGCAAAGGCTGCTGACCTTCCTGTCAACAAAGGCTCCAAGCATTTCTGGGCAGGGAAGATTAGTAATGATGACAGCACATGTGTAATTTAATGCAGCCTGCCTTAAATGCCCTGAGAAGTCAAAAGAAAAGACATCCTGCACTTCCCTTTCTCAAGGATCCCATACAGCTGCTGTGTGTTTCCAAACAGCTGCAAATTTGTCTGAGGAAGATGCAGGAATCTGTTTAGTGTCTGCATATTTGTCTGCAGACTGCTTAACAAACCATGGGGCTGATCAACACTTTTAAAAAGTACCTTGTTATGGGCCAATTCCTCCACATCACACACTGCAGAGTCCTCAAACCCACATATACTGTGATTTAAACCTAAATATACATTAAGGATAACATATACAAATATCCAGCCATACACAGCAATACACTCATCACTTTGGTAAAAGGCGTTAAAGCAATAAAGTTACTGTGGGTTTCAATGTACAGAGGTCATAAATATCAGCAAAATAAAACATTCTTTCAAGAGTTAAATAAATCTAAATGTCAGAGAATGGAATACTTAAATGAAGACTTCCTAGCACTTGGTGTTTTACCCTTTGGGTTATGTAACTGACATCTGTATTTTACAGCTTTAACAAACTTTATAATGTTGTGGTAGTACATGTTGTTGTTGGCCTGGGGAGGAAGGGATGGGACAAATTGACTGGTATGGAAACCAAGGGAGTCAGGCAGAACCAAACCACTCCTTTCAGCTCAGTCCTAAATCCTGGCACTGAGCTAAGGGAGCAGTGCAGCACACAGGATCCCACAGCACAATCCTTGGACATCCATTGCCACCATTTAAGGGTGTACTGAGGGATCACAGCTGGGTGGGAGGCAGGGAAATGCCAAGAGTGAGCATCTGTCCAGGCCAGCAAACTGTTCCTTGAGCAGCTCTAGCTGAAGCCAACCCCACAGACAGAGGAAAGCATCCCAACTATCCCAGCTGGCAAACATTATTTTTTTCCTTTTGAGGAAAAAGTAAAATACCATCAATTAAAGAATATTTAAAATATCATTCAACATTTGTTTGGGTTCATTGTTATAGCAGCACCGCGTGGCTGATGGATCCCTGGAGTAAATGAGTCGTTGCTGCTCTAGAAAGGTATTTCTGCCTGGCCATGACTTCCTGCTCTCTTGACTGTGCTGACAGATCTAACCAGATACTTAATTGTGTTCTTTCAAAAGTGAACAGGAAAGGCATTCAATGACCAGTGAAGACATTTCCAAAGGAAAACACTCACTTTCTCCTGAAAAAATTATAAAGGATTAGCTCTCTTTGGAGCTATGTTATTGAGAATGAATGGCTGTAAATGTGGATTGCAGATGATTTACTCTATATCCCAGGACTTGGGGGATGAGTCATATTACTGTGCCAGACAATGGCTGGACAAATAAAAAAAAATCTGCTTCTATTGGGAGAAAGAAATATATAGTGGGGGGAAAAAGTGTTCTCCAGCATAATGATAAAAATAAATACATATTCAAAAGAATTGTAGGACTGCATTTATTTATAGCAGAAAAAGAAAAAAAGGAAATGCTGTCATTTTTGGATTTTTCATACTTGTTTATGTAGCAACTTCATAACATATACACATTATGTTTGCATTTTATGTGTCTGTATGCATATATAAAAACAGTACAATTTTGAAAACGTATGTATTGTCTAGCATGTCCTCAAGCCCTGGATCAGTTCTGGACAGAAATAAGGCAAACCCTAGAAATCTGTTTACTTTGGATCTGGCCTCTGATGGTCTTTGATGGATAACAGATAAGAGTGTCATTTTTAAGAGGCCTTCAGCTGAGATAAAAACCTGTACATTAACTGCCATATTTCTGTGCTACATCAGAGAATGTAAGAGACAGGGTTTGGCTAAAAAAAAAAAAATTACCCTCTTGGCATGTGCTGATATCAAGGAATATTAAGTATTTCCTTCCAGCTCACTGAGCCTTCCCAGATTTAAGGCAGAGCAGTATAGCTGTCCACAGCAAGGTAATACATAGTACAGCCCTTTCTGGAAGAAGTGGAGGAGACAGCCAACCTGAGGAAAAATGCTGAGCTAAATTAACACAAAATTATTGTTCATTTATCTGCTCATTGAAACAGACTTGGAAAGGAAAGTGAATTTAAGCTCTACAGTGTGTGAAGTGTATATTAAATAAGAAGTTGAATCAAGTGACTATTTATTAGAAAGTACAGCAGATTCTGAGTAACACTATATATCCTAAAACCTGTCTGAGTTGTAGGAATGCCAGTCCAGGCAGTCACTAAAAGCAAAACATGGGAGCTGTGTTTCAAAACGTGAAATTCAGGGGGAAAAAAAGGAGACTAAGTTGCTTATAAAAGTGGGGTCCTTAGTTTGCAACTACTTGATTTTTTCTTCCCCAGTGTGAAAACTGCCATGTCATTAGAAGTGTAAATTTGTGGACAACTGCCAGCCATGCTTTGCTCAGGGTAAAGCAATGCAGAATGATACTCCATCTTTCACCAGATTGCTTCAACTCTTTTACTTAAATAGAAGGCCATCATAATGTTACAGAATACTTTAAAAATGTTCTGAAATTAGTTTCCAGAAGTAAATTAGCTAACAGTGAATGAATTACAGACTTTTTTTCCCGCACACACCAGGGTGATCAATCCTCAGAGATATTTGAACTTGGAAAAGTCACAACCAAAAGCAGTGTTAGAGCCTTGCCAGCCCTGTACAACTTTCTCATAATTAGGTCCTGGCTTTCATCCCTTCTTCTTGCTGTCTCCAAAGAGATACACTCCCACTGGCATGATGCTTGTCCTGCTTTTTCAATGTGGAAGTATAGCAGAGTTGTGCATGGTTGAACTGAGCTCCCAGCTCCCTTTGAAGTCAGGAGAATGGCAGACTGTGTTTGTTAGAGTATTTCTTTTATTGCATTTCCCAAACCAGTGCTGTTTGTGAGCTTGCCAACATGAAGAAGTTGTTAGTTTGGTGTACAGGAGAGCAGCAGCTGCTGGGCACATGCCAATTCTTTTAAATATCAACAGCACTGCCACATGAAGCCACCAAAACCACAGCAGAACCAAGGAGGAAAATGGCACAAACTTACCTATACATTTATATCCTGTGCTGCTGTGGGCAGGTTGCAATAATCACACACTCAGCCTTTCAAAACAGGGCTGAAAAGAAAGTGACTACAAACACAACATAGCCAGGAGCAGGGTGAGTGTAAACTTCCAAGTGATGGTCCCCCTTTGGGGTTTGCTGCTGGTTTTCTGCTTTACTTCTCACATAGCTTTACTGTTGCTTTGAAAACCTCTGCGCTGTTACAGCCAAAGTAGTAACCAGCAGCTCACTCGTTAATGTCACAGTTTGGGCCAGCAGCAGAAGCACCAGCTGGTTAGCTTCTGACAAAGGCTATAAAAAAGGGCTCTGGGCTGGGAGCACACAGCACTTCAGCTTTGCTTGGGAGAGCAGTGAAGATTGGCTTGTGATGTATAATTGCTTCCACCACACAGTACAGGGCCTCCTGCATACAAAGCTGCATCCATGACTGTGGAAGTAAAACCATAGATGGGCATAGGACTTTGGCAGCACATCTGAATGTGTAAGAGTTGTCTCACCTCCATTACTGCCCAGTGGTTGCAGAGTTCTGCATTTGCTGTTTCCCTTGACACATATTAAGGGCAATAAATACTGAGCTATCACAAGAGATTCTGCAAGATCTGCAGAAAGTAGTTGTGTACTTTCTTTCTCTTGTCTTCATTCCACTCAGAGTTATGAAGTAATGAAATGGTTATTTTAATCCCACTCTCATTTTGTCCCACCTTGCAAAACAAAATGAGTGGGAGATCTCACACTAGAGCACATTTCCTGCACCATGCACCACTGTTGTCAGACATCCTCCTCAACACAGTGCCCACCACCATTTTCAGTATGAAGTGCTTCAGTCCTTCTGTCTAAAGCCAGTCCTTCACACCCAGAGAAACTGAAGGAATTTAGCATTGTCTTCCTGCAAGCAGGCATGGAGCCAGGCTCCAAGGCAGTGTCCTCTCCAGTTCCTAAATGTCTCCACAAGACCTTTCTGCTGGCCGGTGTTACCGAACAAGTGCAAACAGCTGTTTGCAGTACCAGGGGCTCCTTCACACTGCAAGAACTTGCCACAAGAAATCCCTGTATGTGCTGACACCTGAGAACAGGCACAAACCTGGGGGATACCAGAGCCCCCATGAGCTGCTGGCACGGGCAAGAGCCATGCTTCTAAGAGAGCCTGATCTCTGGGGAGCAAAGGCTGCCTGCTGGAGTCTGCAGAAATTCCTCCTTCTCATAGCAGGAAACAGGCAAGACCACAGAGTGTCCATTTGGATAGACACTGGAAGCAGTGCAGTTACAGATAGCTCTGAAAAGCCAAGCCCAAGCATTTCAATGGCAACTTTTTTCCCGGGCTGCTGACAGTGTTGTTGTACCAGCACAACTGCACTCAGAAGCCAGGCATTTCAGATTTAGGTGCTAAACAGAAAACTTGAAAGCCTAAACATAGCTGGGACAGGGAGAGGAGCCAAGAGAGATTTTGGAAAGCATTTATGTGCTCAAACTTAAAGATAGGAAAATGCTATTCATCTGGGATATGCAATTCTTGGGAAAATCCAGACCTAGTTATCTTGTTTTTACTAAGTTTGAAGATGTTATTCTGACTATTTTGGTTTGGATTTTTTTTAGAAATAAGGTAATATATTCTATAAGAATTTAAATTATCTGTGTGCCTAGTTTGTTTTGATTATCTGTGTTAGGCTATGAAAAATGGATTACACATTCAAAACCCTCCAGAATGGCTGCAGAGTTTTATGAAGGTATAACTGATATGATGCTGCAAAGGCCAGATGGTTTCCACAATAAAAGATGATCTGAGATGAAAAAAAAATTAGTTTTCCTGAGCTCATGCCCATTTTGAAATAATTGTTAAAAGGCAGCTCCAACACTGTGTTAGAAAAGTGGATGGATATCAAAGACATTTTCCTGCATTTATGAAGGCCTGTTAATAAAAGAAAAAAATTTAAAAGTGAAATATACTACAATCTAAATAATATTTTTCCCCAAAAAAAAGGTAGTTTAAACTTACAGACAAGCACTAAGGGGAGGTTGGCTTTATGTGTGGATGTCATGAAGGTACAAAAGAAATGCTATACAGGGTAGGTGACCCATAGGTTAGGCAGGCCATTCCTTACATGGGAGTAAAACTTGAAATGGAATTGAAGAAGATATAGGAAATAAAAAGGGCGGTAGGGGGTAGAAATGCCATAAGGTAAGTGAAGGTAGCAAAGCAATAAGAACAGACCCTTAATTGCACTGTTGACAGCAGCAGGGACAGAGGATTAAAGTCCTCACCTGGGGCATAATGGTCCATATCTGTCACACAGAACGCGAGTGCTGGGAGTGAGGAGTTAGGCCAATAATAATTGCAATAAAATTTAAAGAGCAGAGAAGAAAGAGCCTTTGGACAGGTGGGGTGCAAGGGTGGGAAGTGTTGTGTGTGTCCATCTGTGGCTGCACCCCCTTCCTCCAGCCCCCATCAGGATGGGCGAGTGGGTGCTGTGAGTCCCCAGCCACAGCCCCAGGTTGCACAGACACAGCTGCTGACCCAGCCAACATGCTCATCTCATTCCCAGATGGGCACTGAAAGCCTTCATGGAGGCACTAACCCAGGACAGAGAAGGAAAATATGTGTTTGCATTCCATACTCCAGCATTTTTCATTCCATTCTAGGTAATTTCCAGCCATGAATGTTCCACTAATTAAGAGAAAACAAGACACGATTTGAATTCCCAAGCTGAGACTGCTGCCTTGTCAAATTTCTTCTGCTGTCAGTAATTTCTGTTTTCTTTGAGGTTTTTTATTCCTTTATCTGCTGATATCCTTTATCTGAGCTGTCTGCAGGAGGGAAAAAAAGTCCACTTGGAGGCTGTTTGTGAGGTATTGCCTCTCACAGTCCAGATTCAAGTCTGTTTGTCTACACTAAAAGGCACCTGATCTTGTTAAAACGGCCAACACGTGCTACAGATAAAATCCAAACTAAAGCCCTTAACTCTTTGAAAGTTTATCTACTATGGTGTTGAATTCACTGGGTAGGGTCTGAGGTGTGCTGCCAGTGATGGATTCAGGTTGTAATCTCAGCAGCAGAGGCAGCTGAGGTTTTGTCAGTATGTAAACGTTTAACAATGTTAGTGGCCATCAGCAAGGAACAAATAATCCTACTCATAATGGCAGCACCAGTTTCCTGTCTTTATCACAATCCATTCTTAGGAAAGAGTTGTGAACTGAATATAACACCCTCCTCTCTCCCCACCATTTGTGTGCAAATATTCCACTTGAAGGCTTTAATCCAATTTAAAGCTTTTTTTTCTCTTTGCAGAGAAAGGTTGTTCTACCTAGGGATGCATGTGCATTATCAGACTTGCATATTTGGATGTCTTTGTTCTTAACTTCTTTTATTTTAAAAAAAAGGAAATTAAAAAATAAATAAATAAACCCAAAACAAACAAACAAACAAAAACCCGGTTATTCCATTTGAATAGGAATTTTAGGCACCAGAAATACAATTTGCACATAGAGTTGAACTTCAGAAATACTGTCCATGTGGTCAGATACACAGCTGGACAGATTTTTCTCTCACAGCATTCACCCTGCTCACTAGCTGGGAATGTTTAAATCCCTGCCCATCACTAACACCCCTGAGTTTGTGTTACTGATCTGTTGTAATACAAAGGCTCACTGTCTCTCTTCCTGGTCCATCAAATTTGAAGGTACCATATTGACACTACTGGAAAAATAACACCCTGCACTAATCCTGCTCACTTAGAGAAGGTTGCTCTCTGGGAGAGCGACTATTGGCGTTGGAATTATGCAGCTAAATGGGTAAATCCTGTCATTAAGTTGGTAATATTTACAATAAATGTTCTCCAACAAAAAAATAAAATGCCCAGAATTTGCTCTGCCTTACAATATTTTCTATGCAATGTTCACAAAAGAGTGCCTGTTTCAGGAAATTAATAGTGATTTACTGAGAAATGGATTGAAGAAATTGTGTTTCATGGCAACAGGCTGAGTTGCAGTGATCTGATTTCTCTGTGTGCATTTCAGCACTGCAGCGGCAGCTGAAGGATAGACCGAATTCTTAGGTGGCTGTTTTGGTACCAACAGCAAGGCAGAATTTATTGCCTGCTGTCATCCATTACACCACAGACATTTGAATAATGGAAAGTACCTGAAGATGATTAGCAGAGTAAATTACCAAAAGCAATGTAGTTAAAATAGTTTTGCAGCAGTACTACAGCATGTCATTGTCACTGAGGAGAGTGCTATGAAAAGGAGTGGAGTTAATGAAATGCCACTTCACCATCAAGTGGTGAAGCACCACAAGTGGATGATTTGTCAGGACAAACCATGACAGTGGTGAATGGGGAAACAGATGGAATGGCACTGGCACAGGACCTAACTCTGGCTGCAATCTGTGCCACCAGGTCAGACGCCACTGCAGTTTCTTGTGGTTGTCTCCAGTACATTTTAGCCAAGCACCCCAGGTGACTCTCAAAGCCCTATTTAGCACCAGTGATGGTCAGAAAACAGGGCTAAGCACAGGGAAAGAGTCATCCATGTCTGCAGTGGACTTCCCTCTCTCTCTGGTAGAGTTTTTGGCCAGGATTTTGGGCCATATGGGCCCCATGGAATCCCACAGGCTCCCATCTGCAAGTTTGGCTGTATCATTTTCTGGATAATATTTGCATTGGCTACTTTGTGAAATAAAGTCCATGAAATCATGTTTCTGGATTTATATTGTCAGAAAAATACTGAGTAATGACAGAAATTTCTCCCTTTCTAACAACCTCAGGCTTCTCCAACCCAGAAGACAGTGACCTCTGCTCAAAGCTGACTTGCTTGTCTGGAAGGTAGCAGAAAACTCCCAGTGTGGTAAAGAATTATTTCAGTGCTACCCTCAAGGGGCTCTCTGAGGCTCAGGGGAAACAAGACAACAACCAAACCTCTGAAGGGGTTGGGCCATGTTATCACAGCTCCCAGGAAGGGCTCAAAAATCTCTCAAGGAATCTCCCTGTTTAACCATCTAAAAATATTTCAACAGTCTGTCCTCTTCCAGAATAAAATTCGCCTTCAATTAATTTTTGGGTACACACTTATAAAATGCAGACCCCGTCCCATCAGGGAGCTGACACAACCTTGCTTTTAGCATGAGAAAATTACTTATACTAACCCAGCGTGGTGCAGCACCAGCAAGGAGAAGGATGAGTTCTGCAGGCTGGGAAGGAACCTTCCTGAGCTGGCCTTCAGCAGATCATTCATTCTACAGATCACTTAAACATTAAATTATCACAGAATGCAACACTGGCTGTGCTATGCAGCCACATTCCCCAGAGCAGAATGGTGTCACTTTAAGATATAAAATTGCATAATTGTGTGCTTACTGTTCTAGCTACAGCATTGACAAGCATTATATTTTATCTCCAAAGAAAAGAACAAACGAGAGAAGTGTTCATAAATGACCCCATCAAATCAGATAATGAGCAGCAGGAGACAAAGCAAAGAGTCTGTTTTATGTACAATAACGAAGGAAAAGCCAGAATTCCCATGACAAGCCAAATGTTATTGATGCTGAATGCAGGTACCCAAAAAACCAGGCACAGGGGTAAAAAGGACATTCCAAGGTAATGAATGTAGTGTTTCATTTCAGCCATATATATATTTTCTTCATGTTTCAGTCTTCTTTAATTTTACTTTTTTTTTTCTTTTTTTTTCAATTTTGTTTTTATTGAGCCTTTATGCTCTTTCTATGCCTTGGTGGACAGCTGCGAGTGTGAAAAGTGAATAAAATTCCTTGACCACCTTCAAAAACTCACATTATTTCAGTAAATTATGCACATATATTCTGTATAGGGTCTGGGGACTTCCAGCTCACTGTAAATATCAATTTTTGCTTTATTCCTGCAAAGCTTTATTATGCCTAGAAGCAAGAATGCTTTTGTTGTACAAGACCAAAGCCACTCCTTGAGAAGCTGTCAGGAAACAATAATATTAAACTACAAACCAAACAACATGTTGCCTTCCTATGTTTAATGAGAGCTTCATTTTTCTTACCTTGCCAAGCCTGGAAAAATGCTTTCAAAATTAATGTCATTCCTGAGGCCTAGAGACATTCAGGTTGGGTTAGAGCCAGACCTAAGTGAATCAGAAATTAAAATATTTATTGAGTTGTAGAATTAGAAGTAGAAATATACAAATTGTTCCAAAACCATCAAAAGTCTTTCCAAAGAGAGCATCAGACTGTAGCAGTCAGAGGCAGAATATGGCCAGAGTGTATTTAAACAAAATGCAGAAAAAGCCATAGAGAAAAAAATCAAAGCTTTCCTTGAAATAGACCTTGTTTGGTTAAATGCACAGCATGGTTTTTTTGGCTTTAATTCATTGTGACGTTGAGATCTGAGTGGTTTAAATCTTAATGCAGGATTTCCACTGCTGTGTGTTTACAGAGTTATTCACACCTTTGGGAAGTGTTTTCAGGGAGATGGCAAAGTGGCCCCAAATTCAAATGTTTTTGTTACTTCACCTGCTCTGTAAGCAAGTGGAAATATATGATCACACAATCATAGAATCACAGAATGGTTTGGGTTGGAAGGGACCTTAAAGAGCAATGAGTTCCAAGCCCCTGCCAGGGGCAGGGACACCTCCCTAGGCCCTGCCCAGAGCCCCATCCAGCCTGGCCTCGAACCCTCCCAGGGGTGGGGCAGCCCCAGCTTCTCTGGGCAGCCTGTTCCACCACCCTCTTAGTAAAGAATTATTTCCTAATATCTGGTCTAAACCCACTCTGTTTCCGTTCAAAGCCATTTCCCTTTGTCCTGTCCCAAGCACATGCATGGCCTTCTCTGTGCTTTGCTGGCGAGGCCTGGGTGGGAGCCCAGCCCAGAGACAAGGCCCCATTCCCATCTCCGCTGTGGGACTGGGGTCAGGACCGTGGTGTGCTGGGGGTGCTGAGCGTGCATCTCCCCAGACAGCAGAGGGGGAAGAGTCAGCACACTCCTCTGAGGAGCAGCAGAATGAGCAGCAGCAGGAAATAAAACATGAAGGAGGCCAGAAGCAGCTGGGAGCACTCATCTTTGTTCGCGTCTTTACACTGTACTGCGAACAAAAGCCTGGCTACAAGAGAAGGCAGAACTCACCAATGAGATGGAAAAACATGGATGTTTTCTGAGGGTAAAACCATTTCTAAAATCATCTGGAGGCCTGCAGACGACACTGTTGGCACTGGCTCAGGGCATGGTGGCTCTGTGGGGACTGCTGCCAGGTGAGGGGCTGGCACCCCAGAGTTCCCTCCTATGTCTGCCCCTGCTCAGGCTGAAATGATTTTACAAGTTTTGGAAGTCTCTGTATAACCTTTATCCACAAAAGAGGCTACAAAATTCCTCAAATCCAGCAAAGCCATCTATTATTCTCCTTTAATAGCAGCAGTCAGCTGGAGGCCCTGTCCCTGCTCTCTGCTGCTCGATGCCCTCAGCACCACACACCTCCTTGACTCTGCCCTGCACAGCAACACAAATCCATGGGTTCTGCTTGAAAGTCAGAAATCCAGAGAGAAAAGAGACATTATTGAATACCATGGGGGTGCAGTAGCTTTAACTCTCTGGTCTCACACCCCATGTCTCCCAGGCTGTCCTGATTCCGTGGCAGCACTTGAGGAAGAACAGTCTTCAGCAGCTGCAAAGCATCAGCAGATCTGGAGCTGCCAGGGCTCTTTCCCCTTTCTGTTTTATGGAGGGATACATAGCTGTGCAGTGAGAAAGCAGGACTTTATCCAGCTACTTCTGCAGAAGAATGAAGACAGCTCTCAGACAAGCACTATAACATCCAAATATCAGCAACTACCACATAACCACCACTCCAGCATGTGTCTTGGAAATGCTGGTTTAATATTAATGTTTTAAAAGAAAAGCTGAGGGTCTTTCTGTCACAGAAACAACATTTTTCAGAAGCACGCAGCATCCAGAAGCGTGCACTGGAACACACAAGGGGGCTCCCCAGTGCTGCTGGCCAGGGCTGGAGGGTGCTCAGGCTCTGCTGGGTTATGGATAACAGGTTAACCTCATCAGGGGCAAGGCAGGGCTCCAAAGCCCCAGGTGAGATCAAGAGCCATGCACCAGACATAATGCAAGCCAAGGGCTGGGTAGTTCCTACCCTGGATGTTGCCAGATTAGGCAGCAGTGGAAGCATCACTGTCCTTGGCCAGCCCCCAAGGAACGACGACAGGAAGAAGGGCATGGTAAACTCTGTTTTCCTATGTGGAAAATCAAAGCAGACTGAGTTACTGAGGCTTGCGGGCGAGAAATCTGTGAAAGAGCTTAAAATCGCCCCCTCCATCTGTGAACTCTCCATCCTGAGACTGAAGCAGACAGCCACAGGGTCTGACTGTCGCACAAGCACACAGGGACACAAACCACAGCTTCCTTCTGAGCTGCCAATTGGTTTGATACAACGCTTCATTTATTTTCAGAAACTGAATTTCCTAGGAAGAAATAATCTATAGAATAGAGAGAAAGGATGATGTTCCCTCCAGTACCTTCTGGAAGCTGAAGAACATTTTCTTTTTTTTTCTTTTTCTTTTTTTTTTAATTACCCTGTCATTGTAGCTTCTTGAAGACTTACTGCTAAATGTTAAAAAATCAAGAGCTGATCCTTAGACCAGACTCAAATATCTTGTTTGTGCAAGACCCTGAATTACATTGGCCAAATTCCCTCTTTCTGATATGATTCAGCTGACTTACACTTTATAGCAACATGAATGAGAGGAGATTCAGGTTCAATGCTTCATTTTCCATCCGCATCAGAAGTTAAGTACTAGCTTTATTCCCTGATCCTGCTGAAAGGGCTGATGATGGTGGTACACAAACAAAGGCGCCTTGACATGCAAAGAGTTGGGTATGTTGTTGCTAAACAAACATGCCCATGTTAACTTCAGCCTCATTAAAAATACAAGACAAACATTCATCCTGGGATCCCAGACAGGCAATTGGTAATAAAGGATGTGTTCTAAGCATCAAAAAATACACAAAACACTCCAAAACAAACAGGAAAAAAACCCCACTGTAAATCCATGGTAGGTAAACATTCAAAATTATAAACCTTATAAAAGAAAACGTCTTTTCGATGTCCTGTCTAGCATGTCTTGAATCTTGGATAAAAAGATTTAACATTGTTTTTACTCTATCCACTTTTAATAGGAAAATCCAGGTGCAGATGTGGGCTTGATTCCAATGCCAAGATCCCTGCTCTCTTCAATAAAGAGTTTAATGCAATTTAATTCAGAGAAGCAAAGAGCCCTAAGATACCAGCACCAGAGATTCAGAATCCTAATTAATTTTTTATTGGTCACAGTTTTCACAGAGATTCCCTCACTTGTGCTTTTGCTAATATGGTTTAAAAAATATTAAATCTAACAAACTGTGGGTAACTGTGGATAAATCAGTTGCAATTCTTGATGAAATAATTAATATTTATACAAGAAAATAGAATATAACCAACCAGAATTACTCTGTTATCTCCTTGCTCCCCTTGCAGCACCCCTGCCCATGAGATTGTTCTATCATTAATAAAGGAATAACCATAAATGCATGCAAACACCATCGGCTGAGCCTGCTCATCATACACTCGTGCTTAGGAACAGAAAGCCAAAGCAGATGTTCCCATCCCTGCCAGCAAATCCACGGAGAGACATGACACAGGGACCTTTCCACCCCATGAGGAGAAACAATTCTGGGTGGGTTATGAAAATGAGCAGTTGATTTGAATTCCATAGAATCCCAGAATGGCCTGGGTTGGAAGGGACCTTAAAGATCACCCAGTTTCAACCCCTCTGCTACAGGCAGGGACACCTTCCACCGGAGCAGGCTGCTCAGAGCCCCATCCGGCTCGGCCTTGAACACTTCCTGGGGCGAACTAGTGGCAGATTTTACAGGAAGTAAGTGCAAACCGTGCTCCCCTTGGCCTGGAAGGAGCCACTGGCAGAAAAGCCACTGATTATTGTCCATGCAGCAGCCTCAGCCTTCCCACCGTGCCACACCAGGGCCTCACACCCAGGCTGCCCAGGGTCTAAGGGAAGCAGCAGCAAAATGGCCTCAGTGGGACGTGCAGGGAAGGCACCAAGAAATTCAGCAGCCCAAGATGAGGAAAAGCTAATTGCTGTGTTAACCATTGTAGCTGGCAGGAGGTCTGGGGATTTATAGCCAAGTTCTAAGCACAGGGAGAAACAGCCTTTCTGGGGTGGCTGTGCAAGAGGCTCCCCCAAAGTGGTGAACACATGTAATCCCTACAGGTGGTGTCTGTCCCCCATTTGGAGGCCAGCAGCAGCTGCCTGCCTTCATGAGACTCAAAGCAGGGTCCCAGGGCAGGCAAGGCTGCGCCACGTGCTCAGCACACCTGCAGCAGCTCCTGTGTCCCCAACCCACCCACGGTGATAACAACATTTTCAGCAGCCCTTTGTTTCTGGGAGCACAGACCACACACTGATTACATTTCCTTCTGGACTAGGGTGAAATTCTGATTGAGAAAAGCACTGACAGGAACTCAAATAATGCATCACAAATTCAGTATATTCAATACAAATGAACAAACACCAGAATTTCTGACCTCTAGCCACAGTATCACTTTTGTAATATGATGACACCATACCAAGCTATTTCCTCCTGGTTCAAGAGCCAAATGCTATTTGCTGAATGCCAGTTCAGTTTGTCTGAACTTAATAAAATATCCTTCTGTAACAAAGCATAAGGATTTTCTTCTGAAAGAAATTAATAAACATTTGACAACTTAAACAAACTGAACTCTGCTGAAACCCTCTGAGTCTCAAACATATTGCTTTTTTTTTCTTTCCCCCAAATCATAGATTTTAATAAATTGCAGAAGTAGACCATGTTATTTAAGGGATTGTTATTAAGTGGATTTGGGAAAATACTAAATATCCAGTGTCAGCCTGCTCTCTGAAACTGTTCCATTGCATTGACTGGTTTCACCGATATAATTTTCACTCCCATTTAAAGATACCTAAGACAAAATGAGTTCCAGCGAAGGCACAGGCACTGATAGTGATTATATGGTATTCCAAGCCATGAGCAAAACAAGAGATTTTATGCACAGGATGCCTTCAGAGCTGGAGAAAACAGCTGAGACAGTGTCAGTCCCACTGCCCATGGCTGCAGCCATTTTCTGTCATGGAGGTTTGGATCTTCAGAGGATCTTCATTTGAAAACGTTCAGCTCTTGAGTTTGCTCCATCCTCTGCTCTCTATCTTCCTCAGAAGGCTGAAGAGAAAGTTTCTTCAAAGATCAAGAGACTACCAATAGTGTCATAAGAAATATGGAAAGAATATTAAAACTATTGCAACATGGTTTTAAAAGAAGGTTTTTATAACAGTTTTCTATGTGAAAACAGCCAGTAGCCAAGCACAAGGCAATTTTTATACAAGCTGATTTCCACTACTGCAGCAAAGAAACTTAGCAAAAGAGATCACCTTCTCCTTATTTATGTACAGTAAATGACACAGTCAAAAACAATAGTAATAAAAAAATCAAAATGCCCATTACATAAATAATTTCAGGAATGATGCTGGACTGTGAGGGTTTTTTAATAATGCAGTCTTTTGCAAAGATGAGTTTTAACCCAGTGTCATGTAAATGCTGAGCGCTTTTTTAATGACTACAGTAGTGAGGCAGCCCCTGAATGAGGTGACACCTGAGTGCAGTTGAGCTACCCAGGAGTTACTCTAATCACTTCGGAAAATGCCTTTGAGACTTCCTATTCCCAAAAAGGATGATACCTCTGCAGACCATGAACTTTGCTTCTCTCCCTGTCAAAGGGAAGAATTATTCTGTTGGTGATAGAAATAATGTTTTCAGATTACTGAGATGCTCATACACAAGGAGAAAATAATTTATTTTGAGGTTTTACTTAAGAGATAAAACCCATTAAAATACAGTCTTTTCCCCATTGATGTCTACAGATCTTTACCAGAGCTTTCAATGTCAGCAGGACTATGCCTCTCTGTCTTGTAAGGAAAGACTCACTCTGTGATGATTACAAATGGAAAGACTGAATAATACATGCTGCTGAGAAAGTCCCGTGACTGGGAAGAATTCGTGCCATCTCCTGCTGCTGCTTCCCCCATCATCATCGGGGCTATTTGATGCTGCAGAGACGCTCACAGGGCGGCCAGTGCTGCAGGGACTGGCGCTGATGCTCCAGCTCCAGGGCCAGCGCTGGAACTGGAAACAGAGGAGGAGGTTAACACAAACACATCTGAATGCAGGGCTAAAGGCAGCAAGAGATAAACCTTTGCAGTGATGGAGTTATCACAGCTTGGCTCTTTCCCCATTGTAATTTCCTGAAGACATACAGGGACAGCGGGAAAAATCAACTGGTGTGTGTTTCAGTTAAAACTACTGTCAAGGTCTTTATGCCTTTCAAGATGAAAAAATAAATATCAGAGTATCAGTATCTAAATCCAGAAATGCATTTTCCTCCTAATTGCACACGATCTCCAGAGCTGCAATTAGTTACTGAGTGTGTCTGTTTTCTTGGTCCCACCTAAGGATTCAGCAGCATTCACTATCAGTGCACACTGAGCACCTCACCATTCTCCATTTGGGCCCAGTGACTGCATCTCCCCAGATGTCAGTAGGAACTGGGACAGGCTCTCTAAGGAGCTGTGGGTCTCTGTTACGCTAACTTCCTTCTCGACAGAGTTTTCAAATAATCACTGTTTTAAACATGATATTTCACCAAGAGTTCTTTGTAGCAATCTGGTGTACTAAAACATACCACCAGATGAGAATTATCAGCAAAATGCACTGAAGTGCAAGAACCAGCCCACTAAGTTGCTTTGAGAGCTGACAGGGAAGGAAAGTGAAGATGCAGATGAGTGAGTGACTTGCCTGGCTCTCAGGGGCCACATGTGAAACCACAAGAAATCAAGTGCTGGGGGAATAAAAGAAAGCACTGAAAATTCCACTGCCTTGACATGTGGGCGAGGATGACGGAAATGCCTTCTTTCATTTTGATGTCACTTTTCTGGGCAACTGATGTTTATATGTTTAGGAACAGAAGAGTCATAAGAGATAAAATACTGTTTATTCTCAGGAGGAAACAAGCCTAACCCACAACAGAAATCTTTCTCTATATTTTCACCATAGTGACAAAGCAACTCCTATCTTTTCATTAACAATATTGTACTTGTCAAGCAAAAGTCAAGTCAATAACAGCTTCTTGAAACATAAGGTCTTGACGTGAGATCTTTGCTTTCAGTTAATGGAAACAGGCCATCCTGAGAGAACTTGACTGTACCCTCCTGGTCTCACTCACCTCAGAAACTGCTCAAAGACAGCAATCAGGGTAAGTGGAAATTCTGCATGGCAGGCTGGGGAAAATGTGGTTCCTATGGTCTTGCAGGACAGAAGACAGTGCATTCTTGCAAATTTATTTGCAACATTTTGCCTGCTCCGCATAAATTTATTTCTGGTCATTCATACTCACCCACTAGTAGCCTACTCATCCCTCAACCCCAAAAATTAGCACCACAGTTTATGTAAAGGTTTGCTGTAAAAAATTAAAGGTACACATAAATAAAGGGTAAAAAGATATTTTCTCATTGCTATAGATATTCTGTTCCAGTGCTTCCTAACAAGAGCCACTTTCAGACTTATCAAAATGGGATAGAAATGGTTTCATCAGTGTGCTACCACTCCCCGAGTCACACTCTGACCTTGGGCAGGTAATTTATCTGCTCTCTGCATCAGCTTTTCCTTCTACAGTAAGGGGGAATTGAATTTTACCTTATAGGGGCATGCTGTGAAGTTGCAGAGTTTTAAGGCTGACAGGAGCAGACCTAATAAAGGGAGAAGATACAAGACCCTGAGACAGATCCAGCTCTTCGGTTCATTTCCCAGGACTTTGCCCTTACAGTGCATTTTACAAACAAGGCCAAAAGAATTTAATAATTTAGAAAAAAAAAAAAAAAAGAAAAAAAGTCCTCATGAAGTTAAACATGAGATTAGCTGCCTCTCAAAGTCATAACATTAAATTTAAAACTTCTAAATTACAAGAGCTTTCAGATCAAAGTGCTACACAGTAGCTCAAATGGAACAGAAATAAAAAGGCATTTATATCCAATTGCCCTCCTGCCAACCACTCCTTTGCAGACTGGGCCCAGCTTCCAGTCAGCAGCTGCAGCAAATACAGAGATTTTCTAAGCAGCAACAAGCTCTGCTCAGGAACCTCCCAGCACGTGAGGAGGTCCCTGGGATATCAGCCCCACGCTGCAGTCGCCATCCCAGCAGAGCTGCAGTGCCTGCCCCATGTGTGGCATGTCCCCAGCACTCACACCCAGCAGGGACAACACCTGGGGACTGCCAGCACATTAAAAAACCAACGGCATTGCTCTGGCCAGGCTGCTCTGTCTGTGCATTGATGGACAAGGGTAGATCAATGCACTCCCCACAGGAAAAGAGAGAGACAAGAAACATGATTGGGTTCCATCCTAACGGACCTTGCAGCTGCTGGTTTGGGTCTGTACCTCTCGCAGGAGCATGTGCATATGTCCACTTCCCCACTCTGCAGCCAGGAAAACAAAATGACTCTGGGACATCTGTCAAATCCCTCCCCACCTCACTGTTTTTGCGGATGATTTTTTTAGATTTTTTTTTTTTACTTTTTTTGATAAAAGTCTAAAATTATTAAATATATTCTTTATGTTCTTTCTAAACACCAAGTCTGTTTCTCAAGACTGCATTTTAAAAGGCAAGAGACCCTGGCGGTGGGTGCAGCAGGGGTGGGACACGCTGTCTGACCAGGGCAAAGGGCAGCACAGGGTGGCTGCACAGGCCAGGTGAGATGTGGCCATGGCACAGAGCAGTCAGTGGCACTGCACAGCTTTGCTGCTGCACTTCCCCCAGGGAAGGCTCCTGCAGGGCCCTCCAGCAGCTGCTCTTGGGATGTGCAGAGCCACAAATCCAAGCCCTTTGATGCTCCTCTTGCCATCCCTCTCCTCTCGGCTCCCCAGGTGACAAAGTGGACCCTCCGAAACACCTTGTCCCAAAAGATTCATTCATGGCAGTTTCTCAAGCAGCATGGCTTGCTAGATGTTATTTTTGTTAATTAGGCCTTTTGGCTGCTTGATATGCCGAAAATTCACAGTTTTCTTCGCTGTTTCTCCTGCTTTTGAGTTGTATTTATTCAAGATGAAAGCCAGATGTTATATTAATAAGAGAACTGCCTTTCCTAAAGGGAAACATTCATCAGGGCAGAAGCAGACATTGTAGCTTTGCTGTGAATTATTTAAATTCCTCTTTTTTTTTTCCTTCTGAACAGGAAATCCAAGATGTATTTGAAAGCAATAGTATTGTGACTGCAGAATAAAAGCCATTTACCCTAATCCCTTTAAAAGCTGGTAATAGGGATTTAAATGTACTGAAGTTTAAAAATGTTTAAATTTGAAGGAAATACAAACATAAACCCAAAATATTGAGGGAAAAAAGAATGTTTGGATAATTTTCATAGCAAATACTTTACAAATCCAACAACAGATAATTACTACCAAACCAGCTGGATTTTTTTTTACACCCAGTGGCAATTGTTTTTCCTGCAGTGGCTCTTCTCCCAAAGCTAGGGTTTTAGCAGAAATAGACTTAAATGACATTTTGCTTTATGCTGAGAAAAGACACATTCTACAGAACATCTCCTCTGATATTGTGCTGGAGGGGTACACTGTGATTATTTTCATAGGGAGGGTGGGATGGGAGGACTTGGGAACAAGCCATTCATGCAAAGATAAACTTCCCCATGGCACTGCCCAGGTGGGTTCTGGGGGTGTATCTGACACCTGGGTTTGGCACTTGTGGAGCCCTGCTGGGTGTGACTCCTGATCCTGTGCTGGAGGTGGGAAAAGCTCAGTGGATGCTTATTTTCCCTCTCCTCCTCTCTAATTTCTCTTCCCAGTGGCTGGAATGGCACCCATTTGAAGAACAGCACAGAAGGAAAATGCAGTGTTTTCTCCACATGAAAATCCAACAGCAAATAAAAAACACTTTTCGTAGAAAAAAAAAATAGACTTTGCAACTAACTGATGGCCACAGCATTTCCCTGTGAGCTGGGGCAAGAGCAGCGTCATGCATCACCCCACCCCCTGCCCCTGCCCTTATGGGCAGGTTGTTCACACTCACCTGTGATCTGCATCCTTCCTAGTGCCAAACATGGCTTAGAAATCTAACTTCAGGAGCATAGCTGTTTAAACAAAGATCCAAGCTTCTCACACATCCAAATGAACACTTTGAAAACATCCCTCCCATGTATAAGCTATAGTCTTTAATATTTAGATAAATAATATATATATATCAGAGATTTCTAATACTACATATTCATAAATATAATCACAATCCTGAAACTGCACTTACCCACTTTTGAAAAAATTGTTGAAGTTGTAATGAACTTATCTCCTTGTATAAAATATTATATCTATTTCCATTATGTCATTTCTGGAATATTTTTAGAATTAATATAATCTGTTGTAATACAAAAAAGAGTACTGGCATAGCTATTTTAGAGAATGTGTTCCAGTTGAACGAGCTAATTAGCTTTTAATAATGAGATCCAACCAATGGACTTACAAAGCAAGCTACTGGAGTCTAATGATTTCAAAAGCTATCACATTTACAAGTTAATGTAGTATAAATTATTCATGAGCATTTTATAAATAAGTGTAATAAGTTATTTGCAGGGCTAGCATTGCCTTAGGATGAGATTCTTCTGAAAAGTGCCTTTAGAAACAGAGCTTTTTGTTACCCCATATCCACCCTGGGTTTTGGTATTTTCACATGAAGTTGCAGAAGTTTGGAAGCTGAAGGCCATTTTCCAGCTCAGATTTCCTTCAGCCCACATCTCCACTAAGCCCTGACAATCCCCATGGTTTAGGAGTGAGCAGAGGCATCAGAAACATTTGGGGCAATATTCAACTTTTCTGATGCCCTCTCTTAATGGCATATAATTACTGCCCACGGCTCCCTCAATACAGAAACCAATTCCAGGGAAACTTCCCAGTGTTGAAGCCAGGAGAGCTGCACAGAGGCATCAGCAACATCCTTCTTTGTCACCAAGCCCTTTCTTTCACAGGCAGGTTCTGGCTCATCCAGCAGATGAAATATCCTCCCCTGGGTGCAAAGCCAGGGAGAAGTCTGTAAATTTTACACCCTTTTGCCCTGAAAAAATAGGCAGAGTTTCAGTAGCAAAAGGTGAATCGAGTTACAAAATATTTTTAAAAATGGGTGAGGAGGTGGTTCAGGAGATATTCTATAGGTAGTTAGGAGTTTTGAGTCTAAAGGAGGAACACTAATTTAGAGGGAAGGATCTCTAGAGATCTGGGGACTAAGGGCAAGAGGAGGGAAGGGTTGGCTTGGTTTTAAGGTGTTTAAGGTATTTATACTCTTATGCTGTGCTCCTGTTGCTGTGCTTGGCCTGGTTCAATGAATTCCAATTGTCACCTGAAACAGCCGCAGCTGTTCAGGTCAGGTCTTCTGTTTGTATCACATGGGGATGCTTTTCTTCAGTGTTCAGAATAGTAAAACTGGTTCATCAAGAAATTGCTTTAATTTGTGAGGGCATTTGAAAGCCAAATCTTCTAGTGCACAATCATCTCTGTCAAACATCACTTTTTATGCAAAAAGAATCTCTCTTCTAGCAGGGATTTTTTATTTATTTTATATACAGGTCATAAATCTGCAAGTTCTAATTCTAATTGAAGACCAACAAACAAACACACAGTAAGATTTAGGCAGGAATGCTTTCCCTGTTTAA
This sequence comes from Origma solitaria, assembly GCA_013397895.1. Classification (NCBI taxonomy): domain Eukaryota; kingdom Metazoa; phylum Chordata; class Aves; order Passeriformes; family Acanthizidae; genus Origma; species Origma solitaria. The sequence continues at coordinate 1,816,081 of VZRL01004973.1, read as the reverse complement.
TTGCCTGTCTGAATTACATCTTGGCAAAGTTCCCTATGATTTGTTTGTTTCCTTATGGATGGTACTCTAGACATTTTCTCCATTTTGTTATTTAGCTTACCAATAGGGGATCTTGGATAACTCAGAAACATCAGTTTCTGTAGAACTTCCAACTTGCAGAACAGTCCCTGCCATTCCATTCAGCTGTCATCATTTGGGATTGTTTGGGTTTTGGTTTTACTGAGTTTTTGAAGCTACAGCACGATCTCTTCAGGCCTCAGAAGGAACTATGTGGTCCTCATATTTCTTATTTGATTAGCTACAACTGGTATTTTTAAAGAACAGAGGAAGCAGTTTATTTCACAATTGCTCATTGAAAGCCAGTGAGTATTGTATTTTCTCTCAAAAAAGTAACTTGGCAATATTTATTTATCTTATCAGGAAATAGGACGAGGGAAGATACTTGAACTATGTTCCTCTTACTCACTACTTACATGGAGAAGATTTTCAGTACAAATTTGAAGGAGCAGAAGTTCATTAGATGCATCAAACTTAAAAATCACAATTCCTTCTTATCAAAGTCCATTTGCATGATGGGAGGAGACAAACTTGACTCAGAGGATTTCTAGCAAAGCATGTGCCATTTACCTTGGGGGTCAGCTTAGGAACATGGAGTCACCCCTCAAGAGAAGCTAATTATTACCACCAGGCTCTCCATCTTCCTGTATCCCTTCAAGTTGCATTTTAGCCCTGCTTTCTCCATCATGAGTATGTAGCAACCATAGCAATCTGTGACAGAAAGGCAGCTATGTAGGCACAAATATTCACATGTGCATGACTTGCCCTCTCAACACAGAAAATGTTATAGAAGTCCAAAATATCTCCCCACAGGGAAAGGAAATAAGAGCAAGCATCAGGCCACTATTATTTAAGAAAAATATACTTTTTGTTTTTAAAAGGGGACAAAACAGTGCATGAATCTGTGAGGTAATGCCTTCCTCTTAGGTATCTCCCCTATGCTCACCTCAAAGTTCACTCATGAAGTTAAACCCCAGTTTTGCAGCAATAGCAAACAAAGCAGATGGGTCAGATGGTCTGCAGAAGGTTACAAGACATGGTAGCAGTTAAAATACTTCTCTACACTTGTGTAAGAGGTATGAAAAGACATTAAATGCATACTCCTAAGAAAAAAACGCTATGGACATTTAGTACTTCATGACCATTGTATCTGCTATTAGCTGGGCTTTTGGGGGGCATCCCCATGAAGCTCTGATTCAAAAAACAAGTTTGAGTCACTTGCACGTTTCAGAGAAATCCTATCTGCACAAGGTCCTTGAAGAAGAGACAGGGAGCATCATCAGTATTTGGGCATACCTATCAAAGTCGTTTCCATAAACATTCCAAAAGCACATTAAAAATAAAAATACAAAGGAGACCGTTTTTGTCAATCAATTTAAATTACTAAATTTACAAGATGTTGGAAAAAACCAACGCCCATGTTTGCAGACATTTCTGAGCTCTGTTCTTTCTCCTCCTTTAATCAGTAATTTATTAAACCTTTTAAAACCATTAGGGTTTGCCAAGCAGTTCCATCAAGCTGCATCAGTCAATGAGTCTATGAGTTTTCAGTCAGTGAAGAACAAATGAGCAATGTCAACAAGACATTCAGCTAACAGGAACCAGGTGGGGTTTGACACAGTGTTTTCAAGTCATGCGTCATTGTGCTGCATTCTTGAGCCTGGTGTGACTTCCTGGGAGCAGTGCCAAGGTCAGGCAAATCATTACTTACAATTAATGACATCTTGAAGATCACATACACTTAAATTCCTCTTGTCCTTGTTTCTTTTGAGCTGCCTCTGTCTTCTTTTGATTCTGACTGCCAGCTCTTTGGAACAAGGATTTCCAACAATTTTCAGTGCTTGGTAAAAGGCCGGAGTCTCCAGAGATCAGCCACCAAACCTGCACTCATCAGGAGACAAGTGCTGGCTTCACAGGCACGTGAACCAGCGCTGTCCTTTCCCCAGGGAGGGGTTTGTTGCTCCTGAGCTGTCACCTAGCTTAAGGTCACAAAGTTAAGGAGGGATTCCTCATCCTACAGCCCAACTGTGAGGGATTCATTCCTAGGGCACAGCTCACCTCCCACCTCCCTTCCTGCTGTTTCCCTCCTGTTGCATTTCTGCCCAAATTAACTCTCAGCCACTCGGGCAGTCCCTGGTGCCTTCTCCTCGCTACAGGCAGACCCTGCCAAGTCCAGCTCCCAGCCCCATTCCACAGCTCCCTCAGCTGCCTCAGTCCCCACTGCAGCCAGCCTGGCCCCTCCGGCAGGCAGAGCCAGCACCTGAGCACAGTCTCCAGCTCTCTTCTCCAGGGGCAGGGCATGGCTTCGCTTTGCAGATTCCTGCTGCATGATATCTGTAAGATGCAATTTTCTCATATATTGAGCCATTTTAAAAAATTCACCAGCACTACATCTTCCATCTGATACAATCTTGTCTGAAAAAAATCTTGTAGCTCTTCCTGTTTCAGACACCTTCAGTGGCTCTCTGCATGACACCTACCTGCCACCAGCAAATCCAGCCACCCCCACTGCCCCTCACTCACCACTTCCCAGCTCCAGGCAGACATTTTGCAGCTTCACAGGCAGAAACCTGCCATTTTTCCCTTCACCTCCTTTGTTGATTTGACATCTTATAACAGATAATTTGGACAGCCTTTTGGATTGAAAAGCTTCCTGGGTGCCTGCACCATTGCCCATTCACTGTATTTACTCTGAACATCCAAAACCATCAACGAACAAATTAGACTCTTAATTATTGCAAGAGGAGAATGAGCTTTACTATTAAAATATCACAATGGCCTCTTGCTGGAATACAATTTAAGAAACATGCACAACAAGGAAAAGCACCAAGCAGACCTAGAATCATAGAATCATACAATGGTTTGGGTTGAAAGGCACCTTAAGAATCATCAGTTCCACCCCCCCTGCCATGGGCAGGGACACTTCCCACCAGACCAGGTTGCTCAGGGCTCCATCCAACCTGGCCCTCAACACTTCCCAATATGCTTCAGCATAATTCCCCTAATATATCTGGTCAAACATGGAGTGTTGATACATATTTTCCTTATAAAAAGCACCTCTTAAAAATTTCTTCTTATCTTTCTTCCTAAGAGTCTTCAACAGTTTGCCATTTTGTAATTATTTTGTTATCTCCTGCATTTGTAGCACATCAAATCTCTCATTAGTTACTTATCCACCAGGAATTGGAGATGATTATCACTCTGCTGCTTTGAATTTATACTTTGATATGATAATTTGCTGTCTAGATTTTATCAATAAGAGCCAGAGGAAGCAGCCTGAACACCCTGGCTGTAATTGGATGAAGGATTTGTGGCCCTGATTGGCAGTTCTTTAACCATCGATCTGCCTCTGCAGGGACTTCGCCTACTGCCCCCCTCTGCCATGCAATGAATTAGGCTGTGGTGCAGGGGGAGAAGTGATTATTCCAATGCATTACTTCCAAGTCAGAGTGGCCAAACAGCCTGTATGAGAAGGGATGGTCATAAAGGACTTGTTTACAGCCCTGAATGCACACTTCTCTTAGGATTTATTAAGTAGGTAAATAGCCCAAGTGGTAGTCAGAGCTTGTGTTTTGTGTCCAGCTGTAATTCAATTGTAACTCCACTAAAAACATTGTCAGCAACCTTTGCTAGTTCATTGTGTATATTTGAGGGAATAAAAGAGAGCTTGTTTTTCACTACCATTTACTCAGTTATTTATTTAATAAAAGGCTAATGCCAGACAGGCCTCCCTGCTAGCACTAGGACTACATCTGAGCAGAGGAGGAACACCAGTTTGTTGGTTGCCCAGTCTTTGAGAATACAGCCACATTTATTTTCACAGAAAACATGAGTAAAATTCAGCCATTCATCCAAACAAACATTCACCCCAGGGTGATGGTCCCTGCAGGGACCCTGAAGCTCGTTTTGGTTTAGGAACAAAGTCAGCATGGGATGCCCCTCTGCACAGCTCATCCCTGCCAGCCCTGGCCTTGGGCACAACCTCCTGGTGACCAAGCACTGCTGCCAGAGAGACATCGTGCCCCAGCCAGCACTGCAGGCACACTGCAAGCCTAGACTAAAATAATTAAAGTCCCTTGTCAGCTGCATGGACAGAACATCACAAAGCCAAATTCCCATAGTTTTACAGCTCCCAGAATGGGCTGCCAGCCTGCACCTGAGGCACCATTTCTGTGACTCTTCACCAACATCAACCAAATAAATTCAGAAGGAAGATGATGACAGACACAAAAATTGGAAGCAACCATAAAATTCTGCTCATTTGTATTTTTCAAGACAATTCCTGTTTTTAAAGGTTCCCAGTTCTTGGACTCCTTGGCTCGGCAGCTGTTTGCCCGGTTGCATAGCAACTTTCTCTCTGCTTCTCCTTGCCAGAATCAAAGGGCCACATGTTGCATAAAATAATTAGAGTGTTTCTTGGCTCAGAGGGACCAAAGTTCAGGCAGGCCGGCTGGCACCTTGCTGCCTGCACTGCTCTCTGACTCCACACTCCCACCTTGACAATAAGTGATAGGCATAGCACTGAAATCACAGACATACCATTTGCCTTTTTTTTTTTTGAGGGCACAAGTATGGTCCTTTCTGCCACTGGCCATCTCCTGCTCTGAAACTAAAGATGAAAGGGGTCTCTGCACAAGAAGATAATTATCCAGCATGAAGTGGGTGCATCGCTGTAAGAAAACATGGGTTTAGTACCATCTGGATTAGAAGACCCAATGCTCTCTTGGCCTTCCCCAGTGAGAGGTATGATGGCTGTTTAATACTTCATAAACAGGCAAGACTTGACTGTGACAGCATCTCTGGGTGCCAATCATGGAGGTGATGGCAGGCAGCTCTGGACACACAGTCAGAGCCATGAAACACAGACCAGCCCTGGCTCCAGCCTGGCATGGCCGCAGCCAGGTGTCAGCCCATTGAAATATTATGGTCAAAGCTTTGTCTGTTGGGTTTAGGACAAGACCCAGCTGCATTTTAGCACAGCGAGCTCTCAGGATGCCTCACCAGCTCCTTACTCTGTGCTCTGGGAGATTGCTGAGGGGCACTGCTTTGGTGGCATTTCATGTATTTCTGTGTACCTCTGCATTTCCCAGGGCTGTACCCCAGCAGAGAACATGGCCTTTCTGAAACAGAGACCCAAGCTATGCCCCTCAGCACTGCTCTGTTTCTGCTTTGTCCATAAAATCAGTAAGGGTAGGCAATTACCCCAAACTCTTTCCAGCTGCCACAAGCATAACCATCTTTAGGAGCAGTCCAACTTTCAACAGGAAAAAAAACCCAAAACAAACCAAAAAATCACTCTAAAAAGAGACTTTTTTACAGGATCTTTAGGGCAAAAACGTGCTCAAGCTTAAAATGGCAAATGACTGCCTTTGATGGAAATATGCAGATACACACATGCAAGGATCCAGCCCTGCTGTCCTGTATTCCTGCTGTGACTGGGAAATGGCTCCATGGATTTAACACAGTCCTTTAATCGGCCCTAAAACTTCCCCACATATATTTTTTACATCTCCTAATTTGCAGAGCACAATGTCAGCAGGACAGAATCACAGTGAGCAGTCACTCCATCCCTGTGGAGCAGCCCTGGATCACATGGGCAGTCCAGCACGGTCCTTGCTGTGCTTTTGGGCCAGGCCACCGAGCAGCAGTGCCAGGCTTTGCTGACAAGCAACAGAAACAGCCATAAGAGCTCACAGCAGGCACAGTCAATCCCCAGCACCCTCTGCGGGGTGAGCTGGCAAACACAGCCTCCTGAGCTGTGGACAATGAGCAGCACACAAAACCTCAGTGGCACAGGGAAAGATGCTCAGTGGATCAGCCAAGGTGCCCAAGCAGCTTCTGAATATTCCACCACTCCCTAACAGCTGAGACAGAATTGGCTTCTTTGTTCCTCTTTCCAAAACCCCACACTCCCAGTTCTTCTCTCTGAGTCCAAACTGGTGGCTCCGATGTAAACCACGGGAGAAGAATCAGCCCTATCTTGCCTCTATCCATATCCTCTGGTGCAGGTCCTGCCCCAGCTTCAGAGGAATCACATTTTATCTATATCATCCTGAATGAAAGGACAAAATCTGGCTGTTTTCATCATCCATCCCTTTTCCTAGCACATAAAAAGCAGCTTACCTTGCTGGAAATACGTTGAAATCCCAGATTTAAAAGACCTAGGAACTTCCAAAGATCAGACCGGTGCTGGATTTGGTCTGAAATGTGCAATGAAGAAAAAAAAGGGCAGAAGCTCAGATCTTCCCTCTTAGTCTCTGTACAACACGAAAATACACATTTTTGAAGATGCTGTTTGTATTAACTTCATCCTAATTCTGATGCCTTTTCCCCTAAATCACCACAACAAATTCCAGTGAAAAATTCTCAATTTCCCCAATCCCATAAATATATCGTCAAGCCTCTAAAGATTAAATTTGAAGAGGGTAAGGGCAGACAGGTCACCTACTCACCTTACAGCAGGGTCAAACTTCTACCAGGAAAAGTCCAGCTGTGTCTGGACCTAGAAAAAAGAGTATTCAAGAGCACTAATTTGGTATGCCAATTGATCTCCCCAACTCCTCTAATTTCTAAACAATGTCTGGAGACCAAAGCATTTGTTTGTGCGGGGCATCAGAAATATGCAAATTATGTATATGTGTGTGAAGATAAATGCATGTGCTAATTAGCAAATTCTGTTTTTAGGGAGACTTAGGTATCTAAACTTTTCTTAAAAATTTGGCCTCAGATGCAGGAAGTAGTGATACTGTGCTCCAAATATTTAGTAATGCATAAAAAGCTGGTTCCTGATAATCCTAAAGACACAGAAATTATTAGAGACTACCCCAGAGAGAGTTTGTTTTATTAAAAGCCAATATATTCCGAAATATATTTTTTCCCAGCTGTCTGATGCCTGTAGAGTGTGAGTGCACACACAGAGTGGGCAGGAGGCTGGCTGCAGCTTCTTGAGAGCTCAGCACTTTCATGAAACATTTCTAAAATTCTTCAGTCATCTTTCTAACTTAAAAAATACAATTATCTTTCACCATAAAGCTTCCCGTCCCAAAGAACGTCTCCCAGGCCCTCCATCCCCCTGTGGGTGTAAGAATTATTCACAGTCACAGTCTGCTCTCCTTCTCTGTCCCAGAAGGTGCGAGGATGTTTCCTGCATTGCTTTGGAAACTGTGTGCTATCTGATGGGAGCTTACACGCAGCCAGGACGCTTCATTCATGTGATTTTACCTTAAATCCCCTTTCTTCCTGTAAGAGCCAGCATGATCCAGCCTGAAAGGTGTGCTCAGCTCCTGCTGGTCTGGCCAGTGGTGCCCAAAGCAGCTGACAGCAGACACAGGTGAGGAGACATCCTTAAAGAATCCTAAAATTTGGCTCTTCCACTGGGATAAAAACAACCACCGAGCAATTTGTTGCTCAGGTGAGCAACTCCTCTGTTCACACAATCCATCTGAGGAAGAAAAGGAGTCATTATTCTGAGAAAAAAGCACTGTATTTTCTGTCTCACTGTCCCCCCAGGCTTACAGTGCCGTGGAGTTGATGGGTTATGGCTGCTCAGCATCCACCGCACGAGCTGAGGCTCTGAGCAGTGAGTCGAGCTCCACTCCTGCTGCTGCCTATTTGCAGCCTAAAAACCCCTCAGGGAGCAGCCCAGAGCCACCACCCAGCTTTTCCATTCAAACATTCATGCAGTGGATAAATGGGGAGCATCACCTTCGTGCTGCTGAGGCCACCCAGCGCCATGGGCAGCTCCAAGGCCTTCCATGTCCCTGCCTGACTCCGAACTCCCTGGCTGGGTGGGATCCTCATCAGAAATGAAGCACTGCCTGAGCAATATAATTTCCCTCCTTTTTTCTTCTTTAATGAATGCAACAGTGACAGCACAGTTATGATGAAAGGTTCCCTCTGGCAACAGGATCATAAAATAAGAATATGATAGGCCCTCTGTCTGCTCAGAGCTGTATATTGGCTCTGGCATTTTTATTTTTTAAAAATTCAACTCCAAATTACATAAACTTGGGCAAAGTTTATGGAATTTGATTTATTGATCTTGAACAGGATTTGCTCCTGTGAAAAGTGTTGAGCTCCTCCTACTCTGAGTTGTAGAAATATACATGAAAATAGCCATTGGAAAACCATAGATAGTGGGGATTCTTCCTAAAAACCTCCCCTTGGTGACAAATATTGTTGTCCTTCAGGTTTTTTTACATTGCCTTTAGAAAATCAAGCAGTCCAAATTTCAAAAATGCCAAACCTAAGGCCATTTGGACAATGTATACCATTGAATGGCAGACACACTGATTACAGAGGTGTTTGGTGATGTTAGCACCAAACATAAGTGTTTGAACATCACCTCAATGCTCCCAGAGAGAACCCCATCCATAAAATCTCTATGGCAGGGGGAAATGGGGAGCCTTTTATCCTCCCTGCGGAGTGCTCTGTGATGGCAGCTTTTGGCACACTGGCAACTGCAGCTGAGGTCATGGAGCCTTTGGCTGCCTCCAGCTCTGAGGACGGTGTGACCTGCTCCCAAGAATAGGTTGTGGAGAGGGTACAGGTGAGAATTTTCACCTTTCCATCATGTCAGGTTATGATGGAAAAGATGGTTTAAGGCCTTGCAGGAGAATATAAGAATAGCTGGATGCCTGGTTTGTCTGGCCTTGGTGTTTTCTTCACCAGCTGGATCCTTTCAGCCTGAAATGTCTTATCTTTGGTTTCCATCCAGTTGCGTGGAGCCTTATCAAAGCCATCAGTATTACCTCAGTCCCTGAACTGGACCTGAAGGGGAAAGGAAAACCCCTCCACCCACAGGCCTCAGGAAGTCAGGATTTGCAAATAGGTTTTTTCTGTGGAAAAAGACCCATTTACCAATAACAAACCCGGGTGCACCTGAGAAACTCATCCCAAAGGCAATATTTGAGCCCTGGTCCTAACTGATGGAAATAACGAACATGTGGTGTAATGGTAAATCTTGTCTATGGTGCAGTAAATCTGTCTAAAATTTTGTAGGAGTTCCCATACAGTGAACTATTTGGCAATAAATTCTTTCAAGTCATGGAAACAGGACAAAAGAATGAAGATGCTCTCAGTGAAATGTAGAGAAGAAACTAATTTCCAGCAAGTATTAATTTTATAAAAATATATATGCATAGTGCATATAAAAAGATATATTGATATAAAATCTTATTACAGGGCATGCCAGGCACATAGGTTTATGTGTAAAGTACACGTGCTACCCAACTAGAAAAATGCTACACAGTGATTTGTTGCTTTTAACAAGTGTGCTCTTAAAACCACAGTTCATAACCTTAAATATCCAGGTTTTGAACGGGAATGTTTATAGCAGGTTTTTTATGTGGTAGTTTTCTCACTTATAAAACTATCTGTATGGTTAACATAACAATGAAAAATATTTTCTTCCATTGCAATTGAAAGCAGGTATTTTTTTGTTAATTGGCAAGAGCTAGTTATCCAAAATATATTAATTTAATTGGTTTGGCAATTGTTTGTGATTTTGCACTCTGACAGAATATGCAATTTGCATAAATAAATACTAAACCTCTGTCAACTTGGCTGACAAAAGTATTCTCCCTGTTTTAGTCTTAAATTTCAGCATTTGCATTAAAATGGGCAAGCTTGATAAAAACAAGCCATGAAGAGATAAAATTGCCTTGAAAAGAAAATGTGGAATTCACTTCAGCAATTTCTTTGTCCCCAAAACACTCTTTGGGAGGGTCTCGTGCCACTTTGGCAGATTGGGTTGCTGGTGCGTGCAGGACAGTTTGACAAGCACAGAGGTAGCAGAAAGAAAGCTCCTGATTCTCAGTGTCACAGAAGCATTGCCATGGCATTTCTGTCAGGCAAATGAATAGATCTGTAGTGAAATCTAAATGAGGCTTATTTGGGAGATTTAGAAACCTGACAAAAGAGCATCAATATTGCCAATATAAGCCTTAACCTTCTGTTGGGGTTTCCAGTTGTCAAGTGTGGTGTTTGGGATACAAACTCTGGCGTGTGAGGGTGGAAACTTTCCACTCCTTTCTTAGCCCTGTCTTGGGTTTTGCAAAGCATTGAGAAAAGGCAGGTTTGCTGTCAGCAGCAGCCCACCATTTCCGAGTGGAGAAAACCCTCCTTTTTTCTGGGAATTAGCACAGGGCATGACATCCCAGCTGAGCCCCCTGGGCTCGGTGGGCAGCTGCTCTGCTGGACAGGGCACTGACCACCCGAGCTCAGCACTGCAGAGCCAAGGGACTCTTTCCCTGCTGCTGCTCCTCCTGCACAGGCATTCGCTGTGCAGATCCACTAATTACAGATTGAAAGCATCCACACACTCAGGATAGCGGTAACATTTTCCCGAGGAATGTGGGAGATACTTGACATTACCAACTTCAAAAGGGGGAGAGGGAGAGAAGGAATTTAACTCTGCTTATGTATGAGGTAACATCAATTCCTTGCAGTCAGGAGACTGGGGCTTAATTGATATCATATGGCTAACCAATGGACTCCAAAGCCAGCCTCATTTGATTGCTTTTTAATAACTAATAACTCTCAGTGGGAGTCCAAAATATGTATGTATGAAAAAGAGTGCTGGAGCTGCCTCTGCTGTCTGCCAAGATCACAGTAACTGAAGCAAATTTGTACCTTTTGCAGCCCTGGAACCGATATCAGCAGTGGCTGGACACGTACTCTCCCCGCCTGCCCCAGCCAGGAGTGTGTGGAGGAGCTGCAGAGAGGTTGGAGGGCTCGTCCCTGGCAGGGGCAGTGGCTGTGAGCCCTCACTGGGGTGGGTGTCCATCCCTCCTGGTGTCCTCCCTTGCCTGCCCAGGCCAGCTCCCCACCAGCACACCTGCCCAAAGTTGCCACTGGGCAATAATTCTGCCAGGAATAATTTCCCCATGGAGTTTTTTTGTTTTCATTTTGCTGGCATTTGGGTTTTCTGGGGGTTTTGTTGTTGTTGTTTTTTGGGGTTTTTTTGGGTTTTTTTTTGTCCAGGGGACAGAATCTTGAAAAAAAAAGATCCTGTGTGTCTTTCATTCTGCCCATGGTCAACGACTCTTCTTGCATCTGGGTTAGTGTCAAAAGGAATTCAGACGGCTTGTGTCTATAACCAAATGTAAAACTGGGAAAATTATACTTGGGATAATTAATACGAATTTGATTTCTATTGCTTAACAAGAGGATGCAGGAGCAGGCTTATTTAAAATGAGTTTGCAGGAGGGCATCAAAGTCCATTCACTGAAAGCAATTAATAAGGGACCTCTCCTGGGATTATGAGAAGGACTACTAGGAAGACAGCAAATTATGAAAAATTAAAGATACTTGATGTAGAGCAGAAAGAGGAAAACAAAACCCAGGCTGGATAATTAACAATGAAAACAAAATTATATCCTACTTGGGAAGAAAACAAACACATTCAGAGAGTCCAGGGGTACTTCTGAGAACAGAGACTGATAACTGGAGTGCTACCACTGTTTCTGTAAAGCACTGGCAATGTATCAAAATTAGCAGAAAAATTATAAGCTTTAAAACTATTCCTCAGAAAAGCAGAGGTGAAATGTCAAAATGGCTATTTTGTGCTGAGAAGGGGAAGAAAAATTACTGCAGTGTCTATTCCCCTGCTATTCCTCCACTATTCCCCCATTTCCAAACCAGCAGAGGTAACAGGCACATCAGGGCACATCTGCCCACCCCACTTCCTACTGAGAGACAAAGGGACCAATTTATAAATGTCATTAATGGAAGCAGTGTCAGGAAAGATTGTGGACTGTTACCATTAAAGTGACTGGTGACTTTGTTTTATACATATGCAAGCTGATTTTACTTCACCTCTATAAAGCTGCCATTGATTAGATTTTCAGGAGGACTCACACTAAACTGCACTGCACAATAGTCACGTTCAAGTGAAGGTCTTTGCTTTGGCTTTCCACTTTCCCTGTTCCTCTTTGTCCATCACAGCTCAAAATGATAATATCTTTCATTTTGGAGTATTAGATAATCAGAAGACACTGTTATTTCATAAACGACCAACAAAAAAAAAAGCAAAACCAAATCAACCCAAACAACAGAATGCAACACTTATTGCAATGGAATATTAACATGTGGTTCTGAAAACAGGTACTTCGGATGTCAACTTCAATAAATAGAGTTTGTCAAGGCCCACAAGAGCTAGTGTACAGCTCTTAAAAGCAGGAGTGGTGTTATTCAAGTTAATAATGAATGGGTTATTAAGGTTTATATGATTAGAAGTTGCATCCTTCACTTTTAATTGTTACCTTTAATCCCAAAGGAGCAGTACATCCTGTTAATTCCATGTTTTCCTGTCCTTTCTTCTTCGCTTTCTTAACATCACCATTAGTGCTGCAGACCCAGATCCTCCCCTTGCAAAACTGAGGTGGTTCCTTAGCCAGTGCCTTGCCCAGCCTATGGAGCTGCTCCATCAGAGGTGCCCATGGGCAGGGGGAGCCACCTTCACCTGCAGTGCCAGCCACGCCCGGCCCCAAGTGCTGATCACAGGGACCCAAGTCAGACCCGTGGGGAATTCCCTGCCATAGTCCTCCCCCAGTGAGACACAGCAAGTGGATGGATGGAGCACCATTACCATTAATTGTTTCCATTTCACAATAAGATGATAGAAAACGTCTTGTGTCTGAGCGTGCAAAGGTACTTATTTAAAAGCCTGTTATTTTTTATGCCTCATAAATGCCACACTTTAAGTTTGATGTGCAAACATTCCTTTTAAAATCTAAGTTTATAGGACATGGAACAAATAGGATTTCAGAATAAAAGTCTGGTTTCTATCATCTTGAGAATTCTATTATTGTTAATTAATAATTCTGGTTTGCCTTTGTTTTCAAATCTTTTCAAGGCATGTATTTCTGAAGATCTGCTGTTTTACTGCTCTCCTTTGATGAATATTTTATCACACAGTAATGAACATCTTGTGAGGCAATTGTACAGTTTACAACTGTTACACAATGAAACATAAAGCAAGTGAGGGAAGCAAAAGCAGAATGCTATTAAACATTTAAACTTTTAGAAAAGCTGGAGTGGCATAATATTAATTTATTCTAAAGCCAGGCAGCATGTTGCCATTCTGCTCCTGCCTGCCACTTTCCTGAGTGGTGAGATTTGGCTGCTTGTGTTTGATCCTATTGTTAACCACACTTTTGAAAGCGTGGGCACAGGGCGCCATGGTGCCAGCGAGGCCACAGCCACTGCCACTGTCAGAGCTGGAACACAGAGCCCTGGCAGACCCCACATGCGCCTGCGCCTCTCTTGGTGGCACTGCCACCTTCCCCCTGCCTGGCAGTCACGGCAGCTGATCCAGCACTGGATTTCATTGATGTCTGTGATGAAGTGCTATTTGAAAATCTCCTGGTGGGTTTCTGGTCTGAGCATAAGGCCTTTGCCCCTCATTGGCTGTGCTGGGTGCATCCCACAGACGCCCTCCTGATGCAGAATGTCACCGCCGGGGGAAAGCATTTTCAACAGACATGATTTATTTACAGGCTGACAAACTGTAGGCCTTAGGGCTGAATATTAATGTAATAACCCCAACTGTAATAAACCAGCTGCTTCTCAGAAGTGCTGATCTCCCACAGCTTTCAATGGCCCTAATTTTTTCCTCCCATATTCTTCACTGTTCTAAGAATCAGACTGCTTTCATTTTCCTCTCTGAACAGTCTTGTGTGGAGCAGCCTTTGGTGTTACCATTTTGTTTCAGCATTGGTTCTTGTGTTTTGCTAAAGTCAGAGGCTTGCAAACTGTTTGTGAGACTGTTTTGAAGTTTTTATGTTTTGGGGTTTTTTTAAACATCTGTAAGATGCAGCACTCCCCTGAACAATGTGCAGGTACCACAGATATGTTGTCACCAATCCATGACATCCCCAGGGAAGCTTCACACAGTTCAAATGCAGTAATTCTTTCTGCTGAGGAGTTCTGGCACATCTTTGTGGTGTGTGTTACATGGATGCATTTAGACCATTGCTGGCATTTGTATCTTCTGTTATAAGGTGCAGATAAAGTGCTACCAGAGGCTGTGCCCACCTTGCCAGAAAAGGTTCCTCTTCTCTTGACTCTCTCCTTCAGCCCGAGTTCCAGGCTATGCAGACATCCCAACCTATTACAGACAGGACAGAGCAGAACCTGGGCACCTACAGGAATGAAGTAAAAATCAGCCATGATACACTAAGTTTTCCATTTGCGGCAGACACAAGCACAAGGATACATATTCAGCTGCACAATACTGCCAGAAGAGGAAAGAACAGGGTGATTTTATCCATTATCACTGTATTAGAGTGAAGAATTTTGCATGGGGGAGCAAACAGATTTTACACAGCTTTAAAGGTTTACTACAGATTTTTAAAAAGTTGCACACCATGTGCATAACCTATTAGCTTTGCCACATACTATCTCTGCATTTAGTTGTTTGGTAGGGTTCACACACTAATCAAGCATAGGAAAATGAGAATATCAGATGGCTCTAATGAGGTAGATCGGTTTAAAAAGATGGAAACACTCAGATTTCCTTGGAGCACAGGCCACTTCCAAAGACCTAGTAATGCAGGGAACGAAGCCCTGCTCTGCCTGCTATGGTAATTCCCAGTTACTGAAGAGCCTCATCTTACATTTTACTGTGTCTTCTTACACAGTACATTTACCTCTGAGAAAAAGTAGTACTTGCTATCCTTGAAGTGCACACGAGAATTTTTGGCTGCATACTCACATAAATGCAGAACTGCACAATTTGCCTTGGCTTTTGTCCTGGCATTATTCTCTTCTTGCCTGGCACCTCTGAGCTGCTCCCAGAGAAGCATTCCTGATTCACTGCAGTGAGCTGATGGACTGAAGCACAACACACTGAGCCTTGGAGCTGTGGTTAACACAGAAATGGTTTAGGAAATTGTTGTCACTATCTCAGCATTCCGAATGGCATTCATTTTGAGCCCAGCATTATTGCTGTTACCTTATATCCAGAAACCTCCAAAATCCAGTGCCTTGAAACCCATTTTTTTCACAGGCTTAAATCAGAGGTGGGACTAACCAAATTAAACCTTTCTCCTGAGCTCCTCTGCAAGTATCCTTTGTCACTTGTGTGGC
Organism: Origma solitaria; assembly: GCA_013397895.1. Lineage (NCBI taxonomy): Eukaryota > Metazoa > Chordata > Aves > Passeriformes > Acanthizidae > Origma > Origma solitaria. The sequence goes on along the minus strand of VZRL01004973.1, from coordinate 1,800,934 downwards.
CACCAGCCCATCCAAAGAGGGCAAGGTAGGAGCCAGCTCAGCACTGCTTTGCCTTTGGCTGCTGCAAATGCTGCTGGAACATGCCTGGCCCCTGGGTCCACCACTCAGGAAAGCACCACGTAAGATGAAGGTGGAAAGAGGAGAGGGGAAACGGAAAGCAGCATCTTTTTTTGGACATTAAAAGAAAATATTTTTAAAATTCACCAATGTTGGCAAGGGAAAATATTTGATTTGAGGTTTGCATGTGAGGAATTATATTTTTAAAGCTGGCAGGAAGCCTGTCCTTTGTCCCACAGGATCTAATGCAACACCAGCTGAAACCACTTGCACTTGGACTTTCATGTAAGTTAATACTTTACATAAAAACTCACAGCTCAAAATTACCCAATAGAACTGTCTGTAATAACTACCTTTCTATAAAAATAAGCCTCCATATTTTTAGGAGCATTTTAAGTGTTTACCATAAAATTATATTATATATTAAACTTAATTACCCAAATTAAATTCTCAATTATTGTACCTGTGCATGCTATTTTATTCTTTGTTTCAGTAATGCCAGACAGTGTAGTGATTCAATTTCATTTTGAAATGTTGATTGCATTTATTCAGGTATTTCGAGTTGGTGGTGAACTAATGATAGAAGCTGGTTAAGCTTTAGTATTACTGAGAGCAACCAAGCAGGCTTAGTACTGCCAGTCAGGGCTGGCAACACACTCTGGGATTTTTTGGAAGAAAGACAGAAGTGATGAAACAAATAGGCCTGTCTGCTAGGTCCCAATGTTGAATCAAAATCAGATTTCCATTTTGGAGCCAAATCTTTCTCAAAACCAGGTTTTCATAGATTAAAACATTACATCACCTCGGGGGAAAAGGGAAAGGATACAATAAGAAACTTTAAGGCAAATAAGCCTTAAAGTTTGCCAAGTGTATGACTGCTGACAATTAATTTTATTTATGCACTTATGGAACATCTTTTACATTCTTATATCCAGCATAATAACATCCTCCCCCCACACCCTGAGTCTCCACAGTATTAAACTACCAAAATAAGGAGTTATATTCTTATTATTTTGATTTGAAATCTGAGTTCCCTCTTACTCTAAATGTTGTAGCAGGCATATATTTTCTGGTAAGCTCACTGATGAGTTCTGCTAGCCATACAAATAATACAAACATAATTCACTCCAAAGATATGCCCCTTTCAGAGACCACTTCATTTATTCCTTGCAGTAGCTGAAAAATCCAGGCATGAAATCAAGTTTTCCAGCTATGCCTTTTGTCATATTTATGGTCTCTTTGGTAAAATCAAAGGAATGCACTTCTGTGCAATGGGGCATAGTTTGAATGGGGCACAGTAACCATCACATCATAAAATTTAGAGTTGGGCTGCTTGATTACAAAAGCATGTCCTCACTCCAGCCTTTGCACAATGCAGCTGTTTAAATCGCTGGGAGTTTAAAATTGGAGTCACTTGAGAACTAAAATTGCATGTGATGGCAAAATGGAAGAAGATATTAAGTTTGGGCTGCCAATTTCAGAGCAATTTCTAGAAGTCTGAGAGCTTATTGATAAAATTATGAGATGAAGAACATGCAGCAGTCATTAAACTCCTTTTCTTTTGCTTGCATCATGAGATTTCCTATCTCAACACTTTACTGTGGGACTCCTTGAATTTGGAAACAGGTACCAACAAACGAGAACAGGGTAATGAGATTTTTGATGAATGGCGCCTTTAACTCCTGCTGGTTTTCTCCCGAGATTTACTCTCTGCTACTGCTCACTGGAACATGAATAAATGTTCATTTATTACTGCGTTGGACGAAATCTTGCAATCCCCACTTGGTTTAAAAATGTTCATGATGTGACAATCCCATGTAAATTTTCAAGTACCTAACAACATGCTAATGCAATGACCACCCTCCTTTTCCTTAAGGAAAGGAGCCTGGAAGAAGGCTCCTGGGACACCTCACTGCAGCCTGCCAGTACTTGAAGGGGGCTTTTAAAAAATGGAGAGAGAAACTTTTTACACTGGCAGAGAGTGACAGGACAAGGGGGAAAGGTTTTAAACTAAAAGAGGAGAGATTTAGAATTGATGTTAGGAAGAAATTCTTCCCTGTGAGGGCAGTGAGCACTGGCACAGATTCCCTGGAGAAGCTGTGGATGCCCTGTCCTGGGGAGTGTTCTAGGCCAGGTTGGATGGGGCCCTGAGCAACCTGGGACAGTGGAAGGTGTCCCTGCCCACAGCAGGGGGCTGGAACTGGGCGATATTTAAGGTCTCTTCAACCAAGTCATTTACGATGATTTGATGCTGATGAAGATTTGTGCCATGGCTCAGTCTGGAAGTGGAGCCAGCCCTGATGTGGAAGGCAGGTGGGGAGCTGGCCATCCCCACTGCATTTCTGTCCTCTGGGAGCACGAGACAGAAAGGCGTGGGGAGATGACACCTCACCAGACACTGTAAGTTACAGTAATTGCACTGTTATAACAAACTACAGGGGCTATTTTTTTCATGTATTTTTCATACTCCTCCATAGAAGCACCCAAACCATGTGACCTGTCAAGAATACCCAGGATGGCATCATGTGACTCATTAAAGCTCAGTAAAAGCAGGTTTAATAGCATGCTTTTGCTGCTTTTCCTAATTTTTAATGCTAAATAGCCCTAAATCTTCTTCTCAAGGTAATTCCCAGCCTTCCAAAAAAGAGATAAGACCAGACTTCCCCACCCAAATATTACACACTGAAAACACAATCATTTAGTTTTATCAGAGAAAAATAAGGAGAATGCTGTGATTATCAGAGCTAATGCCAAATCATTGTCTCCTCAGAATGACATCTCAGAGGCCTCCAGGTCTCATGTCAAAGCATCAGTTATCTCCCATGCAGGAGGGAAGAGGCCAGTCCAGAATCTGTCCTCCTCTGTTTCTTGAAGCTACTCACACACTTTCCACAAGAAATGCAGTTTAAGGATTACCAGACACCATTGCAAGTCTGCTCCTTCTGCTTTTCCTATACTAATAAAACCTCGGCCCTGTTGCCAACAAAATGTCAGTAAATTCAATAGCTTCCAAACCCCTGTGATAACTGTGTGGCATCTGCAACAGCACAGGGACAAGAAGAGCAATCCTTCTTTACAACCTCAAAACTTTTATTTGGAAATGAGTGGAAAGCCATTGCTGAACCAAAGCATCACGGGGAAATAAGGGTGCAGCTCTTCTTTCTTTTCAGTTGTTAAATGGTTGTAGAATTTTTTCCACATTTGCAGCTATTGTTTGTCTCCTTTCCATTAAACCTGGGTGTATAGCACTTCAGATCATCTTGATTTCCACCTGCAGGAAATTTACACACATCTTGCGTGGTCTGACATCACTTAATCTGCAAGATTAGAGCTAATTCTCTGTTTTACCTGATTAACTCCACTGAACTGATCACACTTGCTTCTCTCTCTGGCTAAGATGCACACAGCTGCTCATCTAAAGCATACAAATTATCTCATAGCCTAGTTATGCTGCTGACACAAGGTCATGAAAAATGTGCCAACAAAACAGAATCCCCAGCGCTCCAGCAGACAACAACGAACCTCATATTTCACTATAACTTGGCAATTAAGTCAGAAGAAATACCTCGGGAGAGGAGCCATTCTCCAGGATTTCAAGCAGAACAAACCACCGCTGCTGAATTAGCTGAGACCCACTGCAGCGTGCAGGCAAAATGTGAACCATGCTGAAACGCTTTGTTCTTAACCTTTATAATGGAATAAATTAGGATTCCTGTAAGTAAGGCACAGGGAATGCTGAGATCTGCTGCATGAGACCGTGCTGCCTTCGGAAAGCTCAGCATCAGCACCACTTCACCTGCAAAATGCTGAAGGGCCTGCCAGGCACCCCAGCCCACGGCTTGGCTGGGCTGTGAGGGCACCCCAGAGCCAGGGCTGTGCTGGCCCCACTGTGTCCCTGTGTGCCTGATGGTGGCTGCCGCCCCAGACACACGAGAGCCAAGTGGGATCATCGTCTGAGAGCAAGGCATTAAGGACCTGAGGCAGGAAAGAGGTGGCTGCACACCAGCAGAGACCTGTAATGAGTCAATTAGCAAAAGCTGGGCAATTACTGTCAGTGAAGCTTCTGCAGGCTGCAAGAAGGAGCCTTTCCCCCTCTGCTCAGCGCAGCCCAGTGCATTACCACACACACACTTCCACAGCACTGGTAGGGAACAATGTATTTTTCTGACAGGTCACACAAATTTAATCAGAGCACGCTACCTGCAGAAGGCACCGCAATGGCCCAGGGAGCGGAGCAGGGCTCATTGGAAGCGACAGCCACCTCTTCACAGGGACACCAGGGACAGGCAGAGCAGTGGGAGCAGGGATCCCGCAGCTCCTGTCACACAGACCTGCCTCCAGCTCATCCCAGGTCATGCCTTTGCTACTGATAGCAAAGACTGTTAGGAACAGGGCAGGGAGGCACACGTGCCTTTGTTCTGTGTGGCCACAGCTGACTCAAAGAGACTCAAAGAAACGTACCTGGAAACCCCAGAGAGGATCAGCTCCCAACTCTTTTAGGAGTGCCTGGGTAGATGTGAAGCATGGTCTATTAGACAAACACAGTGTCAGATTTCACCTGTTCCTGCACTGGAAGAGCTCTGACATATTTTATGGACACCAAAATATCCCACAGTTGACTATCATCATTTAACCTCATTTTTCCTTTCTAGAAGAGTTTCCTTTGAAGTTTCTCTGCGTATTTCATTATTGTCTTGGGATCTGGAAAAGCTGTTGTTACTTGAAACCACGAGATCTGGAATCCATTAGAGATGAGACTGAGCCAGGGAGCACTGCCATGGTACTGAGCACTCAGCCACAACAATTTAACCCGACTGTGCAAGGAAAGCTTGATTAATTATATCCTCAGTAATTATGTCTAAAACTATTTCTTGCTCTCTAAATGAGAGGTAACTAAATTGAAATAATGAATCTGAAATAGGAATAACTCACTTTTTCACATTCGCATGACCCATATCAACTGTATAAAATTACAATTCACTAAGAATGAAATCCACTTCTGTCCATCATTCTCAGAAAATCTATACTGCCCACAGAAAAACATACCAGCCACATGATGCATTATTCATGGGATTATAATGTTTCCTCCCTTTCCAAGAGCAATAAGATTTATAGGAAAATAACACAGAATGTAAAGCACAACAAAAATCAAACCATAACAGGTAAAAATTACCACCTAATATTATCTTCCCACTCCGATGGTGGAAGTTGGGAGAGATGCTCCAGCCTGCACAGTGCCAGCCCCTGCTGAAGGGACACACTGATCCTGCACCAGGTGACACACACAGAGTCACTCCTTTCCCATTCAGAGCTGGGACCTTGCTGTGCCTCCCACCTCCCCCCCAGGATTACAAGCCCATTACCAGTTCATCCCATTTACAGCAGAGGCAGCACGTGCATCACACCTGTGCTTCCCACACATTTCACAGCCTTTTTCATGATAACATCTCTCCAAACATACAACTTTCTGCAGTAAATCATTGCATCTGCTTTAACAGCCCTAATCAAAATTAATTACAATCCTAACTACAGAAATTCTCATGGCACTTACAATGAATTGCTGCCACACAAGAGAGGTCAACCCAAACTTCAAGCTTAGCCTGTGCAGCTTTGCTATAAAAATCCAAACTAAGAGCTGGACCCAACTGTTTAGAATTATCTTAGAAGAAAGGTAGAATGGGTGTTTCTACTTTCATTAAAGGATATATTCTCTTATTGCAAACTCTGGTCTACAGGATAACAATCACACGTTTAAGTTATCACTCCCCAATTACATGGAAATTAATAATTCACTGCCACAGGGAAAAATGAGCCCAATCATATATCATTCTTACAGCAGCTAATTGGGCATGGAGTGAGATAGCTCTGGTGGTAAATGGTAAATAATGCATATAGTACATCAAATTTTGCATGTAGATAGACAAGTTAATTTGCTTCCCACTGGAAAAAAAAAAGAGAACTTTTTAATAAGTAAACGATTTATCTCAAGACTAACATGCAAGATTGCCTTCACACATACACCTCCTGTTACATATGTCCATCATACAGAAAATATTTAACAAGCATCAAGTTTCAAGGTGTGTGTGTCAAGATATGTATGAATATATATATCCATACATATGTGTATACCGACACACAGGGGACCTTACAACTAAAATAAAACTCATTGTGAATTCACTGATATAGAAGTCTCTAAACTTCTGAGAATGATATCTTTAAAGTTTTCTAGGAGACTGATAAGGGGTTGCCACTGTATCGAAGGCTTCTCAATCACATGCCATTTATTTGTAAGTTTCAGGAAAATTAAATGAAATTCATTGGCAAAATCCAACTGCTTTTTCAAGTAAAAATGAAGTCATTCACTATTGGAAAGCTAAGGAGTGGAACCAGCTGCAGAGGGCTTTGTTTGGGGTTTTTTTTGGTTGTGTTTTCAGTTGTTTTCTTTTTTTTTTTTTAACAAAACAAAATGTTCAGCTGTTCTTAGGGGCCTTTGAATTTAAAACATGAAAGGCATTACTCTGCCTTTCTCTATCCCCCTGGGCTAAAACCCCCATGCACATCTAAGCAATTCTCCTGCAGTCTACACTCACTACTGCAGAGTGATGCTCTCCCCATGGTACAACCACCATTCACTCACAGATCCACAGAAGACTTGGTGGGAACAGAAGATATTTAGATTTCAGAGCTTGCAAAATGAACAAACTTACTCTATATAGAGTGACATTTCCTTGAGGTGGTCAGAAAAATTGACATAACCCTGGTGATGTTGAAGTAGTGATGCTGAGGTATAATGACCTAGATGCTCTCTGCTTTTTCCATACTTCTAATAACACACAGATATTCCAACCCTTTCCACTCTACCCTAGAAGCAGAAGAGGGAAAGAAATCCTTTACATGTTTTCCTGGCTGACACTGAAGGAACTCATCAACCCACAGCGGGATGGAGTGAGATCCAAAACTGGGCTCTTTGTAGTTGAACAGGAAAGCCTTTAGCCAACTGGAAGTGACTCCTGATGGAAACTTTATGATTTTTCTTTTCCAACAGATTAATTGAAGGAAAAGTTTAACATGATATTTCATTCCAGTATCTACTGGCAACTGATAATCAGTGATAACTGCTACGCTAGCAACTCAGGATTGAAAGCATTTCTCCCTCTTGCAAATGGCATCACACATTTGGTATTGATAATGCAGAGAGATTTGGCCTGAATTACAAATTATCTAAGGATCCAAACTCATGATACTGATTATTTTTCAGATCTCATGTTTTCAAAGACAAACTGCAGTTCACATTCCCTCATATTCCCTTGCATGTCTGAACTATTAGAAAATAGCTGGTCCATGTTTCAAAGGGCCTGATTTTGTAATAAAAAGAACTAGAATTCTCTCCTTTATATTTTATCATACAAAATTCTCAGGCAATCAGCCTCTAATCACTACAGAATTATCACAGATGCCACAGTATCAAATACCTTTGGGAGAACTCCCCAATCCACTGTAAATCAGTACATCTGCAAAACAGAAATGTAGTCTGTCCTGTATAATAAATAAAAATGAAAAAACAATATCAAAAACCCCAACAAAAGAATTCTTTGTTCAACCCACACTGGCAGGTGACTTAGGGAGACAGTGTATTTTCAGCAGGTCCCAGCATGTTAGAGGAAAGATCATAATGAAAAAAAAGATCATAGAATCATAGAATTGTTTAGGCTGGAAAAGATCTTTAAGATCATAGAGCCCAAATGCTAACTCAGCACTTCCAAGCCCACCACTAAATCATGTCCCCAGGTGCCACATCTGCACGTCTTTCAAATACCTCCAGGGACGGTGGCCCCACCACTGCCCTGGGCAGGCTGTTCCAGCGCCCGACAAGCCTTTCTCGATATCCAATCTAAACCTCCCCAGCACAGCCTGAGGCCATTGCCTCTTGTCCTGCTGCTTCTTACTTGGGAGAAGAATCCAACCCCACCTCACTACAACCTCCCATCAGGGAGCTGCAGGAAATGGTAAGGTCCTCCTGAGCCTCCATTTCTCCAGTTCCCTCAGCTGCTCCTCACCAGACTTGTGCTCCCGACACTTCCCCACTCCACTGCCCTTCTCTGGACACATTCCAGCCCCTCCGTGCTGTGTAGTGAGGGACCCAGAACTGGACACAGCACCGAGCTGCAGCCTCAGCAGTGCCCATCACTGGGGGATGGTCACTGTCCTGCTGCTGCTGCCACACCACACTGACAATGCTTCTGTGCAGCAGTGCTCTGCCCTGGACTGGGCGTGAGAAGGGCACACTGTGTCAGCCAGAAGGATCACACCCACCCCGCGACAGGAAGACACCACACTCTTCTAAGTATTTGCTCCAGAACTGGAAATCCCAAACCCAAATCATCCACCGCAGCTCTCCCCAGGGCTGGCAGGAGGCACCTCAGCTCCTGTGAGGAGGGCTGGGATCCTCTTTCTCCCCCTTCCACATTCCAGCACCCCTGGGCTGGGAAGAGCTGGGGCTGGCAGGCAAACCTCTCTGCTGTCAGCAGGGACATGTGGCTGAGAGCATGGAATGAGGGCTCCACACACTCTTCACAGCTGCTTCGGTGGCACAGCATCCAAACATGCCGGGAAACTAACACATGGTGACACTACTGAGCAAAAGAAAATTATTTGTCAAAAGTGGAAGTTTTGCCTAATTCTGCCTTTGGTCAAAAAGACACCTATGTACATGGCAGGACTCAGATTTTTTTTTTTTTTTTTTTTTTTTAATCAGCATATAGCCCATGCATGACCTTCCACTTCCAAATGCATATAGTGGGAAGAAAAAGAGAAATCATCTTTTAGAGCTGTATTTGGAAACACTAGATCTCAAAAGGTTCAGAGAGAAACTGGAAGCTGCCAGCCTGGTGGTTTATTCCCCATCCCACCACTAAATGCCCCACCAGAGTCACTCTGTGATCTCTGTAAACAAGGCAGTAGTGCTCCCACTCAGCAGAGGTCATTTCAAATGGTCAGGTTGGGCAGGGGTATCTGCCACCTCCTGCTAAGCAAAAATTATAAATCATGTCCACACTCCACAAAGTAAAAAAAACAAACAAACAAAACAATGCCCAAACAAACAAACAAAAAACACAAAACAACCGAAAATAACAAAAAAAGCTAACAAACAAACAAAACAAAAAAAAAACAAAAGAACCCACCAAAAAACCCAACCAACCAACAAAAACACACAAAACCCCCCCCAAAACCAAAACAAAACCTCACAGCAAAAATTAACCTAAATATTGAAAAGAAAACAATTTTAAAATGTTAATGGTAATTTTTATGAAGACTGATGTAATAATTAAATGGAAACAAATTAACATTTTTGTTCCACTAAATGAAATTAACACAGACCCCACACACATAAAAGCACAGAGTTTACATTGGAAAGACAGCTTAAAACTAACAAGGTTTAACTCAAAACTTTTTTTTATTAAAGTATGAATGCATTTATGCTGGAGAACAGTTTACATACATTGTAAAGCAACAAGCATATTTTCAAGAGGTGTGGGCCCTCCTCAATACATCTCCATGCTCAATCTACATGCTTTACCACTGGACTCGCACATACACTCTCACATACAAACACAGAGACACAAAACACAGACACAGAGCTATCTGCTTGGATTAGCTTTCTTTTAAGGCTTCTGTAAGGTGCCCTAGTGCCCCTAACATTACCATAATTACAAACAAAATTGTACAAACGAGCAGCATTACTTGCAAACTATTGATCTGCTCTCAGCCTTAAAAAATATCAAGTGAAACAAGTTTTTCCTTTATTTGAGTTTTATTAAACATCTGCATTTAAGAAAGGCATGACTGTATATCTGTGAACAAGGAAAAATATATGGGAATCTTAACACGAGGTTCTCAACCAGAACAGATGTTCAAACCTGACTCCCAAGGGACCATTTCCTTTGATCTTTGCAGTGAGGCAGCCCTGTGTGGTGAGGCACTGCCAGCCCCATCCCAGCAGGGCCGCTCGCCCAGCAATGCAGAGCGCAGGGACACAGAGCTGTGCCCACCGCGCTCGCGTTGCGTCACACCTGAGGTTGATGAGAAGTCACAGTTCCAACACTGACACACCCAAGTGCCCCTCAGCTCTTCCAGTGGCCCCCCTCCTGCGGAGCTCGTAGGGGTAGGACAATGCTCAGACAGCAGCGCTGGCTCACTGAGCCCCCAGCCACTGGGGAGTGGTTTTGCCCACCCCTTTTTGGTATCCTGCAGCACATAGTCTGGAACTGCAGCTACTGGTGTTGGGTGAAAGACGTGGCAGCAGGTATATTAAGAAAATAGGTACAATGAATAAAATAAAGGATAGCATATGATATAATGTGTACATACAAGCATCTTTCATTTTTTATCTGTGAAATGTGAATTAACTGCAGAATGCCAGGCCATTAGTCTAAAAGGCTATGTATGGCTGTCTTAGCCTACGCACGGTCAAAGGATTTGTGTGATAGATCACGGAGAAAGATTCTTCAGGAACCATTAGGGCTTTCCAGGTCTACTTTCTCTTGTGCATCAGCATCAGCCCGCAGCTAGGAACGCCAGAGAAGCAACTAATAAAATTGCCTGACCAGTCTCGTAAGACAAACAGGAGTGACTGCACTTCATGGTATGCACCCCAACTACAGAAACGAGAAAGGGACAGTGATGGGTGGGTGACAGAAATGGGGGAGGGAGATTTTTTTTCTCACTTTTACAACAGCAGCAGATTTCAATGTAATGTAATTACTTTGATGCATATATGTAGGTACCAAATTGCTCTTTTGATTTAAAAAGCTGGTCAGACAAGTGTTTGGCAGTCCTTTCACTCCCCAGTATCAATTGTTGCTTATTCATCTATCAGCTCTCATTCCCTAAGCCGTTTCTGCCTTTGCTGAACCATGAATGAATTCAGTCAGCCATCGTCAGATTCAAATTCATGAGACACTTCCTCCGATGAGCTGTTCCTGTGGATCCGGCCATCACTTTTCATGCTGTGAAAAGTCTTCTTAAAGGCCTCCATCATGGCATGGGCCAGCTTCTTGGCCTCCAGCTTGCTCTCGCACTCCACAGCATGGCAGTCCATCTGGTAGGACAGGTCATCGTTGATCTCCCGATAGACCCAAGCGAAGATGTTGGGGCTGACGTTGTGGTCAGCAGTGCAGTAGGCTATGCGAGCTACCTGAAAGGTATCCATGTGCACTGTCGCCTCACCTTTGAGGTCCAGATGATGCAGCCAGACTTGGAAAGGGCGAATTTCCAGAAGGGCGTTCGCTGGGTAAACATCCTCCCTGGTGAGCGTGTGCTTCTTCCACAACTCGATGACTGGTTTTTCTGTGCAGCCTGACAAAAATTGCATTCCTGTTGTGGAAACCTTACCCAAATATGTAACCTGCAAAGAAGAGAAAAGATAGGTAAAAACACAGAAGGCAGACTCCGCTGGTACCTTCTGCCAACCCAGGGAATTTTATCTGGAAAATAAAAGCACACACTTCCCCCCACAAGCTCCCCAGTTTCCTCATCACTTTCATTAAAACAGTTTTCAAACTGCTTTCCAAATATTTGCTTTTTCAGATGCTGACTTCACCATTCAAACCCAGAGATTAAAAATGCCCAGTGTCTGACTTTCAAGGCATTCCACTTTCTTCACCTCCCCTAGAAAGCCCAGCTTTAGAGCCCATGGCTACCCCTAAGCTCACCTTAGCAATTTTAAGTGCTGCTGGAGCAGGCCCCAGGTAGCTGTGATGCAAACCACTTTTTTTTCCTTCCTACTTTATTCAGATGATTTATTTGTATCATATTTCAAACATTTGCATTAGGGAGATGGAGACATTCTCAGTTTGATAATGCAAGGCCGCAGGGAGTCAGAAAAGCATGATTGCATGCAGAGGATTTTAAACAGTTTGAATCTTTCTTTTCCAAAATGATCTTGGTTTTCCACCACTTCTGCTATTTCTACTTAAGTTTTAAATCAGGAATAGCTCAAAGCTGTTCAAACTTTATCTTTGAGCAGGGCTGAGACATTTACTACATCAATTTAGAGAAAATACGTTGTTAAAAAATCTAGTAATAAATCTACCTTAGTTTAATCACATTGTCTCTCTGCTTTTCTGTCTAATCCTTTTGAGTAAATACCCTGTTATCCAATCAGCACAGGAAAGCAAGGTGGTTTTAGTGCCTTTACTGTATTTTTTTCATCAAATATAAAATTCACTAGGTCCACATCCTCTTGCTTGATGTCTTGTAACTTCCTCTGCATTTTACTCAAGGCATTTGGAGGAAAAAAGTAATCACACACACTTTTCAAACTAATTTCTTCAAAATTCTGCATTAAACACAGTATAGCTTATTTTTATGTTGTGAATGTATTAAGAAATGCAAAATAAAAACATGGAACTTCCACATTTAAGCACATTTAAAAAATCATAACCACAAGAAATACAGGATTTGTAATCCATGCAAACAAAATTTTCCACAACAAAAATATTTTGCTGCAAGCTTCATACATTTTGTTAAACTCAGAAACCTAAATTAAGCCATAATTAAGGAAAAAGCTTACAAAACTTTATTGGAAGTCTGTGTGGCTTAATCATGCCTGCCAAAAAAGCAATTTCATAGCACTGACATTTCAAAATGGGAAGTCTTATTCTTTGCCTGTAAATATTCATGTTTTGCACTGGGAATATGTTGAATTCTATAAAGCTTTATATTTTTTTTGAACAGTGGGAAACACAACAACTAGAACAGTTAACAAGGCACGACCTACCAGTGTTTTGCCTTATTTTATTAGTGATGAGAGTTGAGTTCCCTAAAGTACTGTAGAAAAACTTAAAAGAAAACCTCAGAGCTCACAGTGCCAACTAAACACACACAAACAGCACATACAGGACCAAAGAGGAATGTGTCTGCAACATCCTGGGGTGTATTTCAACATATATCCACAGTCATATTGCTTTGAACAGAGCAACTTCATTGTGCAAATTTGCACATTCAATGCATTCTCCAAAGGTTCGCTCAGCACTGTTTCATACTCACAAGTCAGCTAACAAAAGACAAACACTGTAAACTGACATTCGGGGTCAAATTCAAAGCCCATTGCAGCATCAGAAGTTCTTCGCTAACTTCAAAGAGATTTGCACAAAGACTTTAAACCCCGAGAAACAGCAAAATAGCCTCTCGCTCATGCACTTTGTCACTCCCAAATCCAGCTTTGAATCCCTGGCCGCAGGAGAGAGCTGCCACCACTGCAATGTTTTGTCCCCCCAGTTGCTGCAAGGAGAAGACCAGTGTCACCTGGAGACCACAGAAACCAGCCTCTCCCATGAGTGCACTACAGGAGATGCAGGGAACTCTTTCATTCCTGGCTTCTGCTGAAGAGGAAGCAGCTGAGAGCTCGTGAGCTGCCCCGAGCAGCAGCAGGAGGATGGGGAGAGGGAGGAAAGCAAAGGCAACTGCAGCCCAGGCAGTCAGTGTTACTGAGATCTGTGCTGCAAATTCACCCCCAGCACACAGCATCAGCTTCTGAGCATGGGCAATTCCCAAGTGATGCTCGGACACCTCCGCTAGCCGAGGAGCAAGATCAGAGTAAGATCGCACTGCAGCATAAATTGAATTTAATGTTCTCTGTTCCTCCACAGCCACTAACTGCAACCCCCTGCTGGCCATCAATCCATGTGTGGCCTGCTTAAGAGTGAAGTTACAAAAAATAATGGATTTCCTTAAAATAAAGTCGTTGTATTTTAAGAAGAAAAGCAGTGAATTACTCTGTAAGCAGCCAATGCAAAAGTAACTAATAATAAGGATGGGATACTGGCTTCTTTACCAAAATGGGATATACTGGTCTGATTTACTGTCCCAGTTCTGTCATGGTACAACTGTGTAGGAACCTTTGGAAAGTTGCTTCTTTTAACATCACTTTGAACCTCCATTACATAAATTTCATTTTCCTTTGAGGACGCATCCATAAATATTTATAAGGTGCTTAGACATTACAATAAGGAGTTCACAAGAGAGAATAAACAAAGCCTCTACTTCAGCATCTCTCCTGCACTGCCTTATATAGAAACATCTACACCTACTAGTGCTGTTATTTTTCAGTTTTTTTAATCAATGATCATTTTTCTTCCTAGCTGAGATACAAGCATTTCACAAGAGCAGCATCACTGAAGCTCTTGGTGAAGACAGATGTCAAACACTTCATCATATCATGGTCCCTGCTAAAACAGAACAGGGATACAGAGGCTGGCGAGACACCTCCACTATTTGACCCACAATAAGGTACTTCTCCCCGAGCTCAGAGTTACAAGGTTATTCCACAAGCATTGCTCCCTGCATTTCAGCTCCTACCTCAACACATTTCACAGCGTACCCACCTTTGCTTAAACGCCCAGAAATCACTGACCACACACATCATTACAGTGAAACTATTACAGTATAACCGTCTTCCTTTTCAATTTCCAAGCCTGCAAACTAAAGGTCAAAGAACAGATCATTCCTTTCATTATCAGATGGAAAACAAAGCTATTTTGAAGCAAAAACTCCTACTGGTGCTCTTTCCCATTAAAATCATTGATACTTCATCAGTGTGAAGCCAGCAGGTATTATGAAAAAAAAAATAGAATTTCATCATTAATAGTCCTAAGAACCAGATGTAAAGCGCACAGAAAGACAGTAGTAGTAGCAGTGTGGTGATGTTGTTACAGTTGTGGTTGCAAGGGCAAAAACACACTGAAGAAGTGCCTGAGCAGAGTCCAATGCACAGCTTTACTGACCAGAGAGTGATGGTTGACAAGGACAGGCAAACCACAGTGCAGGCTGAGAGCCACATCTGGGATAATAGAGCTCTGACCACCTGCAAGAGCTCACCAGGACTGAATAATGCTTTTGATTCCTCCCTGTGACTCTGGAAGTCACCTAGCAGCAAACATCAGTCCAGGAAAATTACTAATTTGTGCAACTGTGGCACGTCCCATAGCAAGTGTCATCCCATACACAGTGAGGCCAGGAGCTTTGCTCCCTCCCCTCTAGGGCTGTCAACACTGGAAAGAGCTGCCCAGGGAAGCTGTAGAGTCACCATCCCTGGAGTTGTCAAGAAACAACTGGTTGTGGCAAAAAATGCTATAGTTTAGTTGACAAGGTGGTGTTTGGCCAAAGGTGGGACTCGATGATCTTGGAGGTCTTTTCCAACCTCAATGATTCTCTCATTCTCTGATTCTATGATTCTCTGATTCTAGGCGCAGTGCAAGGCAGAGTAGCTACAGGTTGGTTGTAACAAGTAAATTATGATCAAGCTGCTGCAGCCTTTACTTGCTTTGGACACTGTAGTTTAAGTGAGAAAAGGAATGCAAATTCAGCTCAATGCCACTGTGTTAACTGTAAGCAGTGAAGGCATTTCCTATCATATCTCCTAAGAGATAAGAGTATATTTATTTATGGCCCTTTCAGTCCTTTGATTAGTGTGTTCCATCTGCCCCACAAATTTTTGGAAGATACAAACACCTCACAAAAATTTCTTGTGCACGTTAAAAATTATCCACATTCTTTCCAGCCTTTCTATGGCAAATTTCACCCTCTGGCAAGCCATCGTCACCAACCATGACGTAAAATACACTTGAGCCTTCAGCACTTCTATGCTTGCAAGCATTCAAACCTTTCGTAAAAGCCGAGGTGCTCTGAAGAGCTCCTTATTTCACCCCAGAGACTTGCCAACACCAGTGTCAGTATCTGACAAAATTGTTCTCAGCTGAAAAATGCTGTGCCTTTGCCCTTTTGTAATGCAGCTACACCCATCTGACATATAGAGACATCTCATGTCAAAGGACATGAAGAATAATTGATGTCATTTTTCATGCACTCTCCTGGAAACACAGAAACATCTGAGTATTTTGACATTGCTGTTTTCAGCCCCTTCAGTCCAACAAAGTACAGTGAAAATGTCTTTTAATAACTATGTCCAAGAGCTTACCAACTTCGAAAAAACAGCTGCCATAGACATTTACACTTCTAGCACAGCATCAGTTGTCAGAAGTAATAAAGGGTTTTTCCTTTCCATAGCCAACTCCTTTATCATTGACCTCATATTGTTCACTTGCAATTCACAGGAGATAAAGAGCAGCTCAGCTCCTGCATGTGTTGATCTGACCTTAGATCTGACTCCCCAATGGACCATATGTCCATACTGCTCCTATCCCACAAGCCTCACCTGGGCACCTAAAGTTAGGCAGTCAAATGACTTTTTCTCCTTCTGTTCCCTATCCCCAGGCCACAGACTATCATTGCTCCAAGAAAGCAGATCCAAGCTGTAAAGACCCATAATTACTACATTACAGGAGGACAGATGCTCTCTTGGCACAGGAGCTTGGCACAGGAACACATACGCTCACAGGACTCTGGGCTCTCTCACTATTCAAGACCATGACCAAAAGACCATATGTAAAATTAACTCCTTGGTTATTTCTTTAATATAAGTATTTCTTCTGTACCAGATAAGGAGGGTACTAGTCCACAAAATTAACACAGAAAATGAAAAAAATTTTTTAAATAGAGTGCTGATCTTGAGCCAGCAGGTATTTACTCTGCATATTTGCAGTCACAAGAGAATGCCCTGAAGGATCTTGAATCTTGTGCAAATCTTAGTAGTAGATGACTGTTTCTTTTGTTGATCAGTGTTTTAAAATAAACATTCATTTAGCCTCAAATTTGGTCTAGTTGCAACTGATTATATTTGATCAAGAGAGTAAGATATTCCTCACTTAAAGGCAAGGCAAACAGAGCTAATGAGACATTTTCTTCCTGAAAACTGAATTTCTCCTGTGGCAACTTCAGAATACGTGGCAAAGAAGAAAGTGACTGGAAGGGTCTGTGTTAAGATACACAGGTATAGACCCTCCAGTCAGCAAGTAAACCATCATAGAATCATGGAAATCATCACAGAATCATGGAAACATCAGTGTTAGAAGAGACCTTTAAGATCATCCAGTCCAACCACCCACTCAGCACCACCACTGTAACCCCTAAGCGACTGAACCACATCACCCAGCCCCAGATCCAGAACCTCTTAAACACCTCCAGGGATGGTGACTCCGCCACCTCCCTGGAAAACCTGTTCCAGTGCCCAAATTTTGTCAGTTTGTCCCAACCACCAGTCTAAACACTGGGAAACTCGCACAAGTATTTAAGAAGAATACAGCGGAGATTTGAATAAGAGCAGCCAAAGCAGGTTTGGGAGGATGCGTGCACATCTTGTTTAAAACTGCTGCAGGAACACACACAGGGAGACGCTGCCTGGGTTTGCAGTACAAAAGCAGATACAGGATGAGAAAGTTCAAGCTTCACGTAGACTCCAGGCACATCTTGCTGAGGCCAGGACACAGCAAGTTTCATCTCCACATCATTACAAGGTCTGGAAAACTCTGCAGGAAGCTGCTACTCAGGAAACCTGTGCTCAACTTCACTGCACTGACAGCGTGCACAAAGCCCACAGTGGCACCTCCAAGCTGAGTGGGTGGGGAGAGTCAGGGCTCACCAAAGGGTCACAGATTTGACTGCTGAAACAATTTTTTTCATCCACAGCAGAGCTGGGATACGAGTGGGACAGGCCTGCAGCACGCTGCCCGACAGTTTGGTATGTCTTGGCACAGCTTTCATGTCAGTAGAAGCAGATTTAGCTATAGAGTCATTTTCAACATCTTTAATTAACACATCCAGCTCCAGGCACAGCAGGAGCGCTCTGTGCTGGACAGGGTGCCCGTCTCACCACACCAGCTCTCCTCGCCCTAAAGCACAGTGACTCAGCCTCAGGCTGGCAACTTGGGACTTAGAGCCAAAAGCTGCTTTTTGGCTCTGAAGTAAAAACAAAAATATCCCAGACATTCCACTGGATCACTGAGCAAATACCATGAACTGCATTCAAGCAACATTTGCTTAAGAACCAAAAAAATAACTCAGTCAAGTAAAAAGGCTGCACAGTTTCCCTCTGCCTGTCACTGCTTCCTCACCCAGACTGCCTGTGTGCAGCCAAAGCCTCGCAGCACAAACACGAGGGTCTTTGTGGGCACGGCAGGGCTCATCGGCACACAGAAACACCCTGTAAATGCAGTAATGTGGCTTAAAGAAATATGTGAAGAACCGTTTTATTTTTGAGGCAAAATTCAGAGGGAGAACAGACTGAGCTATGCAAATGTTTAATGGAAAATAACCATTACCTCTGCCGGCTGCCCACTGGATTAGGAGGTGGTGTGGTTTGACACTGGCCAAACGCCAGGCACCCTCAACAGCCACTCACTCGCTCTCCCCTGCCACAGCTGGGCAGAGGAGAGGGAAAAAGTTAAACAAAGGGGTCATGAGTCAAGATAAGGACCAGTAGAAAAAAACTCCAAGGGCAAAACAGGCTCAACTTAGAGTTACAAAGTGAATTTGTTACTAACAGAATCAGAGGAGCATAATGAGAAGTAAAATAAGCCCTTAAAACATAGTTCTTCCCCAACCCCTCCCTCCTTCCCACCAACAGTGCAGGGACCAGGGCATGGGGGCTTGGTCAGGTCATCACCGAGATCTTCTTCTGCTGCTCAGGGAGAGGAGTCCTTCCCCTGCTGTGCCGTGGGGTCCCTCCCAAGGGAGACAGCTCTCTGTGAACTTCTCCAGCGTGGGTCCGTCTCACGAGCAGCAGTCATCCCAAAACTGCTGCAATGTGAATTCCTCCCATGGGCAGATAGTCCTCCCAAAACTGCTGCAGCGTGGGTCACTCATCCAGGGGTACAGTCCTCCAAGGCCAGGCTGCTCCAGCCCGGAATCAAGGGCCCTCTCTCTCCACCAGGTCTCCCACTGGATCAGCCTCCTCCAGGCATCACCTGCTCTGGAGTGTGCAGCTCCCCATGGGCTGCGAGTTTATCTCTGCACCCCCATGGAGCCCATGGGCTGCAAGGGCCCAGCTGCTCCACCATGGTCCTCACCATGGCCGGCAGAGGAATCTCAGCTCCGGCACCTGGAGCACTCCTCCCCTGCTTCCTGACCGACCTTGGTGCCTCCATGTTGTTTCCCCCACATGTTCTCACCTCCTCCTCTTCTGTGGCTAGGGAAAAAAACTGCCTCCTTCTTTGTTTTGATTTCTTCTTTAATCTGTTATCACAGAGGCATAACCAACATCTCTAACTGGCCCAGCCTTGGCCAGCAGCATGTCCATCATCTTCAGAGCCATCAGGGATTGGCTCTGCTGGACATGGTGGAAGCTTCTAGCAGCTTCTCACAGAAGCCATCTTTGTGGCCCCCCCACTGCCAAAAACCAGGCCAAGTAAAACCAACACAGGAGAGAAAAAAATAGATCAGTAGTTAAGGTCTGATTTATTCCAAGGAATCAAAGAGTAGCTCCAGAAAAAGGCTGGAAGCATCAGCACCTCTTCAGCATTAAAGTCAAAGCCAGCATCTGACTCCTCTTGTGGGACCAAAACTGAACTTAAGTCTTAAAACAATGCTACAATTCCCTGTTGAAAACAAAAAAAATAAACAAGCCCAGCAAGAAATGCATTCAACTCTTTACATCTTCAGAACTCCTAAGGAAAAACAACTGCTGGGCAGCAGCTGCTCTGTCTGTCTGTCTGTCCCCACAGCCACGCTCACAGCAGCTTTGCAGGTGCCTTTATTTTCCTGTGTTTCTCAGCTGCGACCATGCAGCAGATCTCACCTTAGTTTCCCCAGGAAGTATTCACCACACAAGTAAGGCATAGTCACCACAGAATAGTCACCTTGGATACAATTCCCCAACTAAATGCCTTAGAAAGACACAGGAGTTCTGATTATTTTAGTCCATCACTGTTCTTTCAGGTTTTACAGCCTCTGTGCTTCTCAGCAGCTGTAGCATGTGAAGGAGAAGGAAATGTTGGGGCACTGTGAAAATACCTTTTCTTGAAAAATGCTCTTCCCCAGTAGAAAGAAAAACATAATACCAATCCCAGTGCTGCTGCTTCTGAGGTAGCCAAGGAAAGCCCTTTAACACAGCAGCAGGTGGCACGGGCGAGTTACTGTGGTCCAGGGTGGGTGTCCCAATGTCCAGTCCGGGGCAGCATCTTGGAAATGGGGCTTTCCTGAGGGCAGTTCACCCATGAGGAACCTCTCATATTCTCAAACACTGTGAAGGACAAACACTCCAGGAACTGCAGATGATGGGCATCAAAGTGCAGAGCACATCTCTGAGATCCTGTCCCAGCTCTGAGCGAGACACCCAAATGCACACAGAAATCCCCAAGCCCTTCTTCATGGCCAAATAAACCTCTCATCCGCCCAGAGTAGAGCTCCGCCAGGCCTCTCACTGATGGCACTTGGGGAGGGGAGCAGAAGACAAAGACCTCTGCAGAATGCCCACAGGAGTGGAGCCCTCCTTGCCCCGTGTGATCAGCCCCATCACCAACACTAACCCACACAGCCTGAGAAGGACACAGCAAAACACAGCAGCCTTTGGCAAGTTTAAGATTTTGTAAATAAATGCTGGAAGCATTTCTTTGGAAAAGAAAAAATGCTCCTTCGATGGCTTAATTTATAAGCTCTGAGAGGAACAAAAGCCAGCAAGAAAAAGCCCACTGAGTCCCCAGGCCAAACAGCCAGTGTGGGGTAAGTAAGGCAGCAAGCCAACCCTCTCCTTCAGGACGACAGCCCCGAGAAACACAATGATCTGAGCTTTTCACCTTTCATTACATCAGGCTGCTGCTCAGCAAGCCTCTTTATAAACTACCCCAGGTATTGAGCTACTGCTCTCAGTTAGACCTAAGAGCATCTAAGTTATATCCAGTGACCAGGAGTCTCTGCCTCGCTGGCAAAATGGTTAACCAAGCCCAAACACAACCTCAGCAAGAGCCAGCTCTGCTCCCTGCAGCCTCCCGTTAGCAACAAAAGGATCACCTCTTGCATTTCATTCTCCACTGGACAGGAAGCTCTTTTTGTGGTTTGGCTTGCGGGGGTGAATCTGAAATGAAATCAAGTGGAACTGGCAAACGGCAGTGAGCTTGCAGTCAGAGACTATTCAGTCCTGGTGTGAGTGGAAGATTTACACTGCACTATTTAAAACTCAAGAAATCAATTTCATTCCAGCAGCAATTTAAAAATGCTGTAGTGCAAGACATAACTGAATGAACAAATACATCCATCACACACGAGCTCAGCAGGGCTGCTGGACACCCTATTTTACAAGTCGATGATTACTTTTATTCCCAAATATTTTCTTTATGTTGCTATTTAGATCACTTCCCTCCTTTGTCTCCTTTCATTGCCTCACATAATGTCCTCTCTCAGTACCCAGTTACTACTGGGTTGAAATTAATTCTTGGATAAGCCAGTTCATTTCCCACTGTCCTTCAGGAACCTTCACAGGGCAAGGAGAGATGTGGAGGCAGCCAGGAAAGTGAGAAGAAACCCAACCCACTCTGGTAGCCACTACTGCAATTACTTGAAGTTTCCTTTACACAAAGTCCTTCCAAAACCTTTCCTCTGCTACCTCAAAACCTTCACATTGAGAACCTCCCTTCTGCCAGGAGAATGTGGCAGAAGTTTGCATGACCATGATCTTCCTGCAAATAGACACTTAGGTTTATGTTTAAAGCACACACAAACCTTTTTCACTACACATTCTTTATTTACATGAGGTTGAAACCTAACATGGAAATCTGATCAAGCACCTCTTCATGTTTCAGAAAGCTTTTTAGTCCTGGGCTCCTCACAGCTGTTGTCTCACAGTAGAGGGAAGGAGCCCATGGACACACAGGGGAGCAGACTGTTGGTTTTTACTTTGTTCCCCTGCCTTTCCAACCCACAGAAAGTTCACCTTGGCACCAGTCCTACAAAGACTTCGATTGTACCTCATGGAGCATGCAAGGAGGGAGGAGAGAAATAGAGATACTTCGGCCACCTTTCCCACTGAGGCACATGTATTTTACATACTCTTCAAGACTCTGGGCACTGAAGTATTCCCAGAAAGTCATGCAGAATGCATGCTTTTTTTACAGGTAAGAGATCTGTCCTCAAGGTTCCCTGCTTTGTGCATTCCCCAGGAGATCCTTGTGTTTCCCCTTCAGCTCTTCCTTTCAAAAGAAGATGCCAAGTAATAAAATTGAACAAAGCCTCTGTTACTAAGACATTCAGTTCTGGAGACCAAAAATCTCAGCTGCACTTGCTTCCTGGCACAGCTTGACAACACCTGAAATTAAGAGCAAAAGGGAAGGGAGCCAGCTTCAGGAACCACTGAAGATGACTACAAATTTGGGTTGTATTTCGAGGGATGTGTCAGGTCTGCATAGCAGGAAGAACAGAAGTAATGATAATAAAATTATTTCAATTCTTCCTCCCCCAAGTGCTGTAAGACCAGTACCATTCAAAAAAGTGAAAAAATTATAAAACAAACCACAGAGACTCCCAGAAATGGCAGTACTTGCTCCTTCTGCTATCATTCACACACTGAAAATGAAACACATTCCCTGAAGAGTACAGGGAAATACAGAAATATCACCCCCATATAAATGTAACTGTACCCACATCCCACAAAGTCTCTGATTAAAATACTCTGTCATTACTTTTACATCTCCTTCATGAATCATTATGTGAAATGAGTTCCATGACTTAGCAAAACCCTTTGAGATTTTTCCAGCTCTCTCAAGTTTTATCATCTCCAGGAAAAGTCTTATTTGAAGGCTGGAGAAGAAGAAATACAGTGCCTACACTGGGATGGAGCTCTTACAGTGCAGCAATGAAAAACAGACCTTGCATATTTCAACTTAATAAAAAGCACTAAACACATTATGAAGAAGAAAATATAGTTAAACAACTCTTTTTATTGCTAAAGGAGCCCTTAGATAAATATGCCTGATTTATCATTCATTTGTGTTATCAAATTCTGGATCTAGGCCACAGCAACACAGCTTCTACACAGACAAGAAAGAATACAACCCCACTGCCTCTGGTTTATGACACTGTATTGCAATTAAACCAGAAATCTCCCACTGAACAATACAACAGGATGGTAGCAGGCTAAACAGAAGACTTTAAAGGAACAAATACGTCCCAATGAGTATAATGATGGAAGACAACAGTGCCATACAGTTTTTAATTCATTTCCAAAGCCATGGTTCACAGTGCCTCCAAGGTCTTGTTTTCACAACGGATTTAGCGCTTGCGTGTGTCTTCAATACAGTCGCTTTCCATTTAGATAGTGTTTTTCCAACCAGCACAGAAGGACCTGAAAGCGATCCTCAGCCCCTGTGAGTGAACTGGGTATTACTCAGGCTATCTGGGCTCCAGAGATGCTCATCTCCTGGGAATTTCTCTCAGCATCAGGAGGTTTTTTACAGTGTTCCAGAGGGAGCCTCCTTCCTTTTCTGGTTAATTTAATCACAGTACCTCCCAGAAAAGCTGCATTGCCTCCAACCCATTCTCTTGGCATGTATTTCACCTCTGAGATGATGAGCCTACAAAGCAGCCAGGAATACAACCCTTAACCACCTGAAGCAAAAACAGAGACATGGAGATTTCTATAGTGCTAATTTCAGCCAAGATGAAAGAAAAGACCAAACCTAGGATGGGAGAGCCTGGAAAACAGCACTCCAAGGTGGAGGACTGTCTGTGGGAAAGAAGGGGATGGGGGCAAAGGTCCTCTTCTCTGGGGACAGCTCTGCTTATCACTGCTGCAATTTATGCCATCTGTTAGAGCAGCCTGCCCCAGCCCCATTGAGATGGCTGCAGGTCAGACTGATTGCTATTCACTCCAGTTGTACAGCAAGCTCCGAGGAGCTCCTTCATATCCACAGTTCAGCTCTCTGCACTGCAGAGGTCATGGCTTTTACAAAGGGCAGAAAATTCATTTTCATAGCTTCCACTGGCTCTGAAGTTGACTTTGCAGAGACAAAATCTATAGTGAATAGCCCTGTTGATCTGTTTGACAAAGGACAAACTGGAGTAAAATTTAGAGATCTAAGGAAAAAAGAAGCTACTTAGGAAAATAAAGAAACCCTTCACTGTTTTTCTTCACATTTCCCATCTTTATGCAATAATGAATAGCAGCAGCTAAAAAGATCATAATCCTATTTTCTACCTTCCAGGTTGCAGTGTGACAGTCCCTGGGATTACATGGTCAAGCTGTAAGAAGCAGAGAGCCCACTAGGGGCTTTGCCACTGACACTTAGACACCTTGACTTCAGCTGCTGCTTGGCCTAACGAGGGACAGAGGGCCAGTTCTGGATAAAGCAACTAACTCTGAAATGGCTCTGCAGCATGACAACAGAACAGAGCTTCCTAAAGAAACAAGCGTTACAGGATACCTATGACATCCTCTTGAATGAAACATATTGTATGAAGCACAGGCCATTCTCTGTAGCAAAGAAAGCTCAAGGAGGTCTCACCACCCAAAACCCAACATATTGCTAACTATGACTGCAATATATAGATGGTACTATATCAGAGCTACATCTCAGAACTCTGATTATTGTTTTCTATATAAGCAATTACTCTAACATTTCCCATTAACAAGGTGTTTCACAGCTCTGTAACAAGCAAAAACCCAGTTTCATTTATCATCCTAGAGTTACAATTTGCCATATAGTTATTAAAATTATTTAATAGAATAAGCAGATCTTCTAAGAGCTTAATAGTTCTTGATCATATCAAACTAAGACTCCAACTAGAGCATAATACTTTCTCCAGCACCTTCCAGGATCAGACAGAAAGGAAGAATAAAGGAGAAGAATAAAGAAGCAGTGTCCGACCTGACAAAGCAATGGCCAAGACAGGAATAAACTGCTCACAAGGGAATATTTCTTTTCCCCAGAAAGCAGGAACCAAATATTTCCAGGCATTTCAAGAAAGCCCATGGGTTTTGAGTGCTCTCTCCCTTTGCTTTGAGATATTGACAGAGAGATTTTCAAAAGAGCACAGACAGTGACACATGTCAAGCATTTTAAGAAAAGCTGACCATTCTTTCAGTATCTAAAAATGCAGGCAGAAATTTGGCAAGAGAAATTGGTGTGTGCATTAACAAATAAAGAATTACTCATCCTTTGAAATTCTGAAGCTTTCCCCATGTAGCCCAAAGCAAGCAAAAGCAAAGTGCTGCTGTTCCCAGAGTCTGATACAGCATGGGTATGAGGCATGGCTGTACTTACACTCAAGGATTAGAGCCTTTGCTAAACCTCTCCTAACACTCTCATTTCCTACCAAAGCTGTTGTTATTTTGGTTAAATAGTTTAAAATAGAAAATGACATATATTTTAGGTTTAATTATGCATGAGCTTAAATACAACAGCAGAGTAGAAAGGAAGCAGCATTTTGGGGAAGAAAGAATTTACTTTATGCCCAAAATATAGATATTTACAGTAGAACCACACACTATATTATTTGTTTCGTATTATCTGCCTCTAGCCTTCCACTCTTTTCCTCTGCTGCCTCCTCATCAAAACAAATTGGTATCTCTTGTTGGGCCGAAACCAAGTAGAAGATTCTTTAATTACAGTGCAAATACACAAACAGCATTAAAGTTCAAGCCGTGTATGCAAAAATCAAACCCAAACAGACCAACCTAGCTATTCCTGGGAGGGAATCTTATTTACAGGAAAGCATACTGCATCTACAACAAACTCATGGGGGAAAAAACCCCAGCAACAAAAAAACCCCTGCACTGTTTCTTACTGCAGGCAAGGGCAGCTAGCATGTGATATTTCTTTGGAGGATCTTGTTTACCTTTTCTTTTCCAAGGAGAAAAAGCTGAAATAAATGTTATTCCCCTCCTGAAAAACCAAGTACTGCAACAGACAATATAGATTATAATTTTTCATCATGTATTGTCACTAGCAAGGTCATATATTTAATTTTTTAGAAGTAGATAAAAAGCAACTGCCTCTCCCCTTCTCACAAAAGCACCAGAGAGATTATAAAAATCTCCACATTTAAATCAACTACAGCAAAAACAAGGCAGTCCCTCCCATGGCAGCAAGATCATGCAATATGCACTGGTGAACTGCAGCACAGCCCTTCTGGGGATGAACTCGTAACACCCAGAAATGGCATTAATGCATCATATCGTAATGCCTGTCACAGCCTCAGGTTCCTCCAGTCCCAAATTGCACAGCAGTGCAAACAGACAGCTTCCTATCTGCATGCTTAAAGTGACACCATGCTATTCTAACAGGCTATAACATACATATATATGTACTACAAAATAACTCTACTGAATTATTTATAACACTTTTCTTCTTAAAGAAGCATTTAGCAAGCGGTATCATTAAAATATATCCAGCAGCTGCCTTACATGTCCCTGTACATGCCAAATTCAGAGTTTAAAAGAGGAGGTGATGAATAGTATTACTGAGGGAAACTGCAAGGGCAATTTATGAGGGAGCAATGCAATTAACAGGAACAGAAACTGAGCTCCAGCAGCCACACTCAGAGTGCTACTCCTGCAAAAAGAGACACAGCTTTCCAACGATTGCAGCGCTTGGGACACTGCCTCATTCACAGCACAGGGTCAGAGAGGTGTTCCCCAGCAGGCAGGGCACGGGGGAGCGGTGGCTCTGCACCATCTACACACCCAGACTCTCTGCAGAGCAGGCTCTGGCTACGTAAACACCAAGCAAACAAAAAAGGGCAGGCATACATGGACCAAGAACGCCTCGCTACTGCCTTGCGTCTGCTTTCTTTCCTGCCTGCCATTTGCTCTGCTTCCTTTCTTTGCTCCCCAAAGTGCTATCCTGGCAATGCACAAGTGCCCCCCAGCACTGGCCGCACCACCTGGGTGATGGAAATAGGTGTGAGCAGCACCTGCTTGGGACGGAGCCAGGGCAGAGTGTGGAACCTGGGGAAACTGCAGCAAGTGGGAGCTTTATCAGGGAACACTGAAAATCTGTGGAACAAAGAAGGAGCCACGACATGACCTGGAGAAAGCTCCTGAGGGATATGCAGCTGTTTCGAGGGTGGACTGCAAACCAGAGTACACCCATCACAGGGAAGCACGTGGATGTCCCTGGATGATCCATAAAGATACTCCCGTGCTCCTTACAGTCACTCAAATGTAGTTCATGTGATCATAAACCAGTGACTAGAAGGAACATCGTAAGGTTTACCCAGACATTTTTAATTTAAGATATTGGGATGAAATTTTAGAAGGTGAACAGAAGAAATTCCATGGCGTGGTCCAAAAAAACTGTGCATCTCAAGGGTGGGTCATACAGCAGAGGATACCAGCCAGAAAGGCTAATAAAAACAGAGAAGCTGTGAGATCCCAGCAGAACTGCCACCTGTGCTGCCTTGGAGATGCTCCAAGGGGATGACGGCATGGCACCACAGGCCAAAGAAAAATCCACTCTCCATTATAGCAGACTGTTGCCCTTTGGAAAAATACATAACCAGCACAGCTAGGTTTAGCTAGGGGGAACTTAAGGCAAAAATCACTTTGGTTACTACTTGTAGATTAGGTTTGGACTTGTATTAAAAACTGTCTGGAAGAGATCAGGAAACCAAACATTGCTCTTTGATGTAGAGTCCAAACTGCTCTGGAGTTTCTTGTTAAAAGGAAAATGTTCTTTTTCCTTTTATGCTTTAGGCAAAGGAGATATAATGTCCTTCACACTTTCCAGCTAACACTTAAAACTCTTACACAACACAATGTCAGGTATAACCAAAATCTAATCAAATCAAGGATGCAATGGCAAGAGCAGGCTTCATCTTTCTTGTGTTTTTTTTCCAATTCCAGCAACTAAGCTGCCACCTTCAGGCACCTACATTTTTTCTGAAAGGAAAATTAAGTACGCACACACTGTAAAAGAACAGAAGAGAAATCTGTATCCAAGAGTGTTCAGCAAGTGTGGAAAAGGAGATAAAGCTCTGGACTTTGCCAAATGGCACAATCATCTAAGGCCTGGAAATTCTGAAAGAATCAACAACATACTAACACAAATCCTTCCACATAAATGGGTAAAGACACACAGAGCAGCTTTCATTACACTCAAAGACCTTGCCTTAGGTTCATGTACAGCCATTCTCCTTCATCACTATGTAACCTGATAAGGAATGCAAACTCATGTAATCACAGTTTCTTCCACTTACCTATGCACTTCTCAGCAGATGATTCTCAGATGAACAAAGCTCTAATCTCTCCTGAAGGACATTAACACATGTACAGCACTGCCAAAACACCAAACACCTCGTATTCTAAAGTCACAGTGAATTCCTGGTTGAAAGGAACTATAGCTCTTTTCCAACAGATTATCAGCTCGAAGTTACTAAGAAAATAGTGGGGCTTGTGGTGGGGTTTTTTAACTAAAAAACATAGGCTGGTGCCCAACTCTTTAACAGCAAAGCAACAGAGAACAGCAACTCATCAAGGTCACAGAGCAGAACCTGGGGCTCCCAGTGCTCCATGTCAGCCCATGTGAATTCACAGAGCACAGCAGTGATCTTTTCTGCTCCCTCTGAGTGACTTCACGCAAAGCAGCAACAGCTTAAAGGAGAATGGAATTTTGACCCCCTTGAATAAGAGAAGGAGGAAAAGCTGGTCAGAAGAAAACCAAGGGCAGAGCTGGGGGCCCTGGTAACTCACATGAGGTAAAACACACATTCCTGCTAGCAAATGACAGAGGGAAACAAAAACTCTTCTCAGCAATAGCACTAGTAATACCTTTCCTAAAGCCTTCAGTCCGATGATATGGTCTTGTTTGATGTATCATAACTAAGATAAGCCAGCCAGTAAAATGACTTGAAGCAACTGCAAAGCCTGGGCTCTGGTTCATGACTGGAATAGCAAGTAATTATATGAACGTGTATCTGAGGTATTTCATCCTGCCCCAAGTTATTCCTAGCCACTGCCTAACAGGAAGGTTGTTCTGAGTTTGACCCCTCTGCACTTGGTCACCAGCATTTGTGAAGTGGAAGAAACAAACACGATTTTAACAATTTTAACAGAGCACAGGAAGCAGATATATAGTGGTCAGCACAGTCTCCAGTCTCCTGTCTGTCATTTGACACAATCCCTGGTTTTTAATGATGAAGCCTTTTAGATATTTACTCCCTTACCTCTGTCTTCATCAGCACAGTCCATGGTCACTCACATTAAAGGACTCTGACTGAAATGGTAACCTGGGAAGCTCACAGACATCTCACAAAAAACTAAAAACGGTTTTATAAACTGTGTTTTCAGTGAGGAAATCTGTGTTTAGTACCCAGAACTAGATGCCTGATACACCACATTGATGCACAGTGCAGTAATACATCAAGGTCACGCAGAGAAATGTGGGGGTACTAGGACAGCATCCCCCAAAGGAGATGAAAGCAAAGTCATGGTGCCATAGGGTGAGTAAGAGCCAGAAACCAAGATAAATACTCTGAGTCCCTAATGTGGCTCAGGCGCCATTGTAATCGGTGTAATTGCACCAAAACTGCATGGGATCAAAATTCATTCTGCTGGCTCATAAAGCCTTCCAGCGTGATCAAGTCCATTGGAAGGAAAGCTCATGGTCACGAGGAGATGACACACTGGTTTGGGCAAGCTGGATTAGAGAGTTATGCTCAGAAAAGTCATTGTGCAAGGCATGTGAGAGGAGGCGAAAGAAGGGGAAAAGACATTGTATACTAAGACAGCAAACAACAATATCTGAAATCCCAAGAAGTCAGAGAAAGTGCCTACCATCACCAGAGCACTGGCACTGCTGTGGTGTGAATGTGACCTTCCCAGGTCCCAGCCACGTCCCAGAGAACATCCTAACTACCACGGGCTGGCCTGTCAAGGAGGATGGCACAGGTCAGTGAGCACTACCCCAGGCAGAGATGGCAGCAGGGAGCCCAACCCCACCCAGGCACACCCTCCCTCGCACCCCACTCTGCTGCCAGCTTCACCCAAACGGGACTGGGGGCAGCATCCCCAGAGCTGCCCTGCGGTGGTGCTCACCCAGCCAGAAAGAGATGGGGCTCACACACGCCTGTCCATCTTTCTGCACCAGCTGGCTGAGCTCCTCAGGCACCAGCACGAGGCATGGGCAGCACCTGCTCCTTCAGAGGTGATTCTGGGTCTGACCATCTCTTCCACGTCATGGGCAGAGAATCAGTCAGAGCATTCAGTTTTTTGTTTCTTAAGCAGATCCAGAGTGATCAAAGTTTATAATAGCTCAGCATTTTATAAACAACCTGTGCTAAATGCTAAAATGTAAATATATGCTTCCCTGTGTGACTGTCAGACATAGCAATGAAAACTCAAGACAAAGTAGAGAAGGAATCCACCAAGTTCTATGGATAGAGTCTTAAAGGTTCTAAAATGTTAGGTTTAACTTCCTGAATGCCTCTTTCAGCCCCAAAATCATCACTGGAAATCAGTTTCTAGAACAGAAACTCTGGAGAAATTAGTCATACATTTTCCCTGACAGTCCATTGCTATTTAGAAGAAAAATATAGTGTTTTCTTCATTTGTTAAGATAAAAATCTAGAATGGTTTCCCATCTTAAGCCTTTAGAGGATAGTCTGTTTGTGCTGCACTGCTGTTAAACCAGTCTTATAGTCCCACTACCAAGAAAAAGAAACATCACACTTACAAAATTATTGCAATTATCAGCCATTAAGGATGAGGCTTATCATGTAGTACAAATTCCTTATAAAATGTTATAACTTCAGCTGATGTTTAATTTTATGTCTGTTAAGTAACAGCCTAGAAAATAATGGCTTTCTTTGCAACTTGAGTACAAACCAGAAAGCATATGAAGATTTTTTTTTTTAATCTTTGCATAGTAATCCCTGGAGTATTTAATGTCACCCCATGGGTATCCATATACAGACACAGTCACATGCAAGGTGAACTTACATAACTCGAAAAGGATCAAAGATTCCTGAAAATATCAAGTCAACAGAAAATACAATTGACATTTGCAGGGGGAAAAAAAAAAAGGTAAGAAAGCCGAAACTCTGAAATTTCAGGCCTGGTCTGATGTGACCTCCCATCACAGGAAGCTGACATTTAAAAGACTGTTTAGAGAAAGTTGGATGATGTCTGTGCCCAATGCCAATCTGCAGCCACACAATGTCACTGAAGCCACAGTCATTTATCCCTCCTGGGGCTGTGTGATCACTAGCAGACACCATGTGAAACAAGGAAATGATCTGCAGTGCATGGGATCAACTTTCCCCACTTTTTCAAACACAGCCATTAAACTTAACAATGCTCTGTGACATACACAGTTCCAGAGGGAATCATAATTCTTTCTTAGCTGCAGAGATATCTCATCTTCAGGAGGAACTAGAGCGCTATCAAGTGCTTTTATTCAGAAATATTGCTAAAGTTCTAACAGCTGCCTTCACAGTCACATATGCAAAACAGTAGGCTGGAATTACCCATTAATCTCACAAAAGAGAATTAGGTTGATGTCACGTAGTTTGAATAGTAATTATAGCATGAACTAGAAACTGTTCACAGTAATAAAAATTGTTATAAACAGTTCTAGATCCACAGAGTATGATGGATGACTTGTTATGACACTGAATAATGTTTTAAATACTGCATTGCTTAAATTCCAGTAAAAAGCACCATATTAAACTCAGGGTGACTCAAATTTGATTCACACCAAAGGTTTGCCTGACCTGTAGTATCTTAATTTAGAAATATGGGTACAGCCAATTATCCACAAATAGTTTTGCCAAAAAGGTCAATGTGATGTTTTATTTGAATTCTGCATGATTAAAAAACAAATCATAGTCAAACTACTGGGAGGTCTTGGTCCTGTAAACACAGTGCAGTCTCAAAGTCTTGAAATGAACCTTGGATGCATCACTAAAGCTGGATGGAAAAGCTACCACCGCCCAAACCAGATTAGATTATATCCAGCAATGGATGCAGCAGCTCAAACACCTGCCTTCAACAGCAACACTCTTCATAATGGCACCTTCTGGGGACAAAAATATTCTAGCTACCCAACCAAATACCACTTTCAATGGATATTTTTAAACTTTAATCTACCTCTGGCAACCCACTGTTTTTAATGGTTCCCCCTACTATTTTTCTGGAGTAAAAAGGATGGAAATATTTTGGTTTATTTTTCTTGCTGCTTGACAGCTAATCAAATTTGATATTTATGTTGTACTGGGATAATGAAATGTCAAGATGGATATTATAACAACATTTCTGAAGATAGTAATTTAACCTTCAGCAATCCAATTTGATTCAATGGCATCTACACGCTTGCAAATAATTGTATTTTAAATCCCCGAACCTGCATGACAGAAATAAACCCATCCCCTCTTAGGCTGGTGGTCTGGAGTGCCACTCGGTGGCCAAATTCAAACACTCTTCTTGCAGCAGACACCTCCCTAATACCAGCCAAGCCATGTGGCAGAGTCCAAGTTTGGGATATACTGGATTTGGAAACAGTCATTCTGCCTTTACTGACATGATAGCCTAACACAATAAGGCACATTTTTATTCCTCATATCAACTGGGGTCATGAAACTCTGGTGACAGTCAACACACCCTCGGTGAGGCAGAGAACTTCCAACTCTACAAGCTGAACCTCTCACCTCCCACTTCAAAAAAAAGGCAGCTGTAACAAACAAGTCCTCTGTGCATGACACAGAGAGGGACCTGAAACTCATCCTTACCGGTGCGTAACTTTGAATCCTTAGCACTGGGAAGCTTGTATTTATTTAATTTTTAAACCTAAACAATCGAGTTTCTTTACATAAACAAATACGCCTACTTTAAATGGAGAAGGAATCGGAAACTAGGGTGGGGCAGGCAAACAGCACTTTAGAAAGCTGGGAGCATCCGTACCACATGTACACCACCACCACAGGAGAACAAATCACTATTTATTTATTCACAATATGTCATTACTCCGGGCCAGTGCTGAACTTGCATCACTAACCTGGCCAGTTTCAAGGGCAAAGCACTTCCTGTACCATCAGAAAATCTCCACTTCCTCTTACTCAGCCGCCTCCCAGACACTGAGGTGCAACAGGGATTTTTGTGCTCCTGCTAGCTTTTATTACAGCAGCTGCAGCACTCACGTTCAGCATAAGCACCACACAGTCAGCAGGTGGTTAAGAAAAGATGGAGAAAATTAGTTCATGTATGACCAACACCTTTCATCCTTTAGAGAATAAGAAAAAATTCACTCCTAAATTTAAGAAGTTCCTCACAATCAGCTGAGTTAGTTGCACTGTTCCTTTTCCTGTTGGATAGAAGAGTATATGGAAATGGAGAGCAGAAGTGAATATCTTGCATGAAGAATCTTAACTATAGAAATGAGATTTCATTAAATCAAAAAATGTCAAACATCCTTTATTATTAATACTTTTACTGTAAGCTTTCCAAATTGCTAGCCAGCCTTCAGAGCATTTTTACCTCTTGTTTTCTCCCAAGGGTAAATGGCTCATGGTACAGTTAATAAATTTAATCAGAGTCCACTTTTATATTGCTATCTGAATAAATCCCAGTTAGATCAAATTAGTATTCAGCATTCTTTAACAACCCATCCACATTGGTTTAAAGAGATTAAAAAATACTATCTTATTATAACTGGATATCAGACCGGAAACAACTGTCAAATATAACACAAGGCAGGAAAAGACAATGCATTCTTAATTCAACAAGACATTAACTCACCCTGCATCAATCCACACCACTGGGCAAGGCTCCTGCTGTGACATGACTCACACATGGGCATCAGTCTTTGGGAACAAGAAACTGCCTGTAAAGCCAAAAGTTGCTGCATGGGAGACTTGTACCCACGTGGGAAAGCCTCAGAGTCTCGGGGCGTCCTGCAAGGTGTGTTTACACTGCTCACTTCAGCAGAGCCTGGGATGCTGCAAATATTCAGTGATCCAAAGCAAGGTCACTACAACTGTGCCTGTTCTGTGGCACCAAAAAGGTCTTTCTTTCAAGAGAGGAAAAAAGAAAAGGAACAAGGTGAAGTCATCACAAAAAACAAAAATCCTACATGATTTTTGTAAGAAATCTGTGAGCTCACTATTCCCTATGATTTCATCGCAAGAGGTGCCATGAGAAGCAGCTTTGGCATGCAGAAGGTTCTTCGTAGCATCATTTTCTTAAACTAGAAGGTGACAAACGAACAGTGACAAGTGTGCTGAAACCACATCATCCTGACACAGAGGAGGTGCTAGCAGGGTCCTAAAGGATGCCAACATTTCCATCAAATCAGCTGCAAAGCCGTCATCTGGTTTTGCCCTCAAAGTTAACCAAACCAGTACATTCCAAATACCTTTAAATCTCCGTGTTCTAATAGAAAATGTGGGCCAACCAGGGAACTTCAGCAGGCAGATGCATTCTTGTTATTCAGCACTTGAAAATGAAAAAAAGGGATATGATTTGCTGAGAGGAAAACACCTGAGAAATGAATTACACACCTGAGACGTGAACTACACACCTGAGATATGTGCCACAGACACATTTCAGGGAGGCTGAAGTCCAAGCAGTTCAAACTGGAGGAGGCCAGCAGTGGGCTTGGACAGTCCCACAGAGCTCCCTGCCATGGGAATAAAAAGCTGTGCTGAACTGGTCAGGAGCCTGATGAGGAGCAGCAAGCTGAGCTCACCAGCTCCTTACGCTTTTCATACAACTTCAGTGAAGTGCTTAAGCACAGGAACCTACCACACACTCTCTGTATAATAGGAAACATTTACTTTTGTGAGTGATTATAAACAGAAGGCTCTTGAAAGGCTTCACTCTCCAACAGAACCCCTTAAATATTTACATTCTGAGGGCTGAAGTGCAGTAAGGGCTGCTCACTGCCGGGCAGCTCAGAGAGCGTGCCCACAGCACATGGCTGCGCCACACCTGTCACAGCAGCGGCTCAGCTTGGGGAAACAGGATGCCATGGCCAAACTTCTGCCTAATCTGCCCCTCAAGACCATTTGCAAAGCCACCTGTATTTTCCCTTGCCAGGACACAGCTCAGCCATCATCTGAAATATCGCTGAGCAGCCCCCACCAGAGACTGAATGCAACTCTGCCCTCCACACTGCAGCCTTCTGCAAGCAGCAGAAATAATTCCCTGTAACACAGAGACCTTAAGCAGGGTTTTGTTTTCTTTTTTTTCTCTAGGACCTAAAGATGGCTCTCAAAAGAAGCTGCTAATACAGCCCTTATGCCCCTCCCAAATGCAATTCATATCTTGGTAAGCAAGAAACCTAAGATGAATGAAATGAAAATAGGGAACGAATGAAATAGGGACAGTTGAGTCATTACCGTGACATCATCAAAGCTTTTACTAATTGCAAAAGTGTGCTATGTCCATTCACCGGCCCATTTTTCAGCTTTTCATTTAGATAGAGAGACAGACATTTATCATAAGCAAACAAAAACCCTGAAAATTCACAATAGGTGGTTGCTGTTCTGAGACAGCTCTAGTTTATCACTTTTTTTCCTTTATTGCTATTTAATGACTCATATCATGCAACTCTTTCCTCATTCCTAATGTCTGCTGCTGAAGTCTCCTCTAGAAAGATAATACTTGAATGCCTGAGGGAAAGTCAGAGAGAAAGATAAGTGTAAAAAAATCACGGGCGTCATCATTTCCCAAGTCTGCATTGAAACAGATAAAACTTCCACTGCCAAGATGAGTTCACACAGTACAATATATGGGGAGATGGACAGATCTTTTTACATGGGATGATAGGATGAATCTTTCCATCAGATATATATGCAGACATATATGAAATAGGTTCTTTGAAATCAGCTGAGTTACTTTTGATTCACAGCTAGAAATCGAAGGTCTGAAATGAGTTTGCTCTGTGACTTGGCAACTGGAAAATCCAACTGATTGTCATAGGGAAGGTGCATCTTCTTTTGGGATAAAGCCAAGAGCTTTAAGCAGAAAAAAATAAACCAGATGTTATCACAGCATATCACAGCATCCAGACCCATTAGTTACCAACTAATTTCATGCACAATAACCTGCTAAACGAAAGCTGTAACTGTCACAAATGGTGCTATCCCTAGTTCATCATTACAGGTGATTTGATTCACCTTGACTAAATATGAACCATACTGTAATTACAGAACAAAGTTGTTAAGCCCAGATCTTCACTTCAGACTTTCCCTAAAGAATGCAGAGCAGCTCTAAACATTTTGATATGGGCTGTTTTATATTATAGGAACGAATACAATTGCCTCCTGCTCTCAAAACTCTAAGTAATAAATCTGTTTCCACAAGAGTGTATTATCTCATTGCTGGCCAACATCCCTGACAGCACAGGTAAGTGAAGATGTTTTATACAGCACATAATGGGAAATCAGAGATCTATCCTGTGAAAATCAATAAAACCCACATGATTTCACAACTAGGCTTGCAGAGATTCCTCAGGGATTTCCCTGGAGAATCATGGCTAAGAAAACTGAGGATATTGTAAAACCAATGCTAGGGTGTTTTCTAAGTGGGCAGAAGACATAGTTTAGACCGTAACATTGGTGTGATTTAGTAAAACATACATTTAAGGTCAGTAAAAATACAAAGTCTCTTTTAAATGAGCCTGCACTAGCTCCACACAGCTTTTGACACCCAGCCACAAACACTGCCAAAGAGGTGACATCCTCCCCTCGTGCCCCCAGCCCTCCAGCTGCCTCCGTGCTCAGGCACTCACTGGTGGATCAGTCAGTGTGCTGACTGCACATCCTCTGTGCTCCCCTGCCATGTGCCACAGGGCAGAGGGGCATTTCCCACATATGCCTGCAGGAAAAGTGGAAGGAGAGCTGCCCCCCAGCAACTGCACGCTGAAAGACACTCTGCAGAAAGCAGAAAATATTTTCCATGCCTTCTATCTTCCTCACGACACTGCAGAAGTCACACACAGAAACCTCTGGCTCCTACTGACAGAAGCTACCTGTGCTGAGTAGATAATGCCTTTAGAAAGAGCTGCAGGGAAATAGGAATAGATTGTGCCACGGCTGTGGCCGCAGCAGCACAGCGCCAGCCCGTTCACACTGAGGCTTGATGAAGTGCCACAGGAAATGCACTGCAGAGGTGAGCCCCAGGCTTCCCCCACTTCTTGCTGGGCAGAGTCAGCATGCAAGGACCACAGCCAGACCACGTGAGCTGCATTCCTGATGCTCCATCCACAACCTATTCCCTATGCAGCATGGAAGGCAGCACAGAAACTGCTAGGATTAAGATTTTTCCTGCAGTCTACTTCTGGACATCTTAAAATCTAGCCTGGTTTGACTTAGCTACCTGCCTCCCCTTAGTTACCGCCTGCTGTGACTCCCCACCCAGAGCAGCGACTGCATAGAGCTAGATATGCACAGAGAGGAAAGTGCATCCCTTCCTCCTCCGAGGACCAGCTGATGCTGTCGGTCCTAAGCAGCCAACTGAAGCTCTACCCATGCAAAGCCTCCAACAGCATCATTAAAGGATTCCTCAGCGAAGCAGGAAAGCAATTTATCCTTGCAATTACCAAAATGCCTCACAAATCTTCCAAATGCCCTTCAAACAGCACTGGATTTGCACTGACAGAAAGAGCAATTGATTCCATGCTGGCAAAGGTGGAAAATTCAGGGACACGTTAGACTGCAGTTAATAGAGCAGAGACAGGGTGCCCTCAGGAACACCCCTGGTCCTCTCTAGCTCCAGGGACAAAACCATCAATGCTTCCAAGCTAAGCTGCTGGAGATGAGCTCCTTGAAGTGCATGTCTTTCATCACGGATGCTTATTTGATAACTGCCAGCCCCTAAGGTAAATAATGGATTTCCATTTCAATTGATAAGCATCATTTACTGTGCATCAAAAGGACCTCTGTCGGTGGAAAGGGATTAGAAAACCAGGAGCTGCCTCAAGAAGGCCTTGAAGCTCTCCCCTCATGAATTTCTTTCCCCAAATCTCCATCTTTTCTCATTTCCATCTCCATAAACAACATTATCTTATCTACCAAGTGCTGCAAATTAAGGTAACTGGTAGCAACTCTCCTTAGGTGGGGGAACGCTGGTCCAGGGTTAAATAATGTTTTGCCAGTTTTGTAATGTCATTAAAAACCAAGGAAAACATTTGTGTTTGCTGTGACTTTGATGTGAAATGCATTTAAATGAAGTCATTTAGGCTGAGCTTGGGGCAAAATTAAAAACCCCACATAGGACACAACCACACAGGAAAGCAAATTCACTGCGCTTTGCAGGAATCATTACAGAGATCCAAGCAGAAAAACCATTGTTAACTTACTGTAAGAATGGCTAAATTACAAAGACAACACTGAAACATTATAGTCAAAACACGTAATCATGAAAGAATTTAGGATTTTTCCTTGAGGCCGCTGCAGCCCAGGCCCCCAGTGGGTCTGTGCACAGAATTTCTATTGTCTTCTGCAGGAGACTTTTGTATGGAAGAATCACTAACCAAAAGATTATTTCATGCCATTGAAACAGGTTTTAAATGTTTATATTTACATATAGACATATACACAAATACACATATCTTTTCAAAAACTCTTCAAAATCAGGCATTATACCAAATTTTCTCAATCACAAGAATTGGAAAGGGTTCCTTAAATTGTTATCAAAAGAGAAAGTAATTTTCTAGAAATAAAAAGTAAGTAAATATATTTTTTAAAATTACTTCAAGACTTCTTCCAGGATTCAGCTCATCTGTTAAATACTCCTACTTCCACTACTTTTTTTTCTAAATCTTTTGCAAGAAAGACAGCCTACCTCCTTTCTAACCCAGAGGGGCAGAAAAACCGTCTGTGGCATATGTGGCAACACCTATCCTGATATCAGAAACCACATTCCTCTTCCTCTTGACGTACAACGATAAAAATAAAAGTTGCCATGCCCTTACTGTGCACTGCAGGACACCTCCTCAGACCAAAGGGCCCTCCTCCAGCAGCGCTGGCGGCAGCAGCCAGCGTGCTGAGCACAGAGACTTGTCACTTAGCGAAGAGTGGCCCAAAGAGGGGACCTGCCTGCCTTCCCCAGCATTGCAAAGATCCCAGGACGAGGAGCTCATCTCAGCCTGCACCGAGAGTGAAGAGCTGTGCCATTCTAGTTACAGGAGTTTTAAAGCTGTGGAGGGGTTTTAATACTTTCTGAGACTAAGAGGATGTCAAATATTAATTACTCTCAGTATTTTGTTTAGGAACAGCTCCTTAAAGAGGCAAAATTACAGTCAAGCCAATCAGAGTTTGTTCTTTTGGATAACCCAATAGCATCATCCTAGTGATTTGGGATGAAGCAATTCCACCACTGTGATCCATGGCCATGCTTAAGCCACAACTTGGGGAAATGAAACAAGAAGAAAGGAAAGAAAAGGAAAAAAAAGTACAAAAAGGAGAATTCTAAATGTGGTTGCAATTGGTTAGTTACCATGATCCAAAACTGAATGCCAAAGAACATAGAGAACTGACAGCTCCTATTTGCAACCTGCATCTTCCAGCAGCCAGAACATGTTGAAATAGAAATAATACAGGGTACCCTAAAAGAAGCTATTCTGCAGCTTTGCATCCCCATACATTCATGCAGCCTGCAAACACTGCCTCTTCTGGGTATATGATGGCCATTTATCCTGCAAAGCAAAAATCCAGAGCAAGAGAAAATGGAAGAAAATGCCCAAGAATAGGCACAGATGCTCTTTGTGTGGGCAGCTCTCACCATGGGCACAGTGCCGTGGCCATACTCCTGTCCTTGGTTATATGCAGGAGTAGCATGGAAAAAGTACCACATATGTAACACAGACCCAGCTGTAAAAATAGTCAAAATCATAACTTTTCTAAAAAGACTCACTGTAAAAACAAATCTGTTTTATTCTGGGCATTGTTAAAACATAACACAGTGCAAGATAAAACAAATTAGAACAAAATCGTGAAAAAGATCTAGAAATAGCAGTGTAATTCCATTCCAGATTTTGATTCAGTTACTGTGCTGGAACAACTCCAGGTTTATACCATCCTGTCAGACTATAATTTGCTACCACATATATGAAACCTTCCTCTGAGTCAGTGCAAAGAAACTCTACAAAAAGCCTGAAGGAGTCCAAGAATCTCTGTACAACATGAGAGGCTTAAAGGGGAGTCCAAAAATCCTAAGTAAAAATATTTTGCTTTTTCCAAGTATGCACATGTGGAAAAAGTGCCTCTGAAACAACGGCAGTTTGCAAAACATCAGCACACAGAAGCGCTGAAATTACCTCTCCACCCACAGTGTTTGCAGCTGCCATACTGTATTGTGATCAGCTGGAAACCTGTACGCTGCATTCCCTCCTCTCCTCAACCTGGAGAGGAGGGAGAAGACAGAGTCATGACCCTTCTGTTTGCATTTGGTTTGTCAGAGCAAAGTACACAAGTACTTCTTTAAAAAAAAAAAAACAAAAAACTGCATGTTAAGAACCAAAGAACCAAAACCTGCTCTTCTTGACAAACAATTGTTTCCACCGAGTGGCACATAGATTGCCTCCTCCTTACTAAGGTAGCTCCATGAGGCACACTGTATTTTAATCAGCACTTCCTGCCCAGACAGTAATTTTCACTGAGCACTTCTCTCCCCTAAAAGACTGGCCAGGAAGAACTACCAAAAATGTAGTGTTTTAAAAACAGAGATTTTCAGGACCATGAGATATGATCTTAAAAACCTCCTCCTTCTGCCTCCACAGTCTGCTTGGGTGCCAGCCTTGGCAAGAGCAGTATTCAGCAGGGACAGGCATGGAGACAAACAGCTCAGCCCTCCTGGCTGGTGCAAGCCAGGAAAAAATACCATGAAGTTCTCTGAAAAGCCCACACCCACAGCCACCCTCAGCCATGGACTGGGCAGGCAGCCCCAGCTGTGTCACTGCAAGATGCTTTCTCCTCTGGTATCACAGAACTCCAATTCTGAAGCAAACGAGTGACCTTCAAAACAAATTTGGAAGGTCATGATGTTCCTCTTGCTTCTGGTTTGCATGTCCAGAAGCAGTAAAGGGCACTTTCACACCTCTGCTCTTAATCTGAAAGCAACACGGACAACCTCCAAAGGAGAGGAGCAAGGAACAGCCTAGCAGCCATTTTAAACAAGCAAGAGTTTGCTAGAGTACAGGAGCCAACCAAAATGCAGGAGACATGTCAGACATGAAAGGCATATTCTGCTCAGCTCCAGCCCCTCCAGGCCTTACCCAACCCAAAACCATGAAAGCCAACCCAGGAAAAAAATGAAGCAATGTGACAGTGTGGGTGCCCTTGATGTCCATCCCTTGTTATTCCATTCATGAAAGCCATCTATAATTTAACACATCCAGATGACAGCAAATCAAGAAACACAGCACAAGAGAAAAGCAAAGGACATTTTCTCAAACGAGACAGATGTGTGTAATAATAGCAGTAACAAGAAGAGACTCTGTAGATGTGCTCCAGGTTAACAGACTTCTCTGTGAACTCCTTCCTGCCACTATTTGTATTTCTGTAGGACAGGAATATGAAATTATCCTGAAGGAAACAGTCATCTCAAAATGCTGATGTCCTGTCACTCGTCACGTAGCTGCAGAGCCCTTTCCCTCCATGCGGCCACTCAGTAGCTACACTCCTGTTCTGCACCTTGTCTTGCACAATAGATTCATACTTCATATAGAAAAAAATTGCATTTTGGTT
Organism: Origma solitaria; assembly: GCA_013397895.1. Classification (NCBI taxonomy): domain Eukaryota; kingdom Metazoa; phylum Chordata; class Aves; order Passeriformes; family Acanthizidae; genus Origma; species Origma solitaria. Next base: position 1,759,312 of record VZRL01004973.1, on the reverse strand, counting down.
CTATAAATCCTACATGTTTCATAGTTTGCCTTGTTCTTTCACCCTTCATCATCAGCTCGATTTCTTGCTTTGCTGCTTCAGCTAAGGAGCAAGGAAGAATTGTCTGAGTTTGGCTCTAATTCACCCTTTCCAGAGCAAAGAGCCTGAAAACAGCTTGGGTTCTGCAGCAATAGGTGCTATGGAGCTGATGTTGCAGGACTCCTAGGAAAACAAATTCTTTCCAGATCAGCTTGGCAACTTAGCAGCAACACACATCATTAAAATCCCCACAGCTTTCCACTCAGCAGAGATGTGTGTACCTGTACGACACCCCTCTGGGATCTCATGTTGGGAAGTGTATTACTGCCTGAGACTGACTGGGAGCAAAAACATGCTTTCCTCTGGACTACTCACTTCAAACTCCTGGAATTATTCCTGCTGCAACCCACTCAAAGAACATGACTGCGAAAGTGAATGAACTACACGGTGGTGTCCCTCGCTCACAAGCATTACACACTGACGTCTACAGCCGACATCCATGAAGGATCTTCTTCCCTTGCCTAATTCCCACAGACTTCTTGGAACTGCATTACTGAACTCATACACTGGACAAAAAATCTCTGCTTGAATGTGCAAAATAAAACCTTATTAAATCGTTAGTCACACAGAGCCTTAGGACATGGCAGAACAACATAACTTATTTGTAGCTGTTTCATAACTGGACCCTGCCTGTGATCCAAAGGTGATGCTTTGGGGCAGTGCTGGATGGCCAATTTCTTCCATGCACAGCACAGGGGCCACCACTATGCTGAATACAGCCCATGGCAAAGCAGAACCATCCCACCATGTTCCCTTTGAGGGGCTGAGACAGCATCCCCCTAACACACCTGTCCATGTGACAGTGACTGGGGTAAAAGCTACAAGGAATGTTTTTAAATGTTCTTGTTATTCCTGGTCAATGTATCTTCTCTTCTCTCATCTGCATGGAATTATTGCCCCTTTCAAAATTGAAACTTGGTACATTTTATTTCAAGATGACTTTACAAGGCCTTCTATGTGCTACTCATTTCAACAGCCCTCTAATATTGCACAACAGTCATGTGATCCAGTGTGTGTGTTTTATGAGACAGACATGACACATGGAAATTAAAAACAGGTTCCTCGTCTGGAATACAGAGAGGAACTGCAGGGGAAAAAGGAAAAAAACAATGAGAGTGTGCGCCCAGAGATCAGGGTGGAGGGAAAAGGGGAGGAAAAAACAGGATGAGACATCAAGAGTCGTGTCACCCTGCCCAGAGTGAAAACAGCTTTCATCAGTATGAAAGACAATTAATTTACATAAATTTACTGCACAATACAATTGAACGGTGCTGCTGTATTTCAGGACTGGCAGTACGGATTGCAAAGCCTATAGCCTATATGCCTAGAGTCATTTATCAATAATTTACAATATTTCCTTCTGCAAGCAAGACTTTGTAATTGCCCTTGCATTTCAAATGACATTTTCTGTAGGTATTACACTCAAGGAGAGATACAGAGAATCACGTTTTAAATGCACAGGATTTATTTTGTAATCCATAATCTAAGCACTCAGTAAGAACGAGAGTATCCTTCTACATGTTCTGCTAATCACAGAGGACTCAGCGGTATTTCAAATATCTCCGCCCTGATCTGAGTGCACCTCTCATTCAGACTCACCCTCCAGACTGCATGACTGAACAATTCACAGGATCACCAGCAGTTGCAGTCGTTTTGGTCTGTTTAACTCTGAATGTACTTTTATTGCCATGTATGCATCATATACTATACTGGGAACAGCGCAGGCAGAGCAGAACACCTCTGCCTCAGGAAGGGGCACAGCAGATGTAGTTTCTGAGCTTTTGCAGGGGTCACAGCGGGAAAAATCACTTTTACTTTGTCTGGCCTGACGTTACTGGCTGAGACAAAGAGGCTCCCTCTTTTAACCAAGTGTACTTCCTTGGTCAAAGGTTATAAAATGGGTAATTTTACAAAGTTAGGTAACACAGCAGGTGTTATATTTACAGCTATGTGAGCATGAACAGAAAGACCTGAGGTAATCAAATCTCATGCTTGAAGGATAAGAGGATTCATAAGATGATCACCAGCTGAGATCAGGATTTATCCCCCACCCCTTAAACACCGAGCAATTGGCCAGGTGCAGGCAAATGTTTTTTGTTTACTTTTCAGTTTCTCCTTCTTCAAGGCATCCGCTGCTGGAGGTCAAATAGAGAACAAGATGATGATTCAGGTCCACTTGTTTTACCTCAGGTAAGCAAAGTGCAGATGAGATACAAATATCTCAGCACATTCAGATAACAGGGACGCAAGCCTGGACCTGCCAAAACTCTTGTACTTCTCTATGTATCTCAAACACATACCACAGGCTTACACAAAACCTAAAGCAGTCCTGCAAACATGTGAATGATCCTTCACTTTTGCTGCCTCTCTCATAGCTAATATCCCGAGAGGTAGTTAGCAACATTCTTGAGGTAAATATATGTTCCACTGTATGGAGATAGACTATTTCTCAAATGAGTTCACCTCTGTGGGATCTTTTGGAACATGTAATTTTAAATTAATACCATCACAACCATGTGCGTTTTATGACAACCTCTCTTGAAAACAATATTTTTAAACATGGATGTTGATTTTATGAGGAACTGAATTCCAAGAAGCAAATAAGTATAAAAATATATAACAAAAGAACAAAACCACTTCCTTTGAGTGAGAAAAGCCGTTGGAAACAAACACCTAAGAAGCCATTTTTATAACTTCTGTTCCACAGACTACTCAGGATATGCAATACATGAACATCAGCTGGTTCTGCCTGTGTATGCAGTTACCCTATCTGTGGTTGCAAGGGAATATTCCCATCAGCAAACAGCCACTACTGTGCCTGTTGAGCCTGCCTGCACACACAAATATCAAAAAATAAATTAGTTCCGCAAGAAGTATCTGATCACCGCAAATTTTCAAATCGCCTTTCTCTGCTTTGCAGTTTTTTCTTTTAAGAGCTTTAATGAGCAATTTATCTATCTTTCTTTTAATATTAAAAAAAAAGGCAAGGTCAGCAATCTGCTTGTCAAAGGTATGCTATCTAATGGATAAAAAAGGAAAAAAGAAGTAAGAGTCATAAAATGCAATAGTACCCTTCAGCCACATCCAACTACTACCAATATCAGAGTCATCATGAACTTCAAATAGAACAAAAATTGTCTAAACCATCTAAAACTATGGTTAAAAAAGCAGCTTTCAGAAAATGAAAGAGCAGGGGAACTGACTGTATGAACAGAAAAAAATATAAATAAATTGACCTAATTGAATCTACAATCAATTGACAACCAAGATCAGGACTAAACTGATTGCTTCATACTCTCCACTGCTGCTAGTGTAGAATATCAGAGAAGAACAATTCATCTCGGTTATGATAAATGACAGTGAAATGAAGGCAATAACTGATCTTCTTCATGGTACTCTGCAAAGAGGAACAAAAGGGCCCTAAGACAGTATTAATTCTGTGGGCTTTAAAAAAAAAAAAAAAAAAA
>VZRL01004973.1:1704715-1755728 GCA_013397895.1 Origma solitaria | reverse complement strand
TTTGGAATTTATTTTGGTTTTTTTTAAACAAAATAATTTGGAAAAATGCTTGTTTGAGCCAATCTTTTGGAGAACTTGTTAAAGGACTTGAAAGGAACATTTCCAGCCAATGCTACTTGCATTGCATACTGCTCACAGCCCTGCAAAAAAACTCTTGATTTGCTTTGAGAGAGGTTCCCATTTTAGCTGTCTTGAAGGATGCTAAAAATACCACCTAATAAACTGGACTTTTTCTTATGTGCATACAACCTTTCATGTTTATAACTGACCCGCAGAAAAAAACCATAAAACCTGATTAAATGTTGTGCTTAAATGTAGACAAGGGTAAATATAATGTCTTACAAAAAAAATCAAAAAGGGGTGGGAGGGAAGGACAGGGTCCACTTGTTGAAGTGAACCAAGTAAATCCATTCTGATTCACCAAAACTTTGGTAAAATGGAAAAACTTCATTTCTCACCCCAAGGAAACCATGAAGATTTACTCATGGTATCAATACCAGAGTGTTCTGCTATCTGTCCAGCACAGCCAAGCATAATCACTCTCCTAGTATTTTTGTACAGTCTCTACAAAATAATTCAGGGATAGCCAGGGTCTGTATCCTCAATGCAAAATCTGAAATCTAAACATAAGATGTGGTTGGCACAGAAGATTTGTAAAGACACGTTTTTAACATTGTGAAACCTTCGATCACCCTCACACCCATCTCCTGCCCGAAGCACTGATGGGTGCCCAAGGCAACTGGACCCAGGGAAAAGTCAAGGATACAGGCATTATTCACACTTTATAAGGGGATCAGAACAGCAGTGGCCAATGCTATCTTACCTTTCTTTTACGCTTAGAAGGGAGAGAATGAAACACTGGATAAAGTTGATATATATTAACTGTGAGGAATGTATGGTGTTTTGGGAGGTTTCATTTTCTACTAAGATCCCTGAATTTTACATTTGGGAATAGCAGCCTGAGTCATAGCTTTTTTTTATATGCTGAACAAGCATCTTAAATATCTTATATACATTTTGATTATGTCGAACTGTTCCAGACATGAAAAGACCATGCCTTGCTTTGTGCTATACAGCAATCATTTATATGATCTGGACCCTCAGCAAAAGAAATCCAAAACAGATTTCACTTGGTAGAATATGAACAATATGTTTCCTATATTAGACAAAATGTAGTTGGCTTTATATGCAACACTCCTCTCATCTTGGAGGAACTTACAACTGTGCTTTATATTGCAGTGGTGGGATATGAGAGCAATTCTACATGTTTAGTGCAGTTGCTGTGGAGTTGTACTGCTCTAAAATGAATAGGGAATTTGCTTATGGATATACAGCACTCTGTAAAAAATATCTTTTAATATCTGTATAATCAGGCAGCACTTTCACCATCACCTGATACATGCCCCCTAATATATTTCACTTTATTCAGCTCATCAGCTCTGGAAGAATTAATTGAAAAGATAGCCCAGAGATGTGAACCAACACACGAGCTTAACCAAATGCAGGGTTAAACCACAGGGCATCTCTGGCTCATTCACAGTGATGATCCTCATTTATACCTCCTGTCAGCTGGAAATAAAGAAACACTTCATATCTTGAGGCTACAGTCAGGCATGACTACAGGATAATTTGTCTATATACTGTCTGATTTCAAGAGCAGCATGAAATACTAGGGAACTAGGCAGCTTTTTTTCTATTTATTCCCTGCTTCCTTTTTAACAACCTTCCTGGGGTGGGGGGAAAAATGTGAAACTCCTCATCACCCTGGAATGTCATAGAGAAAGATGCAGTGCTGTAGGGACGACATTTGAGACACCTTCCTCTCACCTAAAGCCTGCAGTCTCTCACCCTTCCTCCCCACCCCACGTGTGACAGGGACCGACAGCCGACGCACAGTAAAGTCATAAACAAAGGTACCAAGCTTGCATCCAAGGGTCTGATCATGCCACTGAGGAACTACTGGGTTAACCACGTATTTGCATGTTTTAATTGCATTTTCTTGGCCTTTAAAGACTACGATGGAAAACAGGCAGGAGCTTGTTTTAAGTGGGTACAAACTTCAGAGAAAATAGTGAAGGACATTTGTTCATTTCACACACTGAGTCGTATTTAGCATGTCTGCATTTTTGTATAGTCATGCTCTTAGAAGAAGAAAGCATTTATTTTTTAAAAAATCTCATCTATCTTTCTTGAAAAGACAGCAAGGCTTTCTCTCATACTGGCAAATGTCATTCTTTGTCTATGCAGTTGTACAAGAACACCAACAATGAACTTGAAGTAGAGAAGTCAATTATTGTACAAATTACTTAATCCTTTGTAGTTGTCCTTCATGTAATAAACAAATCTTATTTTTACCCTATACACTGTTTAAAGGCATTGCTTTATGGAGAATGTTCTACAACATACCACATAGCCATTCCTGTAACTTGTATGTTTTATTTTGGTTTCCCTTCTGAGAAAAAGTGGAGAAAAAGCCTTCTGGAGAAAAAGCCTTGCAAAGAGAGATAAGATGCGACAGAACTGATTCACTCTGCAGCTATGGATTAGTCACTTAAACCTCCCCAATTTCCAGTCTGCCCATGTGTATAATGGGGCAGCTCTGCCCAGGATTGTTAGGAGGATTAACTGACACTGAAAGGCTTTGAGATTTGCTCAGTAAAAATTGTTTCTATAAAAGTGCATATGCATAAAGTGCTAATTGATGCCAGCTGGCCTTTCATCCTGGGCAGCAAAAACAGCTTCTTACCACACATATTCCCTTTAGTGGGCACCAGCGGCACATTTTTTTTAATTCTAAATTCCTGGGGTTTGCCTTAAAACACACAAACCATTTGATTTTCAGGAATACTCCATTAGGAAATTGATACAGCAATGTATTTCAGAAATTACCTTGATTAACCTTGCACAGGCAATAAGTGTAAACATTTTAGCACCCTTCAAACTGAGAAATGAGCCCTATTTGTAATGCACAAGTCTAGATTCAGCAATTTGCATCTTAAGAGTCTGCAGTGTCCTGTTCATTTCCTAGAAAAACCTGACAATCAATTTACAATGGCCCTTGAAATGAAGCAGAAAGCTGCTGTTCCTGAACTGGCCTTATATGACAAGCCAGCATCAAATGAAGATATAAAAGTAATTATTTTTAATTTCATTTTCCCTCTGCGCTGCAAACAACCGTGTTTTCTGGAGCCCCTCCCTCAGCTGCAGAAACTTGGAAATGCTCCACCTGCTTATGTTTGCTGATAGACGCCAGAGGAATTTTCACTTCATCTGTTTCACAGATGCTCAGACTCTTTTCTCAAGACACGTCACACAAAAATGTCTCCAAAATAATTAGCAGGATTTTAGTCGGCATGACTGTGTGGCTGCACGTAAAGTGAAGCTCAGACAGCTCTTAAGAAATTGAAGCTCTGGAATGAGTGTCTGGGACCTTAAGAGCGCTTATTTAAATCTTCCTGCTTGACACATTTATAGTTTTTCATGTAGTCGAAAGGGCAAAGGGGTTGGTATGCAGAAAGCTGCTACAATGGGACAAACATCGTGAACTTCTATAACCTCTTGTACTTACACTGACAAGAAGGCAATTGCTAACGGAGAACAAACATGCAATCTAATTCAAAGGGGGAAAAATTACAGAAAGATCTCTGTAATCATTGTCTCTATGTCTCGCTTCAAAATAAAATTAACTACCTTAGTGAGGAGCCAGCCAAATAGAAATAATCCTATGAAATGTGTTGCAATATTCTCATATTTAACTGACAGATGCCCCTCCTTTGGCCATTTGCCCGGCAGGGCAAGCACCAAGCAGGGCTCTTGAGCACCCCAAGCCCACGCCTACCTCCCTGCTCCTCCCCATCCCCAGCAAGGCTCCCATCAGACAGCCGAGCCACAGGCACTACATGAGGGCTTGACTGCAAAATGAGGCCATGCTAACAAATCTAAAGAGACAACAAGAGTGCCTCGTGATAGTTCACAAGGCTCACGCTACCGAGGCCAGGGGATGCATTACCTAAACTTCTCCGGTTGCACACTAGACTCTCTGAGAGTCCTCTAGTGAAGGACTCAGATTGCAACCCTTTTGTCCAAAAGTGAAAGGAATTTAATTCCCACTTCACTGAATTTTGTTGAGAATATTTCAAATGGCCACAAGTCACCAATGTCTAATTACAGGCCTCTTGTCATATGCAAGTGTCATTAAAAGGGACAGGAAGAGGGATCTAAGGAATGGGGAGGCTGCTCTGGCCACCCCTGCACCCAAAGCCACACCAGAGAGCTTTCGCTTTCTTTTGTTTCTTTCTGGTAGGTAGGAAGGGCTTACTGCTGTTGGCTTAAGTTCTCAAGATGGCAAAGGCTCAGGAAAGCTGCAGGTGTTCACCCCACAGCCCACGGGCACAGCTGTGCCCATTCCAGGGATACTGAGACACCTGGGGGCACTGTGCCCAGGTGTCAGCAGGGGTCACCTGGCCCTACAGGATGGAGTCACCTGAAGGTAGAGAACACCCAAAAAACATCCCTGCTCCACTCGACATGGCCAGAAGCCACCAAGGAACAGCAAATACACCATAGCCACACTAGAGCCCTGAGGCAGAGCCCAGGGAATGGCTCCGGGAGGTGACAGCCATGCTGGGCCTGGGGCAGTCCCGTCCCAAATGGGGGAACTCAGCATCCCAGGGAGGCACACAGACATCCCAAATCTGTGGCCTGCTCCATTCCTATTTATTTATTTACTTATTTAACCCAGGCTCCCTTGCGTGTGACAGTACCACACCCAGAACCTGAGAAGCTGACAACTGCAGCTGCTGAGCAGGACCAAGACACAGAAACCCCACCATGTGTTTTCCTGCCCACCTTTTATTTAGCGGCCCACCAAAAAAACAATTTTTTTAAGGCCACACTTGCACCTTAGCAAACACGCCTGAGAGCACTCCGTGGGGCCCCACAGCAGCACGAGGCTGCAGGGAGTGGGGCTGGGCAGGCGGTCAGGCCAGCGAGTTCCTTGGGGGCTGAGTTCCTTGGGGGCTGAGTTCCTTGGGGGCTGTAGCCACTCTGAGAAGCTCCACGAGAGGCACCACCCTGCCAAGCGATGCTCAGTGGCTGCTGGGGCACCATTGAGGGCCCTTGAGCCCACTGGTGACAGTGCCAGGAGCTGGGGTGCAGACGGGCACAGCACCACGGCATGGAGCCGCCCTAGAGAGATGTGCCTCCCGCTGCCCCCAGCAGCCGATGCCCCACGCTAAAGCCCTTCAGAGCACAGCCACAGCCAGAGCCAGACACCAGCCCCTTGCTCTGGGACAAGGGCCACCCTGAAGACACAGGCTGCCTGCATAAAACTGATAACAGGGAACAAAACACGATATGCGCAGATAAGGGATGTCCTGCAGAACAAAATCCTTAGAGCAGTTCATCAGTAAGTCACTGGTAATTAAAGTCATTCAGTTTATCCTCAGTATAAGGAAGTGCTGTAAACTGTTTCAAACTTAAGTTACGTATACAATATATTTCTTAGATGCATATCATTTTTTCCATTTGGGAATGCAGAGTGACACAATTTATTTGGCCTCATGTGAAGACCTTCAAATGCAACTCAAGGCAAAGCTCTGTGGTGAAAACACACCTTTCCTTAAATTACTATTACGCTGTTTCATAAAAATTATTTCAAGAATTGCTTAATATTTCTAATGTTTCTGCCTAATAACAAATGACAAACACCACTGGTTCCCATAGGCTGTATTCAATTACTTTGATTTTATTAGCAGACTGCTTTCAATCAATAGGAACTCCAAGCCACATGTCAAACTACAACGCCAGATTCTTAAATGATATAATTTAGCATGGCAGTTCAGTCAAAGGAACTATGCCAATTTATACCATAGCAAAGCCAACCCAAAAACTGCATCCCATTAATGATAATTCCCATGGGGATTCTGGCCATTGTGGTTACAAACAGCTGACAAAGCTGAAGTGTATTATTGCATTATTTGTAAGACTGAGTCAGACACCAGCACTGGGGAATTACTCCCAGTCTACAGATAATTCAGTTAAAAAAGCAGCTTCCATAAAGAACTAAAACCAGTCTGTTTTCTACTCATCCTGTTCCAGAGAACACTCAGAATCAACTTCAATGACATTCTCCAAATAATCACAACATACATATATTATCTTACCTTATTTCATTTTCTATTTTCCTTATCATCTCTCCCAATTTACTACTCAACTGTACCAGTCTTTAGGAAGATCCTTCTCTAATCTTGGAGATATTAATTTATATTTGTTTCTGACTTGAAGCCTGCTTTCCCCCTCCTATTTTGAAAAAGAAATTGGGGGATGGGGGAACCTACAACAAACACTGAAATAAAACAAGTCCCCAAAGATGAAAAAAATACCATCAAATAACTACTCATTGACAAATCTGTCTCAGCAATCAGTTCAATGAACCTTCAGTGAATTTTATAAAGTACAGTTATAAAGACGCTTCAGTCTTGTTATTCTTCCAAAATTTGGTCATTTAAGTTAAAGTAGTTTCCTTCTACTTTAAATGTTTGTGTATGGACATCTACTAAATGTAAGGTTATCTAGATCTCAGGTTTGGGATTGTAAAGTGCAGGTCACTGCCATGCCATTTAAATCTTGAAAGCACTATAATCAAAAGATCATCATGGCCTAGCTGATTTACTCAGTAATTCTTTTTCCTCAGTGTGCTATGCTCCAGCACTCAGAAAGCAACCCTAATATCTAACATGCAAATAAACATCAGCCTCGGTGGGTATTCTGTTCCATCAAAGCTAACAGGGCACTAGCAATTCAACATTAGTTTTTCATTCACTGATAAAACGTGATAAACTTAATTCCAAATTTACATTGCTGTGAAATTCAGTACCTTACCTCTGTGGCAATATGTATCATTTAATAGTATCTTGCTGTGAAATGACTCTAGGTGAATACCAGAGATTCTTGGGTTAGTAATACAAGGCAAGTTCTTAACCTAGGAGTACTTACTGATTTTCCACACCACACTGTGATTTTTAAACTTGATCTGTCTCCTTTCTCAAAGAAAATATAAAGAAACAAACAAAACACCCTCATACTTCTATTGCACCTGTTATCCCTATACAACCTACAGTCTCAGAGAAGAAAGCTCACTGAATTACCACAAACCTGAAGTCAAATATTCACAAAGTTTACAATAAAGGTAGTTGATCAGCAACAGCTAACATGCATCAGGACTTATAGTTGCCCAGAAGTATTGTGATGGTTATTGTTATGAACCTTTAATTAACTATGCAAAGGAAAAAAATCTTTTAATGAAATAAATAAAAGATGTTACTATTCTCAAACACTGATATCCGAATCCTGGAATGGAAAAATGTCCCTCTCTTCTGAGCTAATGTATTTATACATCACACTGCATTGCAGACTACATTGCAATAGTACAAGGAGAACAGGATTACTTCTGGAACTAACAGAAACAGAGGTGGCACAAAGGACCTTCCTTTCTCTTATGACATAAAGCATTTTGGATTGCAGCATTAATCTACATTCCGGCAGCCTGTGCACCTACGGACACGGCCACTGGTACCTCATCTAGAGGAGAATGGAGCTGTAATCCAATTTCAGCCCGCTTGCTTGCCAGTGTCATTTGCTCCAGTGGGAAGCTTTCAGCACACAGGATTGGCCCCAAAATAAGTACTGCTGGGTTTGGGCATAGTACAGCTGTAAGCAGAGATTACAAATTCCCAAGAAGGCTCATGTTGGCTCAAACTAGTGTGAGCAGTGGGCACCCAGTGCCAAATGCAAATTTTGCAGTATTCTAATGGAAATCAAAGAAACAATATCCATGGCTTCAGGGGAAGAGCCACACAGAATACCTTCACAGAATAAGCACACATGCCTTTGTTGTGAAAAAGCACATCTGAAAAGATCTGCCAACACCTCTCCCAGCACATTTCATGCTGGTGAGTGGGGAGGTGCCCATTGCAACAATCCGAGGGAGTGACAATCACAGAACCAGAAGTTTTTTGATTCTGTAAAAGAATAACTTCATGCGCTGAGAAGGAAGGGTGCCTCCTCCCCCTGAGAGCCAGCTCAGAGCAGGGTCCCTGTGCTCTCCAGCAACACAAACCGAGCTCCATCCTTACGTTGCAACAGCCGCACAAAGATGGAAATATTTCTCAAGGACACACTAGAACAAAACAATTGGCAGTGACTGCAGCATCTGCTCAGCATAACCAACATAGTAAATTTCAATCTCATTTTAATTTTTATATGTCTAAAGCTATTAGGTCTTAGATATTTGAACTTTAATTATTATGGAAGCAATTAGCTTCTGTGACCAGAAGGCTTTGCCTGAACAGTTGCGATGAGCACAATATTTTCTACAGCATAAAAAATAAATACCCTGACACATCTGCAGCTATCTAGGACCTTGCTATTGCCACTGTGCTTCACACTGGTGTCCTGGCTTTGTGCCAGATTGCAAAAGCTGGAATTTTTTGGCATAAGCTACATGACATTGTATATATGTGTAATTGAAGATTATCTCCTAAGTTATTCTGTAAATTTAGAATTTCAAAATTTAAATATTTCCTGCTGTAGAGAGATTAAATTGGTCTTGAATATTTAAAAATTCTTTCAGAGAAAACTATTTCGGTACGTTATCTCCTACAAAGACAGCTATAATTAAACAGCTCCAAGTACTCTGAAAAGTGATGTTTCTAAAACTGACAAAAAAACTTACATTTGTGTTTCAAGATACAGAAATATTCTGTGGAGCTTTGTGCATCAAAGGAATTTCATTAATATATATTGCTTTTTAGTACCTTCATTCAGTGCATTACTACTTAACAGAAGTATGCATTTTAATTCTCATCATCTTTTTGAGTTTTCCCCTTGTGCATTTTATCCACAGTACAGTGTGCCCACACAGCCTTCCCCCGAGCTCTGGTGAGCTGTGACCTCTGCAAACAGGGCTGCTGGCAGAGAGCGGCAGCTGAACAGCAGGGGACAACAAAGCTGTTTTAGAAGAGGTTCGGGCATCTTTCTGGATCAGAAATACTACAGAAGTACAAATCATCCACAGCAAAGAGTGACTGAGCATTCACGTGCACACACTGTCTGGCCTCCTCAGTACCCCACAACTGTCCCAGCTGCTCTTACAAGCAAGGGTGCAAATTCACAATTAGACAGTGCTTGTTCTTATCCAAGTCACCGAGAGCATTTTTAATTCCTATATGTTGGCATTTTGCACAGTGCTCTTTGAATGCCAAGCACTATCTCTTCCATAACTAAATGAAATATAAACTGTTTAGTGCCTTGTTTTACACTAAGAGGTTTGATTTAGATGACTTCTGCTGATAAATATCATTTGCTAACAAAATCAAGGGTCAACGACTTCCAATTCAAGCTTTTGTTGAATCAAAGGCAACTAATAATGTCAAAGCTCTGACGCCAAAGGAAGTGCTAGATTCCAACCAAAGGGATTTCTGTTTAAGTTAAAAACATTTTCCCAGGCTCCATATCATGCGTTGTCACCCACTTTCTTCACTGGGACCCAATGCATTCACTACAAGGCCAGAACTACAGCAGTAGGAAGAAATGTAATGTACACAATGGTTGTGCAAGTGATAAAATACATGCACGAAGGGGAGCAGTAAAGCACAACATGCCAATGGATGCTGTGACTTTTTATACCCTTGCATTTTCATGGAGGTTTTGTTGTTAGGGATTATTTTCTGTGCGCACATGCACACACAACTATTTTCAGCATATTTTCACACATTTCTATGAAACCGAAGTACCTCCCTAATCTTCCTGACAATATGCCCAGCCTTGACCTCCTTCCCTCTGGAAGTAAACCCAAGGGGAACCCCAAGGAAAAGGCCCTGCACCCAGGCTATTTCCAGCCCTTTGTTGGCCACAAACAGGCAGGGCCAGAAATCCTCCTGAACTCTTTGTCACCAGAGCTCTCCACCCAAGCTGGAGGTCTTATTCTTTTTATGGAACTCTTTGAAATTATTTGAGACACACTTTCTTAATGAAAATCCAAAAGGAAACCAAAATAGGCAAAACTGATTTCCTTTAATTAATATACATATATTCAGAGGAAGGTTGTTCCATTATGCAGAAAACATACACTTTCTTCTGTGAAGGTAGTTAAAGCAGAAATATGAAGCTGAGTTCAATATATGACCATTTTTAGATGGGATGTAAGAACTTTCTGGATAACAAGATGCCCTGTGCTTGAACCATGGCTTGAAAAATGTCACCAGTGCAAATGCTAAGGAAAAAACAAATACCACCAACATATCTGACAGGACGTAAGACATAACTTCTGCCGCTCTCAGTATACATTATTCTTACAGTGCCACTTTACCAGTAAGCAAATAATGTTATGCCAAAATACATCCAACACAGCAAAACTGAACACTAAAGAAGATACTATTTAAAGCAGGCTCCCTTAAAGAATAATTCAATTGCTTTTCCCAATTTATATTCTCCACCTAAGACTCCCGGACATCAGGAAATGAAGCATTACGATGCTTTAACAACCTTCTGCACTTGCATCTACCCTTCATGTTCCTATTAGATCCTCTGCACTCATTTAAAGTATAAATTCTCACTGACATAAATGGGTTTTCCATGCATGTAATTAAAAAAATCATATGCAAGAGAGACTCTTTCTGAAGCTGAGAGCAGCCAGTGTCAAACACCCCACAGAGAGAGCTGCCTGAGGGCTGCTGCCGTCCTGCACAGCTCATCCCACCTTGCTCACAGTGGAGCCCACAGCAAGGATCTCAGCAGCCTCACAGGTTCTAGGGCAGGACCCTACCATATGGGCACATTTTGGAACAGAAATGAACACATGCAACTCTCCATTTTCAATGTTAGAACAAGACTCAACCAATAAAGTCACGTGGAAAGTTTCTACAAGCAATTTACTCTTTCCCAACTTCAGGATTCATCTTTTCCTCGTTTTTTTTTCTTTCATTTCTGTAACGCTAAACAAATAAAGAATAAAAAAAAAGTTTCATTTTAATATAGCATACTTGCTGAGTTATTAGTTTATTTGATGCACTTCACCTGTGGAAAACACGTCATTACAGCCTCTGCATCTCTCACCAACCAGCACTATATCTAAATACAGTGAACCTACTAAGTTTTGCCCCATGCAAAAGTTTATGTCTGTCCTTGTGGTTCATTTTATGAGGGGAGAAAAGAGCACAAAAACAAGCTCTCAGTTTACAATACAAAATAAGTAATGCTTAAAGATAACAGTAGAAAACCTTAAATAAAGCAGGAAGAAAATAAGCTCTGTGCTTCCGACCCAAATTAAACACAGTGGAAAACAGCAGGCTGGGGAGTGATGGTACAATTAGCTTTCCTTACTTGTTTAATTTTTTTCTTTATTAAAGATAATGGTCATCTTAATATTATAGGCCTACAAAATGGTAATGAACACCAGGCAACTAGTGGGACTTGCATTTACAGCTGCACTCAAAACAAATCATCCTTGACCATTCTATAGATGCAAAGAGAGCATTTTTATTAAGTTTTATAAGGATAAAGTGAGATGGTTTTAAGAATATGCGCAGCTTCCAATCAGCTATGGTTTCAGTAGCCAAAAGAGCAATAAACGCTCAATGGGAGTAGGCCTTTTAAATTATTTGTGGAAATTCAAGTAAAACACAAGATTGTGAACTACCCATTTATGTCATCTGGGTTTTACCATCCCAGAAAGACTATGGACACATTTTCAGCTATTTTGAGTCAACAGGACATGAAACCAGTAAAGAGCACCTTGGTCTCCGGGTACTGAAATGAGAGACAGTGTTCTTGTTGCATTTTGTCTGATGCAGTATGAAGACAAAACCAGCCCGTAACAGTCACACAATTACAGGGCAGCAGAGGGAAGCCATTCGCCCTCGCTCCAGTGGCCCAGAGCAAAAACTTAGGGGCTGGGGAGCAATGAAGGGAAAGAGGAATGAGGCTGGAATTGCCACCACCAAAATCATTCTGTACGGGCTGCTTGAAGCTGGGAGGGTGGCTCATCAATTTGGACATTTTCTGAATGTTGAAGGGCCCCCAGGCCCAGCAGATGGGGAGCATGCTGTCCCCCCGAGTGCTAAAGTGGTCGCAGATTTGGCCACCACCGAGGCTGAGCTGATGACGGTGGGACACCACTGGAAGAGGCTGCATAGGCCAGAAATGCTGGGGAAAACAGCTTGGGAAAGTCTGGTCTAGAGGGGAAAAAGTAACAACATTGTAAGTTTTTAAAATGCAATGACCAATAAAAGCAACGACACAGCATTACTAAATTTGCTATATAGGCATGTAGGGTAGAGTAAAAATGGGGTATTTTGCAAGTGTGTGGTAAGAGACAGTCCTGCTGCAAGGCCTTTGCAATCAAAATTAACAGGGCAGAAAACCAAAAATAGGCAGTAATAGGCAGAAGACATTATTGCTAAATGACTCTTTTACACAAGGAGTTAGAATCGGGCCTAGCAGGGCAATTTTAAGACAATGCTTCATTTCTTTAATATGTATCCCAATGAGAAACATTGTAATTCTAAAGATTATAATTAAATCACAATCAATACTGCTCGCTATTCATCCTATAAGCGCATTATGAGCTTTTCCCCTGCAGACCAAACTTCCAGTCTCTGCTACACTGCTGTACCTTCTGCTGCTCAAAGCATGTGAGACAATTTCATGTGCACAGAGATTGATTAGTAGGACCCACAGGTGACGGAATTGTCTCTAATAGCGAAAGCTGCTTTTGAGAAAAGCAGAAAAATGGGAGAATGAGAGACAAAGGGAAAACGGAAGCTGTTGGCAGCAGCCAGCAGAGCCACAAGAGCAGGAACAAGGGCAAGAGGCTGTGTCTTTGCTGAAGGGCTGGAGCTGCTGCTGGAGGGCAGGCATAGGTCAGGGCCACTCAGGCACTGTGCAGCCGTCCCAGAAAACACCCCAAACCAGTTCACAGGTTGACATCCGTCTGCCACATCAGGTCTGCCCCAGAGCTGCACCAGTTAGGCTCGGTGTCCAGCTGCTGACACTGCACTGGTGCCAGGGAAGCCCAGCTGTGGCCTTGGCCCCACTGTCATCACCAGCCTGCAGCCAGCTTCGTACAGGAACCACTTGCTTCTCTCCTTGGGAGAGAAGCTATTAAGCTATTCTGAAATAGTAAACTCCATTTATTTATATTACTTCTTGTCTACTTTAAATCTCTATCAGTATGTACAAGACTTGGTTTTAAAACACCATTACCACACAAATGCCATTTATACAAATTGTTAAACAAGACTTTCGTCCATCTTCAACTAAGACACACCATCCCAGAAGTTTACACATCATACCTTCCACAAAGCCTGAAGTTATTATAATAAGCTTAACAATACAATCCAATAAGATAGTCAGGCAATAAGTATCATTCCTGTATAAACCATATCACTAAAATATATTTTCCCATTTCACAAAAGCATACTCTGAAGACTGCACTTATTTGCACTGTTTATGCTCCTCTCAGCCTCCCAGGCTGCTGAGAAAAGCTTGTCCACTGGTGGGAACTGGAGGAATAAGATTGCCTGACCCAGGAAAGCTACTGATTATTCAGCAATGACTTCACTTTGAAAAGCCTTCCAATAAAAAGGAAAAAAAATTAAACCTACTACAGCACTTTAAAAATTGCAGACAGCATTTTTAACCTCTGTCCTTTTGCATTACTGCAGCAGTGCCTGGAAAAGCTAAAGCAGAAGAGAGAGAGAGTCAATTAGGCAGCTCCCTTCGTGCCACCACCATGGATCAAAGGGACAGAAATCAAGAAACATTAGAATCAATATAAGCCGATTAGGACATTAAGGAAGAATAAACCACGCAGAACTTAAACGAAATCTGTTAAAAGGCATGGAGGAAGTAGGCATTTCTGAGCAGAAAGTAACTTATTTTCTGGAGATACTCCAGATTTTGCATTTCCATCTGGTGGTACTTAGTGTTGTGCTAAGCAACAAGGAGGTTTCCAGCTGAAACACAAGAGTGCACATTTGACATGAAAGACCTACAAGCAGGACAGTCACAGTCGAATTGAAATCCTTAGGATCTGAACAAGAACAGATTTTTTTTTATATACATGCATCTAAACCACACTCATACCCCAATGGAAAACAAGCTCTACTAAAATAAAATCAAATTGGGAACCTGAGATTGAAAGTGTGGTTCAGCTACTAAAAAAAGATTTATTCTCACTCTTTTTTGTCCTTCCCCAGCAATGGGTGGTTTAGCTTAAGCTGAGGCTTGCCATTTACAGGTACACAACAAGCCAGTGGGGTTTCATTCTTTGGGGCAGCTGCCATCCTCAGCCCTTGGTGACACAGGGGAACACCTGACGACACACCCATGGCAGGGAAGAGGCAGGATGCACACGGATCCTCAGCTGTGTCCCCCAGAGAAATGCCCACTCTCAGGGCACCTCAGCTGAAGGAGAACGAGAAGCTGCAGCTCCTCTGGGACCACAGACCTACCTCGCATCTAGTGTACACCATAGTTCAAATAAAGGCAAATGATACCTCAGGAAAAACAGAGTGTGAGTACTTCATTGTACCCAGAAATCCTGCTCTGGTTTCGGCTGTGTGCTTTGAGCCCAGGGTACACGGCTGTCACCCCATCTGCAAACAGGACTGGTCGGGAAAGGAGAGCAAGGGGGGGCAAGGAGCAGCCCTTTGGGAACTGCAGCCAGGGAGTCAACCTGTCTGACTGAGCAACCAGCACCCCAAACTCCCAAATGTGTGCACCTAATGTGTGCAAATCAGTGCTAACACCATCCACTGCCCCTGCCTGGGGAAATCTAGACCATGCAGTCTGCAAGGGTGGGAAGCACAACAAGCACGCTGGACTCCAGCAGGCAGGTGTAGATGTGGAGTTACAGAAGGAATGAGTCTTAAGCCTTCTGCTATAAATAAAAAATATATTTTAGGAACCACAATGGCAACAAAGTTGCATCAGATGGGGAATTAGACAAGAAAGAAAAGCTCTCTGAATTTGTTCAATTGTTAAACTTTCCAGATTTGGTGGGGGCTCCCCCTAGATTACTTCAAACAAGACATTTCCCTGCTATTCTCAAAACCATCCCATTCAATTACTAAATGAGACTAGATCTCAGCAAAAAAGTTTTGTTTCTTCAAGATTCAGCAGCTAACTGCAAATGAAAGCAAAAAGAGAAGCCTGCCTTGTGATGAAAGGACAAGTAAAACAGCAATCACGTCAGAAAACCAATGCCCAGACCTCTGAACAGCAAAGCAATTGCATGTGTCAAGTTCCCATAACAAGATGGTGCCAGCTGAGGCTTATGTTAAAACTGTGCAATAAAATTAGATGTCTGGAGCCTCTGTCAGAAGAATGATGCTATCTCATTAATGGGATTACACAGGAAAATTGGAGGGATTTCAGTCAAGAGGAATAAAATGATTAAGGATCAAAAGAGTGTGACTCATGAAAGCAAGTAGAAACTGGATGCTGTGCTCTTGCCTGAAAAGCCCAAGTCTCAGAACCAGACAGGCCTGGTGGTACCAGAAACACCACAGCGTCTCCTCCCTTACACCCAGAATAACAGCAATAGATCAGACCCCCCCAGAGCAAAAACTCGTATTATAAAATTCTAGCATTTTTATGGCAACATGACTATCATATCACTCAGCAAAAAAACTAATGTTCAGAGTGGCAAGAGGAGAGGAAAGTTCATTACCTATAAACTGCTGGCAGAAGAACACATGTAGTCAGGAAAAAAGAGAAGGGGAAAACAAAGAGGTTGTGACCACAGAGACTGGGTAAAATTGAGGCCTTTCAGTTAGTAACAGCAGAGGACTTCTTAGCCACAGGAACAACATACCTGTGGAATCATCTTCCCAAGGCGGGAACTGAAAATCACAACAGCTGAATCACCTGAAGAGGGCCTGGCCCAAACCCACCATCGTAAGACTCCAGCACTGACAGGAGGTAAACCAGCTATAGGGGAAGAGGAGGAGGAGAAACAGGAAAAGGGGAGTGTTGTGGTAGCAGATGTTCCCTAGTCAGCACTACTGTGTTATACTGCAGGAAAAATAAATGAATAAATAAAAGAGATCTAAACATAGAATGAGATTCTCTTCACTGAGGGGTTCAACATCTCTCTGCAATTCATCTTTTCCAATTGAAGGACTGCAGGTTGAATAAAAAGGTTCATTTAAATTCTGTACACATTCACAAAGATAAACTGATTTCAGAAAGCCTTATTACATCTGACCTCTCTCACTAGGGGTGAAAGCTAGATACTCTGGGAATCATTTTGATCACAGCTAATATTCTCTAAAAATTCATTAGATGTCAACATAAAGGACAAAAAGCCTCACCATGGAAGAGCAGATGCTGCAAGCTACCACATAAAGCATATTAGGGTCACTTCCCCTGCATTCCTCTGCATCGGCACAGGGCAGCTCTGCTTCAACGCCCAGCAGTGGTCCTGTTCTTGGCCATTGTGACAGGCAAAGAGTCACACAAAAGTGACACTTCCTAAGAAGGAACTTTGCTGAGGAAGTGCCAGACATGGAGGTGCCCAAGTAGAGTATGCCAAGAGAAGCAGGGGAACACAAAGGAAAGTAATTTTTTTCCAACCCCACCTGACTCACATCAGATCCCCCAACAAGGCAGAGCGTATGTGCACATATTTGTGAATACTCACTGGCAGGGGAGGGGTTTAGGACATTTAACTGCACTCTGGATCTCACCCAGGACATATAGCATCAGCTCTTCTGGAGTTAACACTTTACAGAGCAGGGGAGTCTGAAGCCCAGCTCTCTCCATTTTCACAAAGACCCTTGAGGGCAGGGGGACACTCCCTGCACCTGGCAGCCAGGCTGGGGGAAGGGGAATTGATTGCCAAGCCCCAGATGACAGCACAGGCCAAACTGGTCCCCAGCTCAGTCTGCAAGGCTGCCAATGGCTCTGCAAGGCCAGGAGAGCTCTGTGATCAAGGAAAATAACTCCAAGAGACGAGGCAAACAGAGCAGATTTGTTTCCTATTTTCATATGGTTTCTTACCACAGAAAAACATACTCAAGGTTCTTAAGCCATTAAGCTTTTAAAAAGAGGAATAGCTTTTGCAGAAGCTGTGTTTTGATGTAACTGGGCAAATTGATCTTGTTGCTTCACCAGATCAAGACATAAGTCTCCCATCCCCTTTTTTTCCTTTTTTATCTTTAAAAACACAAACAAACAAACAAATCCCTAAAAATCCAACCAAACTAATCTTGAGTTTGATGCTGCAACACTAACCCTTACACAAATAATGTCAATGTTTACAACAAGCAGTGTTCATCACAGTCTATTAGAAATCCTCCACAATTTGCATTGTGACACATAACCAAAACCTTTTCCTCCTGAAGCCCAAAATTTCTGGTCAGAAATGCTCAATGACTTTTTCGATTCAGAAACTTTGTAGAAATAATAGCAGTTACTGGAATTTCCAGAACAACAGCAATGACTGTGTTGGTTACTTGGGGCTCTTTAGAGTCCTCACAAACACATGGGACACCTCCACAGTGGTATCATTCCTTCAGTTTATATTTCTGAGTACCTTGCATCCAGTGTGAGTCCGGGTCTTCATGAGGGGAGTTGTGGTGCACAGCTCAATGGCTTCTGGTTCATGGAAGATCACTGTCGGGAGAGGCTCTTTACGAAGAGTTAGGACATTCAACTTAGTCTTTAACATGGTCTGAAAGTGCTAAACAGAAAAAGAAAAGAAATTACCTCCAGTTCTAGTGCAGAAAAATGAGAGTTAATATTTGGACATGTCTGCAGGTTTCACGTGCTATTCAATGCCTTGCACGATTTCCTGAGGAGAGTTAACAAGTTTTATAACTTGAGAGCATTCATTATTACTATCAGCAGTGTGGATACTGTTTTTAATTTTAAAATGTACACACATACAAAGTGAGAGGATTCATTACAATCCACACATGTTCCACAAAAGGCCTAAATTCAACCTCTGATCACTTGCAAGTACATTATAAAACTGCTCATGGACCCAGTTCCTCCACTAATGTCCACAGGGAGGGAAGAACAGGGGATCAAAGACCACTAAAAGAACTATGGATTCATCCATCCTTGTTCTCCTTCCTCTGTACTTAAATCTCATCCCACTGACCTTTGTAGATGTTACTATTCCCACTGAGCTGAATCCCTCATTGGTTTGCCTCTGTCATGTGAATTTTATTTCTCTTCCTTTGTAAGCAATAGTTCCTGCAGCCTCCAATGTAAATGTCACTCCCAGTACTAATGAATAGATGTCATTCAAAACTTGTCACTTTCTGTAACAGAACCCCCAGGCTCAGGTGAAGAGCTATCCAAGTGGACATAAAGGCATCAAATTTAAAGTTTCTCAGCAATTGCTTAGAGTGAGGAAAGTCAATCCTTGAACGACTTCCAAATTAACTTCGCGGAATCAGGGGAGTCAGAGAAATTTTTTAACATTTAGATGTTCCTTTGAACTGACCTTCATTTAAAAACCTAAACATTTTCACTTGCTGCTACTTATCTAAGCGGGAAAAATGCAGATATGAACCAAATCAAGGTAGTAACATACCACAGCACTGTCTAATGAAATATGACTTTACCAAAGCTGCATACCTTGACTCTTATCAAGCAGACATATGTGCAATGACTCCAGATTACTTTCATCAAAACTAAACTGTTTGTTCTGACTTTTGATAGGAGATTCTTAACTTGTTTTGCAGCCACCCCTTTTCTCAGTCTCCCCTTTAGCTCTGCAAGGCAAGCATTACAGGGTCTGGCTTGCGCTAAGTGATTTCCCAGAGCCATGCAAGAAGTGTCTGTCAGAGCTAGAAAATCGACACAGATCCTTGCCCTTCAGTCCTGTGCTTTACATGAAGAGAGTGGCTATTCAACATTTTATTTATACATAGGGGATGAATCAACTATTTAGATACTATGCTGGTGTTCTACAGATTCTTGTGGATATGAATATTCCATCAAAAATAAAATTTTCATTAATTCATAAATACTTTATCATGAGCCAACTGAAAGTCTGTTGATACACTTTTGTAACAGTTTAGTCCTCAGTTTGGCAGTGTTTAGGTCTAATAATTGGTATGATACTGGAACTACAGCACCTCAAAAACTCTTAGAAATATGTTCAAAGCATATACACTAGCAGTCTGTGAAAATAGTACTTGTTTACTTATTTCACACATGAAGTTACAGCCTGTTAACAGCAATACTTCAGGGCCTCTGTGGTGTTTGTGCAAGCATTCAAGCTTTCATCCCAGTGAAGCACCTTACTCATTATTTTTCATCTGCTCCTGTTACACATTACCACATTCACTCTCCAAAACACAGCTCCAGCAAAAATGTACTCCATTTAAGATGATCATACATTAAAGAATATTCTTTGGCATGTTTCTGAAGATACCAGAGTTCTCTGACAGCTAGGATTCCTAAACTTACTGAGAAAACCTACTTCATTTTACCTTTAGATTACAATTAACAGCTTTTTGTTTGGAGTTTCCTAGACCTCTCCAGTGAAGTTGCTAGCAAAGTCTGAAGAGCAGATAAACAGCCATGATTTAGCACAAAGCAAGCTGAAGGTCTGAGATGCTGTGTTTGAAGGAGCATCACCGATTTCCAGCTGCAGAGCTGGGCTTGCTGCTCCCACTGACTAACTGCTGTCTCCTTCAGCCTGACTTGCTGCCATCTGCAGGCTCTAGGTCTGCTACCCTGCTACTGAGGTTGTATTTCTGGAAGAGAAAATATGCAGAAGGAGGAGGGTGCAGGAGCTCAGGCCCAGCCATGCACAGGTCACAGCAATTTCTCCTGACCCATCCCCTTTCAAGCCTGGGGAAAAGCTGCCTCCAGGGCTTTCTGCTGCTGTCCTGTGCAGGAGAGGAAGGCAGGGATGGAAAAAACATGTACTCTTAACCTGAAGTTGCACTGTTTCGCTAGAGGGCCAATTTTGGATCAAACCAGAGATAATGGTTGCAAAATATCAGGTTGAAGAGCCTGTCCTAGCATTTAACTTTTCTCTCCCTCGAGTGCTGAAAGAGCTCTATTTCCATAAATTATTTGTTTACAGGGCTTCTCCAATAAAGAATGGTGCTTCCATTAGACAATAGATTAAAAAACTCCATTTACTACTCCTTCTGAGTAGTAAGCTTGGACCTGCAAAATCATTGTTCTCTGCTGATATCTCT
This sequence comes from Origma solitaria, assembly GCA_013397895.1. Taxonomy (NCBI): domain Eukaryota; kingdom Metazoa; phylum Chordata; class Aves; order Passeriformes; family Acanthizidae; genus Origma; species Origma solitaria. The sequence goes on along the minus strand of VZRL01004973.1, from coordinate 1,735,497 downwards.
ATAAAACCTCAGTGGGACTACTGACAGAAAGGGCAGAATTTGACCAAAATGAAGAAAACTATAGCAATGATCTTTTTTTTCATGTCGTAACAACCACATATACAATATTAAACAAGGAAAAGCCTACTCTGTGCCTTACAAAAGCAATTCAGTACTTGTATGAGCAGCAAGTTGGAGCGGTTGGGTGCCAAAAAACTCGAGCACAATTGGCAGCAAACAGCTGACTAGTTGCCAGGGAAGTGCAGAATGAATTGGGGGTGGACACAGAAATAGCCTTTTGCTTTGGCCCACAGGGCTAATGCAGCCCATGCTGTGCTCCTGCACACATCATGTGATGGCTGCCGTAAGAAAATCACATCTCTGCCAGGAGACATCACGCAGGGAGCCCCCAAATAAGCAAGTTATTTAAACACAGCCTAACTTTCACTGTGTGAGCAGTCCCAGTAAAGCACACGTGGGTGGTCAATGGGATTATTCATGTGCTTTAAGCCAAGAATAGGATAGAGTGCTTCGCTGAACCCATTTCTTGGGTTTCCACTCCAAACTGGCATCTCCTGCAGAAACTGTTGGCAAAACCTGACCTATAACAGTAGCCAATGTATTTTTTGAGAAGAGGCATTCACTCTCCACTTCTGTGAACCCAAAATGTTTCTTTAAAGTGCTTTCAGTTCACAAAATTCTTGTAAAGCATGACTTTGGCAATTCAGTGAATAAAGTTTCAGGGAACATTATACCATTCACATTTCATGTGCCAGAACCACTAAGTTCATTTGGTGGCTTTAATACTGAAAATCATCATCAGAAGATATTCTTAACTGGCACAATTATACCAACAGCTCAAAAATACACATCACTCATTCTTTATCCATTTGGATGGTGTTATTGATATGACTTTATATTTGAAAGAAATGCAAGGAGCAAAATAACAGTAAGAAATTGGCATTAAGTTTGAAAATACCTTGAGCAAACAAAAATACCTTAAATGCCAAAGAAAGCATGAGACCCGTAATTAGCATTGTATTTTCCTAGTTGCTGAACATTTTATCATTCAGAGCAAAATTTAAGTAATGGTGCCAATAACACTGGACAATTACCTTAATTCAAAACCATAGTTTTGCTTATTCAAGGATTCAAGTTCCATCCATTTATTTTGCTTAGTTTACCCATCTTAATGGCATTGTTTCCCCCGCCAGAAGGAAACCAAACTGTGTATAACTGGCAGCCCAAACCCATAGCAGGCTAAGACTGTCACTACAGAGGTCCTGCCTCTTGCCTCCCTGGTGACCCTATTTCAATGAAAACCCTGCCATCACTCTTAGCCACTCATTAATTGAACATAAGAATCAAGAACTTCTAAATTGCTTAACGTATATTGTGTTATCAGCTCCAGAGTCACACATTAGCTCTAGACTAACTATATCACAACATTCAATTTGCAAATTTTAGGTGCTGCGTATTTAGTTCAGGCATAATTTCTGTTGCTGTTAAAACTAAAAATTAACAGCATTTGGGGTTTGGTTTAGTCTGTCAGCAAAAATACAGTCACTTCCACAACTCAGGCCAAATGTCTTGGAGAAAACAGCTATGATTCCATGCAATGAAACATGACTTGGAGGAGAAAATTATGCACTGAAATTTGTAATAATAATGCTCTTCATCTTCAGGTTTTGACAAAACAGTCACTGCTGTTCACAATATCGAGTATTCAGCAGCCAAACCTAGTGGATCTTTTAATTTTCATGATGGAAATAAAGACTCAAATTCAAAAATCTAATAAAGGGTTATATATTGGATAGGAATATAAAAATAAATGTCAAGAAAGAGGGGACTGTAACTCATTGTAATCTGTAATCCAGCAACAGCGGATGAGCAAAATAAATACATTTTACAGGCTAATTAGGTTGCAACATGGTGATGGCAAGAAAAGTCTTAAGCACCTTAGCCCACACCCCCTGCTCACTCTTAACATCAGCATTACAATCAACACACCACAGCATAAACTGGCATCACATTTCCAGATGAGCTGCACTCGGCCAATTTTGCTAAAGATGCACATTAAATTCAAACCCAAAAATGACAGGATGTTAACTCATGAAAAAGAGTTCTTCTAAAAGTTCAAAGACTCTGAAAGAGAGATCTGCCAGAACAAGAAGCAGTCCGCTGGCAATTCATCCTTCTACAGCACCTACAAAGGAACTCCCAGATGAAATCCATGTTAGTGCATCAGCAAAAATCAGGCCCAGGGAAATTCAAAAATAATCTCTGTAATTTACTATTTCAGCACAACTACCTCTCTACCCCTGAAACCCATTTAGTTCTGGAATGAACCCAGAACTTTTCAACAGCATCCTACAGCAAGGCAAAGCAGCCTGGGAGAGGAAAGACACAACCAAGTGAATTGAACTGCAAGTGAATTTTTCGAAGTCTAGATGTTCGTTTTCGGCTGTTCCTGGTGGAATTTGACTCCCAGCATATCCAGAGTGCAGGTACAAGAGGAGATGACAACACAACAGACCTTTGCACTATGGTTACCCCATCAGTGACATGAGCACAGCTGTGAGCTGAGGACCACCCAACCCCAAGCCTCCAGATTTTCAGCAAGGAAAGAACTCTGATCTATATGAAAACTGATCCATTTCAAGGCTCTGTTTTGTTTAAAGCCAATCTGCCCAGTACAGATAAATGTCGTATCTGATCCATTTCTTGTTAAACAAATACTGCTAATACAGTTTAAATGCTTTCCCTCCCCCACATTAAACTATACCATGCTTTATTTATCCTTACTAGCAGTTCATATAAACATTGTACTGAACACCACAATAAAACCCTCTACAGAAGGGATGGAAGCAATTTATCATGTTAAAGTCAGAAATCATCCCATCAGCAGCCTGCTCTGTACCACAAAACTGACTGGCATGCACAAACCCAAGACCATGTCACGACTGTACTCGAGCAGATCCATCCCAAATAACCTTCTTGAAACCAACCCAACTCCAGAAATCTGGTTATTAAAAGTATATCTCATCTAGCATCTCAAGACCTATATTTTGCCGGCCTACTAAAACAAATCCATTCAATCTCTTTCAGGTAACAGACACTATTTATGGGAAAAATCAGATAATTATGTCTGAATTTACATCTCTCAACCACAAAGAAATGGCAACATGCAGAAGTGGCAAGACAGACTTGCCTGCAGGCACCCTGTGACACATTCTGGAAGTAGAGGACCTTGGGCAGGCTCATGGGACAACTTGGCATGACTCAGTGGGCTGAGGGCAAGGCACCCCCAAGGATCTTGGAACAAAGCATCAGGGAAATGTTGATCCAAAAAACAAAAATAAAAACAAAACAAACAACAAAAGAAAAAAAACAACCCCCCACAAAAAAAGCCAAAACAAAAGCCCAACAAAAACAAAAAACAAACAAAAAAACCCAAAAACAAAAACAAAAAAACCACCAAAAAACAAACAAAAAAACCAAAAAAAACCAAACAAAAAAAACCAACCAAAAAAACAAAACCAAAACCACCCAAACCAAACAAACAAACTTTCCCCCCCCACCTTCCACATGCCCAATGACCCTGCATGGTGGCACATTAGAGACTGAACCAGTGCCTGCCACCACTTCCCCTCTCATGTCCCTGTGCCCATTCCTAGCCAGCAGCCAGCATAGGAGAGAGCTGGGGTGGCAGGGAGAGCTTTGGGCATAGAAAGGAGTAATCTGCATTTGACAGGATAAACTCTAATCTGTATGACAGGACAACAAGAAGAAGGTGGCATCAAAGCAAGATGGGTGTGAGGCTGAGGAAAGAGCCAGGAGAGGCAGCACTACAAGCAATGCTGCCAGGCAGGGCCCCTCCTGGACTTCTCCTGCCATTACTGAGTGGAATAAGGGAGTCAAGGATAAAGCTCTGATGGAAAAAACTGTAATATACAGAAACAAGAGATACATGGATGGAAGGGGGACACAAGACTGCAGATAGAAAAGCATGGCAAAGTACATAGGAAACCAAAATCAGCTAAGTGTCAAAAATCCTTCCTGCAGAGATCTTAGCGGATCTTCGCATGCAAGCACCAAAAATTATTCCATCTCACTCTAATGCCAGCTTCTTGGGAATATTCTTCCTGCAGTGACAAGACAGAGCTCTTTAAAACACACAACTATCAAGATTTCATAAATAAAACCTGCACTCCCAATCAATAGCCATGATCAATCACACAGCTGCCTGTGTGATGATGCTCACATTGCCTTGTTTTCTTACAAGTTTAAAGAATTTCTGTTTCCTCACAATTTAATTCATGTGAAACGTTTTGTTCTCAGCCCCTGTGTACTTTGGGTTTGCTCTGGCTGAATGCCCCCACTCTGTTGCCAAGCTCATGCGATTCCAATCAGCAGGATCTCTGCCCAAAAAAAACACAGCCCCAGATACAAACACCCTCCAAACTGCAGGGAACTTCAGAGCCAGATGAGAATTTCATGACTGATCCTGTAACATCTTTCTATCATCAGTCAAACTAAACCCCAACCTAAACAAATCTAAATACACAGGATATTCAGAGACCAAGTTCCCAGCTTACTCATAACTGCTCAAAACCTAAAGCTCCACTACAGAGATTCACATCAGAGTAGAAGGAGTCAATATTTCAGGACACTCAAAATCATGAAAATAAAATAAGACCTCCCTAAGATACAAGTGGAGGAGTGAAAAAGTCACAGTACCACAATAAAAAGTTCTTTCATTCATTTTTACATACAGTGCTTCAACTCCCAGGCTATTATTTCAGTGGAAATGGGGCATATTGGACAGAAGACGAACATCTAAAAATATCTGTTTGGATTTGGGCTTTTACACTCTTTTATCTACTGATGACTGTTAAATATATTTTGAAATAAGCTGTAGTCTCCAATGCCTGGTATTCATGGCATATGTATTTTATAACAAAACTTTTTTTTGGCGTCAATAGAAATGAAGCATAGTAACTTTCACCAATATATCAACAGAGCTGCTCTCATAAATAACAGCTACCAAAATTTTGGCCCCAGAAATCACTGTTAACTCTCAAATTCTAATAACTTTGTCACAACTGACCTAGTTCTTATGCCATCCAAACCAAATTAACAGATAGCTTTGTTATGTATTCTATTAAATGTAAGCATTTAAAATAACATTCACACTTGCAGTAACAAGTCTGCCTTTTTCTTCCATCCTATTTCTGATGTTGTGGGTCTTCAAACTGTGTGAAGTCCTGGAAACAAAACCAGTGCGGGAAGGACAGCTCTGTTACATGGCACTGAATGAAAATGTCATCCCCATTACCTGCTGTTCATTGTCTCAGCACTAGAGCTGACGTACCTTCCCAAAAGCACCACATCTGTGTGCAAGCCTGGAATTTTAAACTGGATTACAGTTTCAAAGATACCAGAATTTCTCAGTGGAAGCAGAAGAATTTATCAGCTCCAGCATTTTTCAGGACAAATGGCAGTCAAAGTAGAAGTCCAAGACAAGGCAAATGTTTTTTTAAAAAAAAAACAAACCACAAAACAAAAAGTATAAATAAAGAAATAGCAGCTGACAAGAAAAGAAAGAACAGAATCGAATATGCAGCAGCATAGATATGTCAAGTTCATTCACTTTGATTTTGAGCTGACCCCTCAGCTGCTTTCCAACATATTTTTCTCTGAACATGAGTTTCCAGTACATGTATTATTTGGTATAGTTGTCCCAATATTAAAACAATGGAATCCTGCAGCATGAAGGCGGCTGTTGCTTTTTCAATTTGCTCTTGGAGGCTTTCCAATAATTTCTGTGTCAGAGGATGCTTTAAAAAGTTCTTTCTCCTCCCTCTGTGCCTGGCACAACAAGCCCATCTCAGACAATACCTGCCAGACAGCCACTGTATTCTCCAACACAGCCCTTTCAAAGCCAGCGTTTCTCTCTGTCACTCTTCTCCTTCATTTTTTGCAATAAATCAATAACTTGGTAAGCAGTTATGTAGTTCACTGACCTCTCTCTTGCCTTGCTAAGACTTATTTTCTGAGACAGGGATATGGACTGGGTGGCAAAGGCACCTGCTACAAACCAGGAAGCTGCCCTGATTATTTGCCAGAAGTAGCATTGTGTCTGTCTAGTACTATAGAGACACAAAGGATACAAATTTCACAGCAAAGGTTTATTTATTGCTTAAATATAAGTCAAATTAATTACTGGTCTAATGAATTGTTGTATTTACAGTTGCAAAATAATGAGAATTCATTCCTTCCCCTAAAGCTATTTCATCACTGAGTCCTTTGATGCTAATTTACAGCCCTGCCTTTTCCAGGTCAGAACCACCCCCAAAGTTAAGCCTGGCGTTCCTGAGGGTCTCTGAGCAGGAGTTCTCCCATTTCCCATGGACACAAGCCATTTCCAAGGGAATGGACCTGCATCTTTAGCAAGTCAGCCTTTTTGGAAAGCTCAGGGTGTACCCCCTCAGCCCCTGCAAGCCTCGCAGCTTTAGCCTTCCCTCCCTCCACACACCCCCAGAGCATCCCCAGGGAACTGTATCCCATCACAGGAGACTTCCCCATCCCTGACTGCACTCACAGGCACTTGATCTCCTGCAATTCTGCTCCTTTCCCACCTCCAACAGCCAATTATTCATCATGAGAGAGCTCTGCCAGGATTTATAGCTACACAAACCTTTGAGCAGACAATGCAGAACACAGACAAAAATTGGGTCCCACTGCAGCTCAGATACGTAGCCACTACCCCAGGGCAACTTCACATAGTAAGTCTTTCCACTTCTTTAAGGCATGAATAAAAGTAGTACGCTAGAGAGCCTACATCAGAAATAAGGGAGTCTACAGAAAGTGATCAAAAATACCTTTCTGCAAAGCATCTCATTAATTCAGCAAAACTTTTGAGTTGGATAATTGACAGGATTTGCACCGAGAAACCTTTGCAGAAAAAAAATCAAACCAACTCATTTACATTCCTGTTTCTCCTGCAGCTACCTTACTTGTTAAGCTGAGCTGAAACAGCCAGATGCAAAATTACTCTGCTTTGTCCAGCTCAGAATGAGTCAAGTAAAATGGCTGAGGATGGCGCTCCCCTTTGTTGAGACCAGCGGGGCCCATGGGCAAGACAGCCCTCCAATATCCACGTCCTCCAGATATAAAGGTTACATCTGCACAGTGTTTTCAAGGTTTACCCAAAACTAATTAATCTTTTCTGATGCTTCCATTTCTCTGGTTTTCAAAGGGCAATTCCTTAGCACTTGACGAGAGGGAGATTAATCTTCTGACTTCTTGCAATTTAGTCGTTCAAACTCGGAGATACTCAGAAACTCCAGCTTCTCTGTAAAACCTCAGTTTCTTCCTCTTTATTTGTCAGCAAAGTTCAGATAATTTTGCAGAAGCTTAACTAATCCCTTGGCTGAGTATTAAGTTTCAAAACGTTAGTGGTTATACATATATATACATATCTACAGTTCTTAGAACAAAGAGGGAGGAAAAAACCAAAGGGGGAAAAAGCAAATCCCTCCAGAAAAGAAATAAAATATGCACCATAAGATTCAACCAGATGCCCTTATCCCCTCAAGGCATGGTTAATATACTATCTGCCAGTACATATGGGACCAATTAAAAAGAGCTAACTCCTCACACAGGCGCTGCAGCGTCACTCCGGAGGAGCCCACAATCCATTAAAAAAACTCATTCCAAGTAATTCCATTCTGGAAACACGTGCTCATTCATAACCAAATCCTAGTCTTTAGGAATCTCAGATGCTATGAAAAAACAACCCTGCTTCCACAGAAATCTCTGGCAAAACAATCTGAAGTTCAACAGGAACAGAACTCTCTCATCTTTACGGCTGCTTTACATGTGCTACTACATGCACCTACATGAAGAATTATTATCACTTCTTAGAGAAGTAACTGTCTTGGTCTTACAAGTCAACACTGCCAATGAAATTCAGTGCACTGAATGATGGAAATATTGAATTGTTTAACTAAAGGAAACAGAAGAGTTCAAAACTATCCAAATGTTCCCTTCCAGCAAGAACAGCAGAATTGGAACACTTCAGGCCTGGACAAGGATCATCATTCAACTTCTTTACATTGTGAAAGCCACTTCCTCTGTTTCCAGTAATTATACTCTCACTTTTGTCCAATCTGCTCCAAACTTTGTTCAACACAGCAATGACTTACAAGTTTCTACACACAAAAGAGCTACAGAATAAAGAATTCCACTCAGCAACGAAGAGGAACATCCTTATTCTCAGTACAGTCTCAACTTTCTTCCCCCCTCCATTGATTGCTCACCACCACAAACACCATCCATTCTCAGCCACTTTCCAAACTAAATAATTTTTCATTTCAAAAAACCCTGTGTTTTCAAGTTTGGGCGCAACTTTGAGAAATGAAGTTGCAAAAGAAACAGGAATGTAGATGAAAGGGTTGTTTGGGGTGGGGGTTATTATTATAATAATAACATTTTAACATGTTTAGGGCAAAAGAAACAATACAGAACATCAAGATCTGAGGACAGGGACCTGGGAACTTAAAGCCCTGAGCTTCCCTAGATGCAGATCTAATATATATTCCTGTAATACAAGATGGAAGTGTTCTGAATACCCACTACATTTACAGTCTCCTATCTGCCTGTGTCGGGCAGCTAGTTAAACAGATGTGAAAGAACCAACAAAATTAAAATAAATTAACTGCCTGCCCAGCATTTCCCCACTGTCCTCCTCCTTTGCCCCATTCAATTTAACTTTGAAGCATTACTGATGCAGTTATTCCAGCAACCCTCAAAGCACACAGAGCTGTAATTCCGCAGGAGATGTTAACAAGGTGGCTTTTATCAAACTTGATGCAACTGAAATCTAAATTATTTACCCTGAAAGAGAAGGGAATAAAAGAATTTAGGGGCCTCTGATAAAATATTAAAGTATTGCATCCTGTGAATACCTATTAGTCATTCCTCTGGGGGAAAGAGTATCAAGACAAATATTTCTTTTAATAAAAAAACGGCATGTATTTGGCTGAAAGAAAATACTCAACTCTGATGCAAAATGTTTGAGCAGCTTTACAAATTCAGTCCTCTATAATTATACTGAGACAGCTAAAAATTCCACTTTCATAACCACCACCACCACAAATAAATAAGTGTCAAAATAAATCCAGTAGATTATCATGCAAAAATATGTCTTCTACAGCTTAATCTTGAGATAATGCTTTTTATAGCATGCCTTTCTGCCCAGATTTGCAGCTCTTGTTACTTGCATTCTGACCACTAAGCACAAGGGTCATCAATCTTATAATTCTTTTTTTTCATTAAATTCTTCATGCTGCAGCCTGCTGATGCCTTCTCACCTCTGCTTATCTATGGTATTTGCATATAGAATGGTCATATGGTTCTTTAAAAGATCTCCAAACCATAATAAGCAATGTGAAGGACAGTAATTTAGCCAAAAGTGAAAAAAAACCAAAATATTTAGAGGTAAACTGCAAATATGAGGCAGATGAATAAATGCACCCAGGGATTCAATATGAATCTCCAGGGACACTTCTCCATGGGTCAACCCCAATTTTGCAATGAAGAAGAATTCACAGGAGACTTTCCAAGGCAATCTATCAAGTTTCCTGGCCTTTTCCAGAAATACTTTTAGGAAAGTGTTCTAGCTTCAAGTATTTATTGCAGTTTCTTACATTTGGAAAGCAAGGGTCCCTTAGAAAGTATTTAAAGTGAATACCAGTCCACAGCTGGGCTGATCAAGACCAACCAGCCTGGTGAAGCACCATCGTCAGAAGGAAACCACTGTGGAGAGCATTTACCAGCAGAGCTACCCAGAGCCAGGGCACAACATGACAGCTCCACAAGGCTTGTGCCTCGCCACCACACATTTCCATCAGAGCTTCACCGCAGCTGCTTGAGATCCTGAATGCTGCCCACTGCAAAGCTGCTCTGCCTACACCCGGATCAGGAGTGTTCGGCACAAAACGTTCCATGTGGGCACAAAATAAGGCTTTGCCTCTAGGTCTCCACTTGGGAAGTCAAAAGGCAGTCAGAGCTGAACACTCAAAATGAACATTTCTCTTGCTGAGGGGTAATTCTGAGCTCGATGACAGATGGCTGTTTTCCTGCTTTCCAAGCATTACCATTATTTAAAGGAAAGTCTGTAAAAATGTTTGTACTGTTGGTAAGTTTCTTGGGAGACGACCGCAAGTAAAATATTTTCATTTTTACAAAAAGTATGTCATTTCAGTCCAAAAGCAAAGCTTGAAACAGATAACCTCAAAAGTGGAAAGTCTCGGGCAAGTTGTTAACTGAAGTCACAGATTTTCAGAGAGGACTTTTACTCCAAGTCAGTTAATCACCACTAGTTCCCCTCCTACAGACCAACCTTTAATCCAGCTACACTATTTTTAGTGTGAGATGGCTTGAGGAACAGAAGGTATCCTTGTTTGATTTTTTTTCAATTTTGGATCCCAGGTTGTCTGACTGGAACAGATTTTCAGATGACATTAGAAAAGCCTCTGAAATAACATCAGTCAAGTTTTGCATGCACAGCTATTTGCACAAGCCAATTCTACAGTTTTACAAGACAATCAGCTACACAAACATCTGTCTGCTCCATGCCCAGCAACTGATGAGCAAAGGGGACCTTGGATCACTCAACAAAGCCAGTTCCCTCCTGGGTGCAGTCCAGCCAGCACCACAATTCAAGGGTTCCAACTTTTGCTTTTTCCCTGTCCTGAAGTGCTAGGTGGCTATCATGTGAGTCTCAGTGTCACCCACATCACACCAGAGAAAATCAGATGTTGAAGCTACAGCGACTCCCTGAAGAAACAGGAACCCAAACTACCACCACTGTCTGCTGCTCAAGCCAGGGGAGTGTATGCAGCACTTATCCACACAGGGTGACCATGGGTTTTGACTGTCACACGATGAAAAAATGTATGACAAGGGCATCTGCTAAAACACAGATTTTTTTTTAAAAGAATTAATTTTTTTTAAAATACAAATTAGAAATTATTTGAAAACCATGATATTCCACAAGGTGCTCCTTCACTAGTATAAAGATTAAAAGAGAAACAGCTTCAACCAGCGCATGAAACAGGGCTATGTGCTATGATCTATTTTCCCTGTAGCATCTGTAGAAAGCTGATTAGTTCCAACTCATGCTCTACAACATGAGCACTTCTACTTTCATGTTTTATCACCATTATAGTCAGAAATTAAAAGACTCTGGTGGCTATCACTGCTGCTCCAAACCTGGCAGAGCAAAGCCACTCCTGAAGGAGATTTGGGATTGCCTTTTCTGCTTACACAGTAGAGAAACCACAAATGCAGTTTACTGTGAAGCTGCCAATATCTAATAGTGCTTAATGATGCGGTATCTGAATGGAAAAAAGGTGCAAGCGTCTATCTAGAGAACAAATTAGTTCATCGGCTTCCATCACGTTTCCCTCTTTGCCTTCCTCCCTGAATGTGTGCTGTGTTGGACTAACATGCAGCTTGGGGGCTATTTATTTGCTGAAATACCACCTCAGAGATAATTCTGGGGAAGAAACGGGAGGTAATTCTGAAAACAGAGGCAGCAACACGCGCACCATTGAAGAAATAACACAGGCAGCTCACAGGGGAAAGTCTGTGATAACTTGGCAGAGCTACCCACGGCAAGCCCTGCCACCTGCCTGAGGTTGCACAAAACACCCCAGGGTGCTGCTGCCCTGTAGCAGGTTAGGCTGTAGCCAGAACGACTGACCCCCACAGCTGCTTCCTCATCCATGGTCACACAGGGTGGCCGCCTCTCCATTTCTTTAGGTCTAAGGAAGCAGAAGGAACGACCAATGCAAGGTTCATTTTGGCCCAGTCCATTTGGTTTGGAAGATATTCTTCTCCAGTTTGGCAAATGAAGTGCTCTGGCTTCAGCCTCTTTTCTGTTTGGCACACAGTCAAACCATATTTAGAGGAAATCTAATTCTTCTTTGAAATTGCATCTCAATATACTGTGACTTACCTCTCTTCCCTATCCCCATTCAAAGGGAGAGAGCACGGCACAGCCTCCAAAGACATTCCCATCTAAACATTACTTTCTATCTGTACATTTTTCAACTTCTAAAACTGCACTTGGTATGAAAAAAAAGAACAGCAAAGAAGCAAGGTTGTCTTACTGTATTATATTCACTTAATAATCATAAGCAATTTCTCAGAGAAGTCCTCCAGGCACAGTTTTAATGTTAAAGCAATTCTTGCTTCATTTTAACCATCCACTGATGCAGAGCTGATAGCCCAGCTCATTAAAAAGTACAGGGCACTATTTCAAGAAACGTCATAATTTATCAGGCAGAGTTTAGTCACGCTGCACACAGCAGCCTGGATGCACAACACCGACTGCCTCTGACACTTTCTGAATCCAGCTCTGAAGTCCCTCTGCTTTGGGCTCAGCTGCCCATGTAGCGTGAAGTCACACAGCAAAGCTTCCTGCTGCAGTGTCATCTTCTACAGAAGTTTTTCAAGAGGCTTAGCAGCATTTAAAAATGCATGAATCTCACTTGAGTGACAACCCATTTAGCCAGCCATAAAACTCATTACAGGAAGGATGGTTGGAGAGAAGATAAATATTGCAATCATTTTTTTTTTACACTTTAGCATGGAAGGTCCCATATTAGTTTGTCTAAGGAGTCTGAAACAGTGACAGAACTCTCCTTTGCAAGGAATCATTACCTGGGGTGAGGTTCAATTTGGCCCCAAATTATTCTTTTGAGGAACCGTGTTTCAATTCGCTCAAGTACTCCTAATGCACAGTAGATAATTATCCATCTTTGGACTCATGTAAAATGTTGATGAACCACCTCCCCTGCCCATCAGAAGGTATTCTTCCAGAAAATGAGCATCAGAAGAAAGCAGTAAACCCTTCACAAGCCCTCATCAGCAAGGTGTGTATTCCAATACAACATATTGGAAACCAAGTGGTGACTTTATCAGTAAATTCAAGTGGCTCTGTTTGTTGAACTAGGTGCTAGACCCAAGTGAGACAGTGCAAAACCAGAGTACCTTCCTGATCCACCCTGACTCTGCAAACATCACACTGCTCTGCTTAAAGATTTGTGTTGCTTTCTGGGAGAAAACCTTATTTTTTAAACTAAGGCACACAAGAAGAAGATTAACTGCCCTTAAAAAGTACTTAACCACCTCTTTGCTTGTTATCAAGTGGCCCATACATATCTGTCAGATGAGCACTGTTGATGATAATGCATTAAATAAACACTTCTGCTTAAGGTACATAAGTTTACTTATGAGTAGTTTGAGACACACAAATATCTACAGCTTATTTAGTTCGAGAATCCTCTGCTCTCAAAATGTCCATTCAGCAGCCCTGCCAGATATTGTTTCACAATACTACAGGCTCACTTATTCATAAACAAATCATTAACATTCTTGATATAAATCCATAGTGTACAACAAATCCCAGCTATGATAGTGTTTTACTACATTTGCTGTGCCCATCATGAATGAGAGTTCTGTATTCACTAAAGAAAACACTCTCAACAAATAAAAGGCAAATTATTCTCTGCAAGAAAACCACCAGGATGAAATGCCTATGCACAGATTACAAACTAATTATCAAGTTCATACCGTAATAAACCTGGTATTCAGTTAGTGTAAAGGGCCGCCAAAATTTATGCAAACAATTTTCTTGCTAGAACTCTAGTAACTAAGAAGCTCTGATGGTAAAACAGACCATTACAGGCTTTTGTAATTTCCTCAGCTATTCAGTAACATTTTGTACATCCCCATTTCTCCACACATGGGCACAAGAATCATCTGAGAAGGTGCTTCCAAAGCCCTTCAGCTTTCACTCACTGAGTCACTGGGTTTATGGACAGCCTTAGATCAGAGAATTTGCGCCAAGCCCAAAATGATCAAGGCCTATTTTTACATACCTACACCACAACTTAAATTAGACTAATTGAAATTAATGGAATAGCTTAATGAATGCATCAGGACAAGGCTCCTTGTTCTCTCTGAATATACTCCAGAGAGATGGTAGCGCAGGGCAATATTTCCCAAAAAAACACAGTCCAAAGGTGAATCCTCTGCAAGTACCCCACAAAGGCCAGGCAGCATCCCCCTGTGCTGAGGGACACGGAGGACATGGCATGATGGGATTCCCTGCTCGGAGCTGGTGCACACGAGGAGGGACACTGCCACAGCACCTCCCAGGACAGGTCACACATTATCACACAGCATCCAGCCATTGGCAATGGCCAGCCATCAGCAAAGCTTTGCATAACCCTCAATTCACTAATACCTTCCTTGCTATATTTAAAGAATTAAACACCCCCCTGAATGGCCATATTTAAGTAATTTAAAATAAATAAAAAATAAAAGAAAAAAAAGAGGGTGGAAGATAGTTAAGTTACTATTGATGCTCTTGGCAGATGAGAAGTACGCTCACAAGAGCTGGACTTCTCCCCGGACCGATAAACATAAAGCAGACTGCCTTCTGTGCCAGCTGCCAGCTCAGCCCGGGGAATAAAAGATGTTTTCAATTCCGGAAAAGATACATGTGCACTGAAACACTGAACACTCAGCAAGGCCTCAGTCCCTTACTTACAGCGCACAGGCCTGTGGGTGCTGGGGGCTGCTCACAGTATGTAAAAATACGCATATGGCTAAGTTTTGCAGAAATGAGACTTTTGTTACTGTAAATACATGCAGACTTTCATAGCAATTACACTGCAGCATTTTTAAGGGGCATGACTCCTCTTTTTATTATTTCCATTGGCACGGCTCTTCCATTTCAGCTTGCTTTAGTTCCAGTTCTGTGATAATATATTCTGTGTGAATATATACAGCACAAATGGCTCACCGTTCTTAGGTCCGACTACTGAGGGTTATTCTGCAGCTCAGGAGAGCAGGTTTACAGCACCTATATACGGGTCTCACTCTGTACCCACCCTCTGAAACCATTTCAGATCTATTTTTGCACAGCTACCACTGTGTTCTCTGGCAAAAAACCACTCGGGTTGTCTAATCTGGCTTTTGATATCACAGAGCTCACCACCCCTAAAGGTCGTGCTATCACCCCTGATCTCCCTAATTTGTAACACATTCGCTAATATGGACACAGTCACAGCTGAAAGAGTTCAGGGGATGAATAAACTTAGAAATCTTCTCATTTGCCTCCAGGTTTTCCGAGCATCTCAATCACAGTTTTAGATGTTGTCCACAACAGTAACAGAAAAAAACCTAACTCTAAAAAAGCAACAATTTAAGACAGAAAATCACACGTAATCACATGTCTTTAGTAAATGAGGCACCACAGAAATCCCAGACTGCGAAGGTCAGACTGAAGTGATACATGATTTGAAAGAAGGCAAGCAGTTCTGCCGGGAATCAGCAAGGAAAGCAGACAAGTTAAGCAGTCATTTGCAGGATGACACAACAGCCAAATGACACTGAAACCTCAGTGTCAGGTCACCCAGGGAAATAGCCACGCTGCAGAGCAGCCTGGGAAGCCCCTGCTTAGGAAACACAGCACACAGCTTTGCTGAGCGCTGCTGGGAAATGTCAGGAGTGGAAACAGCTAAGTAATACTGGAAAACTCTGAGGATACTCATGATCTGGAGGAATTTCAGCCTCCTGAGCCACAGGTAGCTGAGAGAGCTTGCAGGGCAGCTTGCTAAGAGGGAGTGATGCCAGGGCAATGCCGCCCAGAGAGTGCCAAAAGCCCCTGCGCTGGCCTGTGCTGAACTGCAACAGGCAAAGCTGGGAGCCAACAGCAAAAATCCTGAATTAACAGGGAGGCTGAGCAGAAATCCTGAGGACATAAGCGTTTGCCAGCCTCGATTGCCCATTTTCTGGAAATATCAGTATCTCCAACCCCAGCTTTCCTTTGCTGACCAGTAACAGCATAAAAAACATTAAGCTCTGCAAACAAATAGCTGCACAGCACCTGGTTCTGCTAACAGCTCTTCACTAAACCTGGTTTAGAAGCCGAAATAAACACTACACTTTTGTTTCTAAAGGCAAAAGCTGGTCATCAAAACCCATCTGTCACTGGCTGTGCTCCGAAACACGTCTCTTGCTGAACCTCAGCACAAAGCACGCCCCACTCACAGGGCTCCAGGAGGCACACTGACCAACCTCTTGTCTCCTTCAATATACTGCTGTATTCTGCCCACTGATCTAGCTCCTGTAAAAGGAAAAAAAAGCCATGATCCCCTGGCCCCTGATCCAGCAGCAAAGTTGCCAGTATTTCAACAGTGATTTCAAACAGGAGCAAAGCCAAGCCTGAATCCTCAGATTATCCTTTGCAAAACCCCAGCATCAGCATTAGCAAGCGAAAAGATCAAATCAGTTGGCTCAGACAGGCTGTAATTCTGTACCTATATTTATTAACACTAGGTACACAAAACTGAGGAAAAGAAGTGCTAGAAAAACACACAGTGATGTTAACCACAATGGCAAACTGAATGTACCGATCCTTTCCTCCAGCCAGGAAAACATTTTCAAGCTGTTTCTTTTACAGCTAGTCACTGGGTAGGAAATGCTTTTTAGACAGAAAAATATTTTCTTTTCCAGAAGACACCATAAAACCCAGGCACAAAGCACAGTGTATGTTTTGATGAGAATTAATTACTTGTTTACTGTTGTAGTTCATTACATAGCTAATCCCCACACAGTGTCTAAACAGCTTATTTCCTCCGGTGAGTGAGGAAAGGCCAACAGAAACATAACAGTTTGATTTGTTTTAAAGAAGAAGTTGCAGAGCACTAACAACACATCTGCAGGGTGTAAAAAGCTGAAGAGCAACATTAGAGGATGTCCTTGGAGCACCTTCCAGTGTTTTCTAAGTGAAGGTATTCCAGAATGAAATGTTACAGAATATAATGGAATTGAGATGTTCCAGTATACAAAATATTGTTCTAAACCAAAAGCTATTAATTCTTAAGAGCTGCAGGCTGTAGTTTATCATTAGCATCTAGAAGTGAAGGATGGTTATAGCAGTCAATTCCATTTCTCCCCAGTGACTAAATCATGTACTAGCTAAATCATTTATTAATGTCAAAGGTTGACAGTTTTCAATTAAGATAATGAGATTCTAGAGGCTCTGGCCATCTGAACTGTGTTTGTGAATTTTCTTCCCAATTAAAAAAAAAACCCAAAACAAAACAACAAAATACAAAAGGAAGCAGACTGACAAACTGATTTTACTTAAACTGGGTACTAACAATTTAGCATTAATCCTACCACATATCTGCTAGCTACATACCATGAATAAATATTTATGCTAGTAACCACAAGCTGTTAGGCATTAACACAGGGTTAAGAAGATGTTAATTGAACCAAGAACATTGGAAACTGAAATCATCTTGCTCCCCTTGAAACTCTTCAGCTCCCGAGGCAAGGACCCAGCCTTTGTCCATACAGCATCTCAGCAAATGGACACACAGCATCCAAGGTCTGGCTGCTCTAGCAGAAGAGAGCCAAACAGTCAAGGGAGAAAATCAAAAACTGCTCACTCACACAGCAGGAGTGGGCAGCTTCCCCAACATCCAAAGTGCCCTGCTGATCCCGGGCCAGGTCCAAATGAGGACACATCCCTCCAGTAGCAAAACACTGCCCAAGAGTGGAGATATATATTCCAGATCTCTGTAAACATGACCCCTGTAAGCGAGCATCCTACCCCTTAGACCCTTCCTTTACTGTTAACTTCCATGGAGTATCTGTAATATAAGTGCTGGTACCAAGAACCCTTACTCTTTTTAGCCACCTCACACCCAGTGTTCAAAGTATTTCTTTATATTGAGCCACTAGTTTTCAGAAAAACAAACAAATAAACCATAAAGAACAACAACTACACAGTGAAAGTTACTATAAGTTTCTCAGGGTAGAACTTCAAACTCCCACAGAAGTTCCGTAAAGGCAAGTCAGAAAAGTAACACTGCATTAGACTTGTTGGTTCAGACGTTACTAAGCGCTGGCCAGACTCCATGCTTTCTCTTTTTATTTCTCTTACAATTAGCTGGCAAGAGACTATGATTAGCTAGAAAAACCACATTCCCTTTTGACCTCCAGGTGTACAAAGCAGAACAGCATTAAGCATTTCCTAAAGCAAACCCTGGATCTGCAGGCAGTGAGCAGTAAGGCGTCAAGCAGGGCCAGCAGCAAGTCACCACGCAGTGTTTATGGCACGAACTGTCTCTGGAGCCCATTAGCTCCTGGTCAGATCTATCCAGTGAGTGTCATGGCAGTCTCAGGCAGGCACCTGCCCCCAAACTCTTTTCCAAAGCCTTGTCCCAAAGCTGGACCTGTACAAGTGGCTGCATACATGAGCATTTGAGAATTTTACAGAGGACAAGATTACAGCGTATTTCTGTAGAATGGTGTGCGGTGCCAGATCAACTCCCTGCTCCACTGGAGATCCAGACTTTACCATCTCTGTTCCCAGTTCATATCCCTACTCAGGAAGAATCAGAAGGGCCAAAGAGTGCAATGACAATGCCAAGTACTGTGAATCACCCGGGCAAAGCAAGCGCTGTTACTCTGGTGCAGGCAGCTCTGCTCCCCAGGGGAATGTCACCGTACAGCACACAGGATCCAGTCACCTTGGCACTGCTGGCACTGCAATCTTCTCCTTCCCAGTGGAAAAACTGATTACATTTAGGAGGTGATGATATGCTTGAAAGTCATTCCTCCCCACCTCCAACAGATGGACAAATTGTGCTGTGTCAGTTTGTTCCTGTTACAAAATAGTTCCCAATTCCCCTGGAGAGCTCCCAACAGCCCTGTTCCCTCCCCAGCCAGTCCATCCCACTGGCATTGCAAAGGGAGCCTTTACCTGCTCCTTTAGCCAGAGTTCCAGTTAAAGGGCTTTAATAAAACTCTATCTTAAATAAAACTACTGCTGCCTGATTAGACCTACTAACTGGGCTATTTAAAAAAAAACTTTTCTGGAAACTGTTGCACAGCCAAAACCACTCTGGACTGAGGACTCTGCAGCACAACTGCAATTGCTAGCAGTGACTTACATGGTTATCTAGAACTCCTCAAATTTACAACATTACTTTAAAACCAATATGGGAAGTCACATACGGCACTGGCATGGCAGTGTAAGGACTAGGGCATTTGAAAGCAAACACCAAGTTACAGAGTTCAGTGGAGAACAGATTTAAAAACTTCCCAGAAAAGTGTTTAAAAAGGAAAAAAAAATTTAAATCACCAGATAGATTTTTGGGAAATGAGGAAGAATATGATTGCACTTTCCTATTACACAAGTATGGATTTGAGAGTAAGAAAATACTGGGAACAACTTTTTTTTCCCAAGTTGAGGCAGACTGCTCTCTAACTTCAGCTCTGTAATGATGGCTGCTGGATAAGAATAATTTGTTTGTTCCTGAGAAACGTTGAAAAAAAATAAAAAGCAAAATGAGCATTTTGCACCCTTTGAAGAAACAAACACATGACGTTTTCACAAGAAAATGTGAAAATAAGAAAATATCTCAGAAACAGCCTGGATTCACAAAGAAGAAATACGGGGTTTGGGTGAAAACAGAAAATATTTGCTGAGGCTCTGGAGGAGTGTCAGGCAGCGCCGGGGGTGGCTGCAGCCACCATGGGGCACAGGGGCTGGTGATGCTCTGAGCCTGCTGTCAGGCAGCTGCCATGGCCCTGCTCCCTGCTCTGTGAGGGACGCACAGTCCCTTTTCCCCCCACAGAGGGCAGGAACTGGGTGCCTGTGGGGCTGATTAACACTTCCACAAGCATTCTGTAAAGCGGTTTCGCCCCAGCCCAGAGCGAGCGGGCTCAGTGCGTGACAGACGTTCCTCTGGCGGATACAGAGCAGCCCCTTATCCAAACAGCATTAGGGCCTGCTCCAGGATGACCTCAGTAGCACACGCTTTCCAAAAGGAGTCATACAGAAACATTTAATCCAGCTCTCTTAGACATTAAGTCTTGTCTCATATAGCTACTCTTAAAAAAAAAAGAAAAAGGAAAAAATCAAGTAAAATTTGGACTTTTAAAAACACATGAAGTTTCTTGTCAATCATAAAAGGAACACAGGGTAACTCCACTGGCATTAGTATTGGCACTTAGACTCATAACAACATTCTCAAGAATTTGGACCGAAAACGAGTCCCACATATAGGCAAGTGGCAAAGTTTAGCCCCGAGTGAACAAAATGACATCTCTTGTAGACATTAATGGCTTCTGAAACTCTCTGGCTTGATGCAACGTTAGTGATTTAAATGCCAAACCACATTCACTCTGTTTATCTTGGGAAGCTCCACATCCATGTAAGAACACCCTCAGACCATAGAGGAGGAATGAAAGGTCAGACTGTTAGTTCCAGAACCAGTGCAGTAAACTCACACAAGGTATGGGCATTTCCCTGGTCAGTGCTCCCCATGGCGGCTGGCTATTTTTCAAATATCATGTAAGGAGCATGTATAACTTCTGATACAGAGAAATTAAAAACTCAGTTTGAAAAAAACCAATATAAATACCCTCTGAAAGTAATTTAAACCAACCAGAAGTGAGCTATTTCAGTGCAAGATTTCTGCAGATGTGGCTCCTGGGCCATGCCTGATGGCTCATGGACCTCTCAGGTCCCCAGCTGATGACCTGCTCCTCCTCCCCAGAAGCACTACATCACTATAAAGCACTTAACTTCACCCAAGCCTACCTAGATCCTGTCTTTTTGACAAAGACATATAAATACCTTAATCTACACAGACCTCACTGCCCCACACAGCCCTGCCCTCTTGGAAAAGAGTCCCAGGCTCAGAAAACCTGTCCAGCTTGTCCAGCCACAGGCGTGAAAACCCTAAGCTGCAGCTCTGAATGTCTCTTCCCAGGCGAAGATCTGTCCATGACTCATTTCAGCTCACACTTGCAGCTCAGTATCTCTTCAAATGTGTCTTTTCCCTAGGGGAGATGAGCTCTGCCACTTCTGCAGCCTGAAACTTGTCAGCATTTTAAACGTGATTAGGATGGGGGAGAATGGCTTCAAGAAAGGAATTATTAAGCACTGACTAACCAGAATTCATAACTGGAATAAGTGAATATTTTTCGCTGTCTTGAAGTGCCAGGGCTTTACACTATCCTTGATTATGAAAGGCAGTCATGTCATTTAGAGATGGGTTTCAGGCTGGCCATAATGCCCAGAAAGGCTATCCTGTGCCTTTGCAGACCCTGACAAACCTGGCATTTCTGACAGAGCTATTTCCTACACCAGGCAGCCCCACTTCCCACTGGACTTCCCACTTTCCCCAAGGAAACGATCTGAACTCTGTGCGTGATGGCCATTGAGGAAAACAAAATCCCGAGTCTTTGCAGAGGGTTAAGTCTTGGGAACTGTGTGTCATGTTCCCAAGCCAGAAGCTGCAGGGCTGTGAAGGGCAGCTGCAAGGAGTCACACATGACCTCAGAGCTACAAGAAAAAGAACTGACTATTGTACCATCATCCGTGGGAAAAGGCAACAGCAGAACCTACCTGTGCTCCTGTAACCTTTCACACTGTTCAATTCCTCCTTCCATAGCAACTCTGTATTTTAGAGGTAAAAGATTAAATCATTGCCCTTTGAAAATGTTACATGTCCCAGCACCAAGCTTCAGGCTCTTTAATGAGAAAAGAGCCTCTAAACACCAGCTCAAAACAAAAGTCAGTGACAAACAAATGCTTCCTAACAGTCCTCATAAACCACGGAAAAGTTACACTGCCATCTCAAACGGCAAGATAAAAGTTAATGGATTCAAAGATAAGGCTGCATGCCTAAATCTGAGTGATTTAACTCTCATTTATCAAAGTGAACTGTCCAATCTCATAGAAAGTAACATCCTTTCTGCAGACTTCAGCACTGATGCTCTATCAACAAGAATGTGACAGAGAGGGTTCCGCTTCCCCACCCTTCCAACCATGCATCCCAACAGGCAGCGCTGCCAGTGGAGCACAGCACAGCCTGAGGGGAGCCAGGGTCACAAACCCACAGCTCCCAGGGTCACAAACCCACAGTGCCCAGGGCAGCCCAGCTCAGAAGGGTGAACCTGAACCCAGCTCAGGGCCTGGCCAGCCCCTATGCCCTGTCCTTGGCTGGAGGATCACGGGGTTTTGGGTGTGTCAGAAATCACAGGTGAGTTTTTTTCGTTGTTACCTACCAGAAAACACAAGCACCCAGCCCTCCTTAGCAGCGCTGCACATCCCTCCAGCAGTTCGTTTTAGCAGGAGGCACCAAAGCTGTCTTTACTATCAGGATTTTCTCAAACACACAGCACCAAGCTCAATAGGCCCTTTCAGCCACACAATCAAGAGGGCCGATATAAAATTTTCAAAATATCCTTCCTTCTAATTCTAATCCAAACAACAGAGCACAGCTGTGAAAACTGAAGCCTCTACAGATCCGCACTGTACAGACTCCTTCTTAAAAGCACTGGGACAGGATTCAAGCTTCCACATTTTCTGATTCAAATTTATAGTTGGGCACAGAAAATTCCCATGGACTAGGGAAAAAAGAAAAATGCTTAAGCTGACAATTTTCTGAAAGATGAAAAAAATTCACTGCTGTCTTCTGCTGACACACTGTGCAGCGAGCTGGGACAGAGGTCCACACTATGCTCTGACAGCCAGGCAGCTCAGGGAGCTGCCAGCTGGTGTTTGCTTAAGTTCCAAAAGGTACTTTTCTGGTCAAAAACTAGAAAAAATATAATAAATTCCATATGGAAAAGCTAAAATTGGGCAAAAGGTTCTGTTAAATAAATAGCCTCAAATGAGGGGGAAAAGGATTAAAACCCTGTTTTTGAAGTCTGATTTATTTTTTTAACAATTTTGCTGCTTGTCTTTATGCTCTCCAGCTCAGAGCCAAAGCAATCAGTACACCATAACACAACTCATAGTGCTCCTCTCCCCAGCAGAAGGGAATACTAGAAAACCAAGGACAAAAGTCCTCAACATGACACTAGAAACTAAGTTCAGCATACTAATTTGGATGGGACAGTTTTGATGAATAATAACAGAAATTTGGTTTGCCTGGTTTTTTTGACCAGAATGACAGGGAAAGAGGGAAGGGTGATTGCTCTCCCCAAGAAACTACCATTTTCAGGTCAGTGTCACCATGATCGGCTCAGAAAGCACAGATTAATCCTGACAGCAGGAAAGCTGGTCCCCAGCTACAGGAAAGCCGCAGAGCAGCTGAGACTTGCTCTGGAGAGCCTCTCCCTGTAGCCATTCAGAGAAGGAATGCTGCATCCAACCCTCCCACCTGTCCCTCAACAGCCAGGCCCAGGCAGGGAAAGGAGAGCTAGAAGGTTGCAGGCTCCAATGATGTATTTGATGTTGCCACCCTCGCCATGGAGGTCCCATGCCCTGGGCCCCACACAGACCCCAAACTCCTCTTACCCTGCCTTCCAGCCAGCAGACTTTCTCAGGAAGCTGCACAGCAGGGACAGTTGTTCATTTTAAATGAGACTATACAAACCCTCGGGGGTTTACTGCCCTGCTCTACAGTCACCAGGTGCAAGGCTGGTACTGACCCCACAGAAGTCTGGATCAGATCCCACTGCAAGATCTTCAGAGCAGCTGCCTCACCAGGGGGACCAGACTGAACATCAGTTCTCCTCTCCAGACACTCAGTGAGTGGGTGAGTTTTCACAAGGGCACGGTCCACTAGGTAAAACACTCTCTGGAAAAGACTGGCCCTAAACAGAGCTGAATACAGCCAGCTGAATTCTTGTAAACTTACTCCAGGGTCCTTCTGAAATTTCACATGGGATGTATGGAATAACCATCTCTTAAACCCAGAGGGAGCTTGGCATGGGAAGAAAGAGGTGGACACAAATCTGAACTTCAGGACACTTAATTACATTTCTATCTGTTCTCAGTGTTCTTGGCAGTTCCCATCAAATATATCTGGAGAAAATGTTTTCACGTGAAGAGACATTTGAAAATTGTCTGGCACAACACAGACCCAAGGCCACAAAGGACGATGGTGCAAGGACTCTTACTGTGCTGGTGCTATCCCAAACCCAGCAGCACTGAGCTCACAGCACAGCTCCATCACTAAAACTCACCAGCCGCAGCTCAGGCTAGAAAGGTACCTCCTCACACTGCCTGGAACCAAAGCCAGCCATTAAGCTGTGAGAGGGACATTTATTTAAATGGTCCCAACAAAAACACATATGGAGGTTTTTCAAAGACCAGCACTCTAGAAGTCATCACCAAACTGCCAAGGTGTCAGTGCAACGAGACCAACTTAATCATTCTGAGGCTGTGTATAATTTTGTTGAAGAAACATCATTAAAAGAATATTAAATACCAGCAATACACAACTTCTTACTTTTCCTTCGGATTCTATGCAAAGATTTATATTTGCCACTCCATATTTTCAGTATTTCAGCAGGAAAAACAAATCATGAAATGTTATATTAGGTCTTCTCAGGACACTTGTACAATCACCCACATTTAATATCTTTGGTGAAAGAGTTCTGATGCACTTATTCAGAAACATCTCAGAAAACTTAACACTGTCACCTGTAACTTTTCCACCTATTATTTGAAGTACAAATAAGTTTAATTACTATACATGAAAGCACTACAGGGGAAAAAAGTTGTAAGTACTAAACATTGTTTAAAGGGACTTTTTAACTACACGTTTATGTGTCTCTGGGCCAGACTCTCATCTTGCCTGCACAGAGCCACATCAGAAGCACAGTAGTGCAGTAAGGGTGAGGACACTTAGCCCAACACCTCAGCACCAACCCAAGGCATGTCTGCTGAGAACACAGCCACACTTGGAAGGAAATGCAACATCTGGGCACACCACTGCTGACTGTCCTGCTGGCTGACACCAGGGACACAGAAGGTCTGAAACAGGCACTTAAAATTCTGAACTACTTAGACTGAATGCTTTAGTTCGCCTTTCTTCAAGGAAATCACTGCTTTATTTTTTTCCTTGGTCATCAAACAGGCTGGCAATTTCATAAACAGAAACTAGTAGTACACTATAAATGAACCCTGAAGATTGTTTCCCAGGGGGCTTTCCACAAGGCACTCACTGATTTTGATTTTCTTTTGGTCATAGAATGCTTCCCAAAATTAACATTTTTCCAGAGCCATTCATTTTCTATGAAGAATAAATAATGTAGAAAAAAAGGAACTGCCTGAGCTAAGTGGTGCCAGATGAGCCTGCTGGAATCACAGGGCTTTGTTTTAAAGATTCCTGACTGCTGTAAAGCCATAGCAGCAAGCTAGTGCAAAAACTCTGATGCCGTGAAAGATATCCTGAAGCTATATAGTGCCAAAACACTGGGCTGTAAGACTTCAGATGTTTGCAGCCACATGATTCAGGCTTAAATTTCAAATACTTTTCACTTTTTCCTTCTGACATAATATTTAAAGAAACCAGAGTTCAGTACTAGTATCAGTCCTGCTATACATGTCTTGCAGCAGTTTCTGCCTAGACAGCTGTTTGTGTGCTTACAACTCGCTTGTGTTTGGTTTAGAAAGGTTTTCCATATGCTTTTAAAAATTGGATAACTATTGTTTCAACTGACTGTACACTGCATTTTTTAACACACACACGCATCTGAACACTGAAAAGGATTAGAAGCTCATTTTGAAAGCACCAATAGCACCTAAAACCACATTACAGCTGAACATATGCAAACATTTGTCACACACCACAGCAGCCGTGATCACCTTGAAGCCATCATGCATGTAAGTCTACCCAGAACTGACTTTTTTTGGTGAAAGATATTTTTAATGCTCCTGATATGGGAAAGGCATTTGATGTGTATACTAGTGGTAGTGTATGCATGTCATATACATGAATTTAGCAACAGTCTATAATCACAAAATTTAAAGGTATAAAAGTAGATTGAAGATGCAAGGTTACAGGGTACATCAACAAATTCCTGTAAAACAAGCAATATGTTGATGAAGCCTTGGTAAACAGTGCTTACAGGCCAGCTCGAAGATGAGCAGCAACATCCCAGTACTGCTCCTTTCACTTTTTTCACTTCCATTAATACGCTGCCATTTTACTGCTATATCTTAATTATGCGGAGGTACATACTATCAGTGATTCAAAGACTGTAATTCAAAGCAACCTTACACAATCTTATTTCTCATGGAATTCAGAGGAGCTGCACAAGTTACATGATGGCAGAATTAAGCCTTGAGGTTCAGGAAATCAAACTTGCCCCAGTAAAGGACTTGAAGCTTGCTGCCCTTCATCACCCGCTTCACTTCATCTCATCTTGCCCACCCGTAGCTCTCCTGCACAGTATTTCACAGCACATTAGGAGAGATGAAAGAAATAAATTCTAACAATATGAGAATACACTACAGCCATCCATTATTAAATCCTTGCCGAAAAATAGCCCCAAACTGTGGGTTTCAATAAGAATAATGAATTTCCAGATGAGCAGAGAATTACTGAAGTCCTACAGTGAACACTTGGTTATTTGCACACCCGTATGAAGCCAAGCAGTGTCCAGCCCAAAGCTCCATGGCACAGCACCCCTGTCTGCTGTTCCCCTCCGCCTGACCCCCACTCATGTGAGTCCACCCCCTTCCACCAGCCACAGAAGCAGAGTGAGACCTTCTTCAAAAGCAGGGCTCATGAGCACGGCCCAGCTCAGGGACACCTGGCAGCACAGCACGAGGCTGGGCAGCAGCAGCACTGCTTCACCTCTGCTCCCGCGGAAAGGCTGCGTGAACACGGCGATCCCTATTGCCCATATGCATCAAGAGAAGCAGGAAAACTTATAAACAGGGCTTATAAACAGCATGACCTCAGAAACTATGCACCCACTGGGATTTATTATCTAGAAATAACATCTGGCATCAAGCTTCCAGGAAAATGTAAGTTACAAGGCAAATGGCAGCCACCTCTCAGGCAGGCACACAAAACTGAGAGAATACCTTGCTTGTTTACAAACACCACTTCAGAGTCCTCACGGCAGCATCACTGAGACCATCAGCTCCAAAATCCCACCTGTGCTGCCAAGGGCTGCTGAACCAGGCACAGAGGGTACATTTGGAAATAATTTTAAAGAAAGATTTCAAAATACATTCAGCATCATTTCAACAAGTGCAGCTGCCACAAACATCAAGCCACAAATCAGCACACACTTCTTTAAACCATCGATAAGGTCTGCTGCAAGCACAGCAATGAAAACCATACCAGGCAGGTACCGTGAGCCCCAGGCTGGAGTCTCCACATTCCCAGCAGGGAGAAAAACCATTAAATACCTGAAGCAACCTTGGTCGCTGCTCCAGAGAAGACTGGGAGGTACACACATGTTCCATATGCTCACCTGCATTTTACCGAACCGAAGACAGCAATGCCACCACAGAAATTAGAAGGGAAAAAATCTCCCAAACAGACACAGTCCCAGATCATCTCTTTTACATTAAGTGTGAATAATGCTAATCCTGTATTACCTGCAAAATCATGATCTTCTTACCACACCAGAGACTCGCTGATCCCTGTGGTATATTCCTGCAACATTCCAGCTGCATGATTTCACATGTAACTGCCTGTCCCACTAACTTTGGAGAAAAAGGACAAAACTTCAGTGTTGCTATAGGTGAAAAAAATCACAAAAGGTGAAAGAAAAGGAACAGCAAAAGAAAAAGCAGGCTTCACTGTATTATATTTCAAGAAGAAACCTCAGTATTTACATTTTTCTAGCTTATTCTTCTAATCCATTTAATTCAATTCAACATATCTTCCAGAAACAGAGAGGCTTCTTCATTAAGCAGCAGGATAACAGGAAAGGCTTCCATCAGAGGAAAGTAGAGAACAGGCTGACCAAAAAAAAAAAAAAAACCAAAAAACAAACCCAAACCAAAAAACAAGCGATCACATCTTATTCCAGCAAAGCCAGAAACCAAGGCTCGGGGAAGGGGGGGCACATTTTAGCACCAGATGAAGCTTTCAGCAGCAAGTGGCCTCAACAGCAGTGGGGACAAGTCCAGCCCATACCCCAGCTCACTGCGTTCTGTAACCCAGCTGCTGATGACACTTCATTCCTATTGCGTACGCGTGAGCTTTGCTGCTGACCTCACTACTGGAATTGTACCCATCCAGTCAATGCCAAAAACTTCAGCACAAACTATGAAACTTGACAGGGCTGAGCACATTTGGAACAGAAGTGGATTCTGCGTGAACAGCAACAGACCAGGAATGTGCAGTCTTGTCATCCATTGCATGGGACGGGGAAAGGAGGCCTGTGAGCAATAAAGGACCATGGCACACTTTGTCAGAACGTGACAGGAGCCTTCACACCGCGATGTTCGCTGCCATTTAACTTAAACATACACAGCTTGCCTTAGCACTGAGGGTAGGACTGACCCGTACCAACAGGCATCCACTTCCAAAGGCAGTTCATACTTTCCCTTACTGAATCAGGCCAAAAGAAATATTCTGAGAGATGAAAATATTTTCTTTGCTGTTTTACTTAGCACAGAGCTACACCATGGACTACCAACAGACCAGCACTTCACCACAGCTGGGTACTGACACAAGATCCATCTGGATCGAAATTAAGCCACATACCATGCA
The DNA here is from genome assembly GCA_013397895.1 of Origma solitaria. Classification (NCBI taxonomy): domain Eukaryota; kingdom Metazoa; phylum Chordata; class Aves; order Passeriformes; family Acanthizidae; genus Origma; species Origma solitaria. Next base: position 1,706,935 of record VZRL01004973.1, on the reverse strand, counting down.
CACATTAGAACATAAAGAAAGCTGGGCCAGCTCCACACTTTCTGCACCTATACATCAGCCTGATGTGAAAGACAGGGCTGCATCTGCCATTATACATCCCCTAAATATGCCACAGTAGTGATTTGGCATCCCAGAGTACATTAATAGAGACCATAAGATGCCATCTACTCTACCTAGTGACCACATACCACCCTGCTACAACCAAAATCCCACACCCAGTGCCCTCACAACACTTGCTTGTCAGCCAGAGTGAGAGCTTGTGATGCCAGGGACAAGCAGACAGCCCCCCTTCAGCACCTGCACTGCACCAACATTTGTTTCACAGCAGCTATGTGCCAGGAGAGAGGGAGCCCGGGACAAAGAGACCAACACGGGACACCTGAAACTAAATGAAGATGTTCAGGGGTGGAAGAAGGGAAAAAAGATGCATTTATACCTTGCACAAGCTCTCCTCAGGGGGCCAGGCAGCGCTGCCAGCAGTTCTGGCCAGGCTGGTGATTCACAACATGTCAAGGGGAGATCAGACTACTTGAAAGGACCAGGCTTCAAGGGTTTCTTGGAGAAAAAAATTTCAGAGGCGTTGGGGATATTAGATAGTTTATTGCCCGTGTAACACTAGCTCATATACATGGATTAGGATTGAGCTTTCAGTTGCAGGATCTCATCCTAGTTACCCCAGCATCCTTCCCCTCACTGCATTCATTTTGTCCACAATTCACTATATTGTTATTTAACCCCTTGTGTGAACACAGAATTATTACGGGCTTCTTGTGACTTTTCCAAGGCTTTCTCCCCATTTCAGGAGCTGGCACAAGTCCAAAGCATCATTTAATTCTGCAATTTTGGATTCCCCTTGATTTCTTTACTTTTTAGAGCACCTACAGCAATTCATGTACTTCCCCAGAAACTCGTGTTGGCAAAAAGTGCATTTACAGGCACTCAGCATTTTGATCAGCTCAGGATGCCTGGTGCCTCCAGCCAGAGGCAACCAACAGTAGGTTTGTACAAAGTTAGTGGCCACTGCTGAGAACTTTGGTGGTTGTGGCTCCCCTTCAAGAATAGGCTCGGGTTCTGCTGCAACAGGTAAGTAAGAGGCCCAGCGATCATCCCCCCTGCAGGCAGCCCTGCTTCCGACAGCACACAGTCATTCCCGTCCGCTCCCTAAGGTGAGAGCCCTAACAGTGCACAGGATACAGCTAACCGAGGCTAAACAAGGTTACACTCACAAGCTTTTTCTGCAGAACACAAGCATTTGGTTCTCTTTAGCCTTGCATGCTCTTGTAGGCAGTATCAGATATTTGTCATAATAGTACTTTGTTATTTTAACACCTCCCTGATTCCACAAAGGGGACACAAAGCCATTCTGTACAATCCAGACCTGCACGATACTACTAACCTCGGCTTTCTCTTTCTCCTTCCCTTCCTTCACCTTCTCCTTTGCCACCAACCACTGGGTGCAGCCTCATCTTAAGGTCTGACCCCTGCAGCAGCATCTCCCCAGGGAATACCCCTGCCTCCACAGCATGCCCAAGACCATCGACTCCTCCACACGGGGCATCCTGCCATTTGTGTTTAGCAGGGAGGTTTCTGACTAACACAGGGAAAGAAATAACTAATAATATGCTCTCACATAGTTTTACCCTGGTGTCCATCAACTGTGTATGTGGTACACCATTCCTATCCACTAAAAATCAAGCTTCTTATTGTAGAGAAAAGTACAGCTTGTCAGACCAGGAATTCTTCCCATTACTAGCTGGTGCAGATTAAAGCTCATGGATCTCTCAGCTTGGCTCTACTATCAACTCCAAATCAAACCGCCGAATTTTCTGCTCGATGATATCAAAGCAAATTCCCAATTTGAATTGCAAAAGTAGTAATAACCTTTTCGTGTCATCTCCTGTGCCCATTGATTCATATAAGATGTCCAATTCTCTCTCACTAAGCACTTGCTCTGGAAAACTACATGAAACCGACGCGGTGGAACTACAAAGTGAGTTTTATTCCATCTCGCTCTTTGCCAGTCTCGGACTCCGCCGGACTGTGCAACACGCACACAAACCACACGAACAAGGGCAGAGCGGCACCGCACAGCCGAGCGCCGCCGGAGGGTGCGGCAAGGGGGACCGCGGTGACCCGGGCACATCCCGAGCCGCGGGCGGGGGCGGCGAAGGGCTCCCGCGGCATTCCGCATCCCCCGCGCCGCTCCGCGGGGCCGGCGGG
>VZRL01004973.1:1650992-1699240 GCA_013397895.1 Origma solitaria | reverse complement strand
CGGCAGCCGCAGCCCGCTGCGGGAATCCAGGCCACCGAATCTGGGCCGAGCGGCGGCGAGAAAAGTGTCTGCAGGGAGCAGGAGGGGCCCGTGTGGCCACAGCCCCCGGCGACAGACAGCAGCCACCCGGGCGAGGGGATGGGCGACAGGCACGGGGAGGAATTCGGGCAGTCCCCGGTGCCCAGCTGCGGGCCAGGTGAGGGTGAGCAGCCCGGGGCACACGGGGCAAGGGCAGGGTGCCCGGAGAGGAAAGGGGTCTCTGCAGAGGGGCAGCGAGGATGCGCAAGGGGAAAACCCCAGGCTCGGAGCCTGCGGAAGGCAAAGCACAGAGGGGTGTGGGGGCAGCGATGACATGCGGGGCAGAGGAAAGGACAGGGCGATGGGACAGGAGTGTAAGTCATCACCTCCCCAGAGAACGCTCTCACCACTGACACAGCTGGCCGGACACCTCCTTGCAGCATCAGTGATATTTCCCAGGCAGCTTCCAACAGCAAATCTTGCATTAACAAACCTAAAGAAGCTCAAGTCCAGCTCTTAATGCACCAATTAATCTTGTAAGCAGCAGAAAATAAAAGCCAGGAAATCTTGGGGTTGACACATGCCAGATGCTTACACATTTGCTCTCTCCTAGTAAAGAAAAACTTGAAACAAGACCTTTTAAGACCCCTGTCAACCTTGTGCTCCTTTGGCTGCATTGTCTTTATTTGTTAATTACCCTAATGATTATTAAATACTTATTTGTGACAAAAAGAAATATGTACCTCCACAAATCTGTACAGGGATCCTGATGACCCTTACAACCTGTTTTACACTAAGCTAAATCCAGCATCTGCATAGCTCCTGAGCATGACATTTTTCTGAGTTGCACAGATGTGATTCAGTGAATTTAAATTACTTCTGATTTTTAGCAACATAAACGAGAGAAGAATCATGTCTATATAGATAAGCTGTTTTTATAGTGAGCACTGAAAAGAATGAAATTATAAGAATGAATGAAGAATTCTAAATTCTAAATAATACTGGTGGGCAATTTCATATGCGCTGGATATTCCCTCAGAATAATAAAATTTACCAAGAAAAGAGACTTTTGACTGTCTCAAATCAAAACTTGTGTTTGCAGAGCATCACTATAGCAGGAAGATTTGGCAATCTGTCATCTAGATTTCACCATCTCAGCTACTCAATTTATCCATGAAAATAGGAAGTTACTAGAAGCCACACTCCCTATTTCAGTGACACGTCCCCAGCAGTTATTCATAGGCTCAGGGACACTGCTCAGCTATGTGGCAATCCAGGAGATGTTTCTGCTTCCCCCACTCGAGCATGGGAATGTAGAGAGCTGCTGCAACAAACCCAATTCTCCGGAAAGCAGCTGTGCCCACAACCATTGTTTAAGAGCTAAACCCAGGTAATTTTCAAATTACCCTGCTGAGATGTTCATGGCAAAGTGTGCAAGAGTACTGGTGTCCTTTGTTTAATGCACTCCCCATCCCCTGCAGCCAACAACTGGTACCAGTGAAACCCTCACGGCTGAGTATGGCCAAGCTCATCGAGGTGCAGAGAGCCAAGACCGCTGTAGGACAAGGGACACACATTCCCGGCTCTGCAGCGTCATAGACTAAAAACGTGTGAGACAGGAAACAGAGCAGAGTTCAAGGGTGAAACCATACTCCAATTCACCCCAGTCACAAATAAGAAAAGGCAGACAGGTAAGCTGGAAAAGGCTGCCTTCTTGGTCCCTAAGCTGGGCACTGCACTCATTATTGGGAAGAATTTTAACATGTGCTGCTGGGTGGATGTGAACTGATTTTCTGGCAAATACCCATACAGGTTGTAAACAGAGATTCAAAAATCATCCAGAAAAGCACAAGAATCACCCTCCTGTGTACAGTAATTTAGTGGACTTGAGTCCTTTCTAAGTTTTTGGGAACCAGAGTGAATGCAGAGCCCTCACTGAAGGTATATGGCTGATGCCATCAATGTTTCACATGAGACTTTGCCAAGTCTTGCAACTCAAAGAGCTCTATAAATGTAAAATTACTTCGGCCCTAGAAGAAGCAAAAATACCTAATAGGAAGTTAACAAACCTCCAAAGTCTGTCATTAAGCTCATGCTTAAATTTCATCCCAAGCAGCCCCCAGCACAGCAATGCAGCTGGGTTCCCTGGCTTTCCTCAGCACCGTGCAGGAGCTTGTTTCAAGCAAAGAGCAAGAGGTTGGTTACACAGCTGGACCTGAGACATCAGAGGGACTCCCAATGGATCCATCACATGAAATGCCAATGCCATGTGGCCAGAGCAGTTTTTGTACATGAAACGTATCTATAAGTAATTATGAGATGAATTGTTATGAGATGGGAGTTGCATTTGTCCTTTCAAAAACAATTATCTTTTTAAAGAAATTCAAGGGTTGTGTGCCTCTTTGGTGCCTAACAAAGAAGAATACATCCCCACACTGAGGGAAGGGATTTGCCAACTATTGCTACATAATATTACACAGAAAATTGCTCTCATAAATCACCCTTGACACTAGAGTTGGAACAAGAGGGACGTAAGTCAGAGACAACACATAAACGAAAAAGACAATGAATTCTCAGAAATCTCAAGGCTCAGTTGCTTTTGAAAGAAGAGTACATTTAACTCTTAATTTGAAGGCTGATATTTCCCTGCCCACAATCTCTACCCTTCTTGAGAGGTACTGCCTTATGGGGAAAGAGAATTATTGCTTGTGCAAAATCAGAGCTTCTCGAAAAACAATTGGAAAACCATAGATAGAGCCAGCCCTAATGCCAGGGTGGGGTAGTAGTTTTGTTGGGAATTTTGGTTTTCTCTGCAGATAGCAGTCCCCTAAAGTGAGGGAAAATTAGATAGTATTAACCATTTTTTACAGAAATTCTGTAGTTCTGTGCATGAAACTCTCAAATGTTATCGAAGAACCACCATATTTACCATTCAATAATCTATTCCATTGAATAATGTATTCCAAAAGAAGTCTTTCAAAATTCAGCAACATATATCACTAAGTAAATCACAGCTGTGAGACATTTTGATTTTAACCTGACATGTCTGTCAATATTGCTAGCTTACTACCTTATTTTAAATCTCGCATGCATTAAAGGAAAATAACCCTTCAAAGCTCCCAGGGATTAAAGCATCTCCAAGGAATTGTAAAATATTCTCTCCATGGAAATGAAATGAATGAAAGAGGGAAACTGATAAACTCCACACCTAATTCAGCGCTCTAAAAATCTCCTTCTGTCTTTGTCCTTATCGCACACAGACACCACGGGGCGCAGGGAAAGAGGGGAGCAACGTGATGAGTACTGGAGATAAAAATAACTGGTCATCATCTTTTATATGTAGAACAATCTCAAGTCCAAATTCATGGCAAGATGAAAGTGAAATGCTGTAAGAGGCACACGCGAAAGCAGATCTGTCCTTAGTTACACGACATTCTGCCAGTTTTGTTTTGACAGATCTTTGCAGCAAATGCCATACAAAGGCAAAACAACTGAAATAAATGTTGAAATTAAATTAATTGGAGGAACTAGTGTCATGTACAGACCACAAATAAGACATTGTGGACAGCACATTTTAGGTATGAAATCCTTGAAATAAATTATTCTGCATCATGACATTTACTGGCTGGTTGCCTTCTTCACATGACAGATGCAACACAGCAAATCAGACAACCAAAGACTGATCTGTAGAATAAATATCAATGCCATACACTAGGATCTACAAACACCCTTTTCAGCAAGCTGGTGCTGCTTTCTGCTCTCTGTAACCTATCCGTATGTTTCTCTGTTCTCAGGGAGAAAGAATCATAACTGGAACCTGTTGTTCATGCTCTTTTTGTCCCAGTACAATACAGAAAATATGCTTCCAGGAGACCAAATCACACCAGCAATGACCACGTATCCAACCAGTACAACTGGGGGTGAGAACAAAGTATTCTGCTGACAAACTAATTGCTAAAGCAGCTCCTACATGTCAAAAAAACCTCAGTTGCATTAGGCTGTTTGCTTCTTTCACAGAAGCTACACTCATTTTTGTTACCTTGTGCATCTTGTATCTGGCTTATAGGCTCAGATTCTGGGCAGATTTACTTCAGATTACTTCAAATCCGTAAGTCAATAAAAAACCATGATGAAAATTGGAACAGTCACACTCATTTCCTTGAGTGGTGTTGGACTGAGATGCATGTAGAGTCACATGCAAACTTTCTCATATGGAAATATGAATGGAGTCCAAAGTTTAAGACACTGCAGATTCAGATTATTGTCTGTGTGTGTTCTACTCCCAGGAGATGGAAGAGAAGCCACAGCTGACTTCATAAGAGATCTCTGTTCTGTTGTGAGGAGCTACCTCTGACAGTCCACAGGAAAGGAAACAAATCAAAAATTTAGGCTGAAGGACATCTCCTTGACAAGATAGCATTGCTCCCAGAGTGATAAACATGGTCTCTCCTGGTCTGTGGGATGCTAGCAAAAAGTCCCAGGCAGCAAGAGAGAGCAGATTGTTTCCCTTTGACTGGTCTGTTATTGAAGAAAGCACAGCAGATCAGCTTATTTTCCTAAATGATTAACTTTGCTGCCTTTTCTGCTCAGCATATCAGATAAAGAAGTTTATTCAGTTAGCTTATTTATTTACATTCCTTTGCCAAAGATCTCACCAAACAAAGCCTATTTGATGATTTATTCTTTGCTAAAGGGGAAGCTTATTTACAATAACCATCTTATCATAAACTTCTTAAAAGGAGGATTTGAACTGGAATTCATAATAACAGAGAAATCTGACTTTTCCAGAGAGGTCATATTTGTCATCCATTTTGCACTGTAGAAGAAAAGAAGCCAGCTGAGCCCAGATGAAGCTGGATGTGGCATAACTGCTTTGAAGTTTTGTTTGTTTTCACTGGTTGACCCAGGTCCTGTTGGAAGGAATCACCTTCACCTATTTGGAGCCATTCCAAAATCTGAGGGGGAAAAAGGATATAAAGGGTTCAGATGCTGGGTCCTACAGAGGGGATTCTGCAGCACGGAAGTTGCACCGGAGGGATCACCTCTAAAGCAAAGAGGCAAGAAGTACAAAGATTACTTCTGAGAGACTCCTTTGCAGTGACCAGCACATGAGACTGAGGAGGAGCTCAGAGCACATCGCTCTCTGCCCTTTTGTAGCAATCTCCAGCACTCTCAGGTAGCAGCAGCGTCTGATTGCTCAGACGTCAGACTCTGGCTGCTCTCATCTCCCTGATGAGATGTGTGAGATGGACATAAAAGTGTTTCAGATTTGCCTCATGCCGTCCCTCCTGACCCCACACAACCACAGTGTTTTGGCAGATGCTCAGCCAAAGTCTCAAGGGACAGAAGACAAACTTGCAGGGAGGAGACAAAGCAGATCAGCTCCACATCTCTCATTTGGCACCAGCTCTGTGCTTTGCCCTTCTCTCACTGCTCCCCTGCTCATGCAGAACATTTCCTAGGGGTAATGGATGCTGAGAGAGAAAGCATATTTTAAGCAAGAATTTTGTTTATATTTTGATATAAAATAAAAGGTGCCTGAAAGCTGTAAGCCGGTGCACATCTCTCTGAGCAGGTTTGAAAAGAAGGTTTAAGCACACACTGGACTGCCCTGACACTCCCATTTTTTTTATTTTGGGAACATGTCTGAACTCATTAGCTCTTGATAATACACTCATTATTTTAACCATTCATAGCAGGAAATAGCATGAGAGACTAACCTCTTCCCTGAATTAATCTGGCTTTCAGCTGCCCTCCATGATCCATGGGAGGACTGTACTTCTGCACCCCTTTTGAGGTCAGGAATACAAAAGTAGAGCACCATACAAACAGCAATTTCAGCCCAGCTGGTACTGGGCAGCACATGAACCTCAAAAACATGGCGGTAGTGAAAAAAATGGTTCTTAAAGCTGGTCACAGAGCAAATATCTCCCACAGAAACCAGGCTGGAGGCACCCAAAGAGAGGACAGGCTGGATTTGCATCTCTCTGATGCGATGTGCCTGTCTGCTCTGCAAAAGCTGGGTCGTTGTGAGCAACATGAGCAGGGAATCTCTGAGAAATTTTGGACACAGAAGGATTTAGCCAAATGAAGGGGAAAAGAAGTTCCCTCTGGCAACACAAGTGAGGAGTGGCTCTACAATTCCTCTTGCCCATTCACACAGAGAATAATATTCAGAGGTGTTGAGTTTATTCCTCATCAGGTGTCTGTTGCTATCAAAGAAGAAACTACACATCTTCAGGAATGTCATAACTGCTCAGGCATTTCTCAACAAAGCCCTGCTGGAGAAAAGCCATGCTGTTTCCAGAAATTAGGCTGAGACAAGATGAAAACATCAGTTCTGTGACTGAAGTTTCACCACACAAGATTTCACTAAAACAAGTATTGTTTACTCCTATTGTCACATCTTTTATATTTGTAGATGAAGAGAGACACCAAGACATTTTCCCCCAAAACATCACACACATTGTCTTTAAAATCCCATTGTTTCCAAAGGGATTAACCACATAGAGACTTTCACTGTTTGAGGATGCACTTTACTGAGCTGAAGTCTCTTTTCAGCTCTCATTCCCCTCACACCAGTGTAGCATTTGGCCACATTTGCAGTGGAGGGAGAGCAGCAAAATCAGGTCAATGGGTTTGGTACAGCATGTTACCCAGCCCTGACTGACAATGCACTGGGTCCTTCAGGACAGGGGGTGCCTCAGGTCTCCTTGCAACCTCTCACAGACCACATGTGCCTTCCCACATCCCAGCCCTTGCCATGAGTGTCCCCCTGAGCCCATTGGTTAATATAAATAGCAGGAATAGGGTTAGAGAGCTGAAAACAGAGCTCCCACAGGCTCAGCTGGGTCAGGACTGCATCTCCAGGCCTTTCATGCCGTGCCTGCTTCCCCAGGTGAGGGATGGGGCTGGCAATGCCCCACGGCAACTCCTGTCTGGGCTGCTGCAGCCATGTGCTCCTCCCTGTGCCCGGCACAGGGACACAGCGGGGACACAGCGGGGCTCTCGGATCCCCAAGGGTGATGGACAGGCTGCCCTCAGCTGCAGAAGGGCTGGGCCCCTCACCCCACAGAGCACCCCATGGCACAGCCCCTGCAGGGAGCAGTGCTGGGGACACAGCAGTCCTGGCTGGTGTGGAGACCTAGTCTCCTTCTCGAGCTCCCTGCACCCCTCTACAGCACCACTTCTCACCGTGGCTGTGGAACATGAAGCATGTTGGAGTCAGGAAGGATTGAGAGCCAGCTTCTTCCAGGTGCAAGGTCTGTTCCTGAACACTGGCTCTGATGTTGGGACTTAGGCTTCTCACCTGAGGATTCGGCAGGATGGAGCCCACGCAGGAGGAATGCAGATTCCCAAAGCACCTTCCAGAGACAAGACGCAATGAGAGGATGAAGCTGTGGCAATGGTCTCATTTTTCTCAGCTAAAGTTAGGTTTACATCTGCAGGTTTTAATGGGGATAATTCATATGGTTTTAGTCAACATGTGTTTTCTAGCTGTTGTGCTCAAGTGCTCCCTCATGCCTTGTATCTATGCCATACTGCAATTAGTCCAACCACATGGATAGATAGGGTCACTGTCTTTATTTTATTTTGGACTGACTCTATCCAAAATCCATGAAAATGATGACATTTTCCTGTTAGCGCATGTATGACAACTCTGAGCTGGAAAGGCAAGTTTCATACATATCCATGCTTCTGGGGAAAAAACACTCAAGGATGTTTTCCTATTTCCAGATGGAAGAGGATATAAAAATAACCAAACTAGAAGAGTGCACAAGTACTGGAGGTTAATGACAAGCCCAGAAACTTGTCCCCGATTTGTCCAGAAGGAGCTGGAGGCTGTTAGCCCTTTGATAGGGGAAGACCTCATACAATCACCACTTTCTGAGACTGGATGATTTACGGAAAAAAACCAAAAAAACCAAAACCAAAAATGTGTTGTATATTAACAGCAGGTGGTATTTGCTATACATCAATATTTGCTCCCTATACAGAACAAATCTCGTATGGTTGGAGAAAAGGATATGAACTAACCAGTGTCCTTCGTCCACATTCATGTATGTCCTGGTGTATACACACAGTAACCAACTTGTTCTCGCAGATTCAGAGTGGGGATACAAACACTAGATGGGTTTGTTCCCTCCAGGTCTTAGGGCAGCTCCATCTGGCAGGCAGTGCAGTGCCTCACAAGTATCTCACAAGTGCATGCAAAACATGCCATCAGAGTTCAATAAAATAAATTGGAAGGAGACAAAGTAATTTTCAGAATACAACTCACAGGATGCACAGGATGATTTACAGATGCTAGAGGCTGCAAGCTGACAGGAAAATAGCTCCTCACAAATTACTTATCTTTCAGGTCAGTCAATTGAGAGAAATATAGGTTGGTCAAGAATCGCTACCAAGGTGTGATTTGTATGCAGAAATGCTGCTGCTCATTGCAACATCTCTCTTGTAAAATATGGACCATGAATATGTATGTTCCCTAGAACAACAGAGTTGCTTGTTTGCCTACTTTATATAGATTTGCAAGCCAATATTTTATGACTGAAAAGGCCAAAAATTCTGAATAATGAATATTTCCCTTCCTCTGATTAACAAATCAATTACAATGACAGTGCCCCTTTGCCGCTTGGCTCTCAAAACATTCCTAGAAGTCACAGTAAACACAAGTTTCAATATATTGATACAGCAAAACACTGTACCAATGAAAAAACCTTATCTGACAGCCACCAGATGCAAATTTATGACCTCTGTCATAGAAAACCATGTCTGAAGAATCAATCTAGTTTAAACTTGGACCTGATCTCCTTAGTCCTCTTTTTAATACTTATTGTCTTGGACCACCATTGTTGAAAGCCCATGGCAGCAGATACAGGACATCTGGAAAGATATTCTGGATTTCTGAGGAGCATTGGGCATTTCTGTAATTCAAACACAGCATGGTGTTACTAACATGCATATCCACCAACCAGCACTGTGCCTTTACCCTGGAGCTGCATTTGTCTCACTTTTGAGAGATTACCTTGATAATACAAACTGGTGTTCCCTTTTCGGATTAACAGCTGGAATATCATCTTTTCATTTATTTATAGCACATCATATGCTCATGTCCTTTCAAATTTATAGACAACACTTCAGTTGGAAATGAAGAAAAACAAAAACAGCTGCAATCTTCACTGGTTAACGTTTATTCGGTATTTTCTGAAATAAGCAAGAATTTAAGACGCCCATAAGCGATCAAATACAGCCACAAAAACCCCATACTGATCCTAAATAAGAAGCACTATGAGAAATACACAATATTTCATGAAACAATACTGTACATCAACAACCTTTGGGAAACAAACAACTCAAACCATATGCTTAGTTTACTCACAATATAAAAAACTTTAACCTTTAAAGAAAAATATAGATTCAGTCCAATTGTAGGATCCAATCCCATACCCAGTGAAGTCAATGGAAGTTCTCTCATTGATTTCAATGTTTAAAGGATCATGCCCTTACTTTGCCTCAAGAGGCACTTTAATTATTATACAAGGCCTAGCCTGAATAACTATTACAAAAATGTCAAACATCAACTCAAGAGTATGTTTTAGCAACTTTCAGGAAATAATGGAGAAATAGGTTATCTATCCATGCATGGAATAAGGCAAAAGCTAATTCATTCAGATTAGGAATAATAATTTTTACTAGTTTCTTTTTCACAACACAAACATTTTAGACTTTTTTAATTAATGGATATATTATATATCATATTATGCTTCACATTTTTCCTACCTCTACTGAGAAAGCTGGCACTGACATGTCATAAAGAACTCCTCATTAATTATTGTTTTCTGTTCTGTAACAACCACAAGAAACTCCTCTGGGTTTAGTAATAGTGTCTACCAAGAAAAAAGCACACACTATCATAAGCTTATAGTTTATAGAGCTCAAGGTACATTAAAATGTAAATCATGAAGTTCACAAATTCTGTTTTAAAATATTTTTCCAAACTAAAAGCTGCAGAAAATTGGTTCTTAAATATTCTACAGAAAATTCTGAAGCATCTAATGGTTTAAATTACTTATGCTTTCTTCTTAAAAATATTTAAATTAGGTTAGTAGCCCATCCTTTTGAAAAATAATCCAAAAAAGATACACTAGATTACAAATCTTTTGTCTTAATCAGTGTAACCAAAGGTTTGTCATCTGGGCTATAATCTTCATAAGCAATAGGGGTTGCATCATACATTGCAGGTCGGGATTTCTTGCCAAACCTGGAAATAAAAGAAAAGTTTTGGTGACAAACAGAAATATTAATGAGTTCACAGCAACAACGCAGTGATTTATGGTCTGCAATCAGAAACAAAGTCAGAGAGCTTAGATAAACTCCATATAACAAAAGAAACCATAGGAAAATGAGACAAAAAATGATCAAGTATTTTTTCTTACTGACTTGATGCAGAGAAAACAGTACAGAAAACACAGAATCAGAATTATTTATGCAGTCATCCACACTAAGGATTTTTATGCACTTATGTACGATATTAAACCCATATTAATTTAAGTTGTGCACACTGGAAAGTGAGATTCAGAAAAATCAGATTTTGAGGATAATATTTAGCCCAAACTAAAATTAACTTGATTTTCTTCCAAGACTTTTATGCAGCTTCATGACTTCCAATTTCATTCTTGCCTGTTTTCAGTGATCTAGAATTGCTGACAAAACTGAAATGGCTGAAAGAATTATGACATATATGGTGAAAATTCCTTTTCCAAAGTACTTCAGCTGTCAATAAGGCCGCACTAGATTCAATTCCATGCATGAATGTCTGCCTTCTTCTATAGCTTATTTTAATAAATACAGACAGGTCACATATTCTCATCAGCAACATGATGGAGAAACCTTATTTTCTACAAATGAGATAAAATTTCAATAAATGAATGAAGGAATCAAGTTACAGCATCTTACTAAATCAGAGACAGCGTTGAATTCTGAATCACTCTTTTTCACCATCACTCTCAAGGATTTAAAGGAAATAGAACTTTGCAGAGATACAAATTCTGATGAACATTCTCCAGAGATTTAAGTCAAAGTCTACCTGCCCATTCTGACAGTTGAGAGCACGTGGCTTGTTGCACACAGTGAAGCAGGACAACATCTATTTTCATGTGTAGGTCAGGGTTGACATGTGCCCCTAACTAGGAAAGGCTGAGAAAAGAGCACAGCACATGTGCAAGTCATTCATGGTCTGGTTAAGCCATTGTGCTGCTTGACCACATTGCTGTGATCAGGTGGCTCTGAAGTCAGTCCCTGCTCATAGCAGCAGAGTTTTCACCAGCCTCAGAGGTCTATGTTAAAGCCAGAAGTTAAATAGGAACTCTGTTCAATGGGTGTGTGTTTCAATGGGTGTGTGTCTGGTAGGGCTGCACGACAGGGCTGTGCCATCTAACTGATGAGATAAAGGAACACACAAAGCAATTATCAATACAATATGCAAGAGGCAATGATTCCAGGGCTAATCAATAGTGGAAAGATGCAGGTCCCTGCTACAGAGTGTGCTGGATCAGTTAACTGCCTGCTTACAACAAAAGCACATACAAACAAGTGAATAAAGATTTTTTCCAGGGCAACCAAACACAAGATTATTCATCCAACAAAGAGTACACACTGTGTGGGGAAATCTCAATCCTGGGAAGAACTGAGTGTGGAAAAAGACTGGAAGGACATGATGGATAATCATTTTAATGTTAGCTTCGATGCCATACTGTGAACAATTACGTGCTTGGGTTGGTAAACAGTGTAGCAGTAGCACTGGGGAAGTTCTAGAGGCTCTACATACAGCTTTGGCACATCCATTCATGGGAGCTGATTGGGTTGTTCTGTTCAAAACCAGCAACTGGCAAAAGGAGTCCACAAATAAAGTTTAAACAAGAGAAGTAAAAGAGAGAGGCCAGAAGTTTTAAAAAGGGATAAAGCATACTGAGAAGAGGAAGGGATTCTTTTGGCTTTCACAGGAGGAGAATGAGAAGATTTATTTCCACTGCATTATTCAGAGAAAAGGTCAGGTGTGCAAGTGGTATTGTGCCTTGCTTAGAATAATTGAGCCATAATCCTCGAGTTCCCAGAAAATTAACCCTGGCAGAGGATGTATATTAAGCAATTGGCAGGTGATGTGCAGACCAGAGTACATGTGCACGTGATCACACTTTTACAAAGAGGCAGCAACTGAAATCTGTGTAGGAAATGGTAACAAATGAGCGTGGGCTGATGCTCCTCTGATTGAGAAAGCTTAGGACAATGCAGTGCAACACAACCAACTCCAGCACAGGAATGTGCAGTGGAGAGAAGCTGACCCTGCTGTGGCAGGATAACTGAATCAGTCTGATGAACCAGACTCTTCAACCGACACAGAGACAGAACAGGTCAGCACGTGAAAATAAAAATTAAAGAAATGACACTGTGAGTGGTGGATGAAGGCTCCTGATACCTGGGCACACACAGAACTGACTGCAGTATAGTCTGTAACCAGGTAATTCATGAACTCAGTGTCAATGCTTTTCTAAAAGGAATGATTCTGTTTCAGTAACAGATTTTGGTTCCATTTCAATGATATCTTATGGCTGCCATAGCCAGTGGTCAACTATTTCATTACACTGTTCTCCAGCTTTAAAATGTATAAACTTTAACATAAAAGGAATATTTCTTTACTATCTGCATAATGAATGCTAAAGAGAGCTGTGTTTCACCTGGTTGGAAAACTGTCTCGTTCTGATCTGCTAATCCTAGGAACATTCACAGGAAGTAGACATTTATTAGCAATGATCCTCGAGCACATTGGTTTTGTCTTACAGCAAGTACTTTGATTAATAAAGATCAAATTATAAAAAATGGGACTTCAATGAAAACTTGAACGAACACTGATTTTATCACTGTGTTAAAACAAATATACATATCTTTCTTTTCAAAATACTTATTGACTAATGTGTTTTGACAATGAACAAATGTTTTATCATATACCTAGCCGGAACACTTTGAAGAGCTACTACCCAAGCTGTGATATGATTAACTGAGTCTGTGGGAACGCCTCACCCATTTCAGAATTTTGATGACTTCAACAGTGGTACAATTTAACCTATTTCATTTTCACTGAAACAGAACTGGAGCATTCAGAGAATGAATTACCAGCAATCACCAACCAATATGAACACATTTCTCCATGTCAGTGCACAGGAACACATCTTCCTCAGTTGTTTTAAGAGCATTTTAATGGTAACACACATGAACACTCTGTTGGAATTTGAAGTGATCTTGACAAATTGAAGAAATGGGAAAAAGAAACAACAGAAATGAAAGTTCTACCCTATTAAGACAGATGTCAAACACAGAAGAAACCATACTGGCTAGGAAGCAAAATGACATAGAGAATCTTGAGATGAGGAAAAGGTCTAACAGGTCACAAAAGTATGTCATTTATTACTAGAAAGAAGAGAAAAAAAGAAAGAAAAACCTAAACAAGTTTCTTTTTCAGAGGTATGAACTCGAATGCCATAAATAAGATGCAGGAGGTGAAAACTCAGTTTATTTGGTGCACATAAATCTTCAGACAGAGGACTACTTCCAGCTTTAGGAAGCTTCCCCCCTTCAAAAAAAAAGAGAAAGACAACCTGGAGTGTGTCCCAGGTAGACAATAAAGAAGGTGACATGATCTGGGAGGAGATACTGAAAGAATGGGTTAGTTAAATCTAGGAAAGAAAAAAGGTGTTTTGCTTTGTTTGTTTTTATCATGAAAAAGAAGCAGGGAGGGCTCAGCACCTGATATACAAGTGATATGAACAGTGATAAATTATCCTTCATGACAGCCTGAAGAGCAGTAAGAAAGAAGTAGCCTAGTCCATAGCAAAGAAAATCCAGGTTAGATTTTAGGAAAGCCCTTTCTAACTCAACTCCTTCGGAAAATTTTTAACACAATTGTTGGCAGGGAGATAGGTATATTTAATGCTATATCAGTGCCATGGCTTACTCTTGAGCTCTCAAATCCCTTCCACTTCTACTTTTGTATTATTCTGACATCCAGTGCCCTGCCTTGCAAGTGCTCCAATAAATTTCAAAGTAAAACAATTACTGTCTCTAGGAAAGCAAGTTAGAAAGGCAAATATGAGCACAAAAATGAGTGATGTGAAGAGATTCTCACAGAATAATCTGATAAATTAGTCACAAAAATCAATGTGCCTTTGCTCTCTGATCATATTACTTGTGTGTAGCAGTTAAAGAATCTTTACATCCCAAACAGAAGATCTGACAGGCCAAGAACTCTGCATCTGTCCCACTGACACCAAATAAAGTCAGAATAACTCCCTCTATATCCAAGGAGTTTTGCTGTATTCTCACACTTAGGATGAGAACAGGGAGCAGGGCTGCTGATCCGTGTTTTCCCAGCGAAGCAGCCCATTCCTGCTCTGCCAACAGCACGCAGGTGCACTGTGTATGAAATGAAACTACCCAGCAGAACAGATTCCTAGGAAATTCCCATCCCCAGCACAAACCTGGCATGTCGGATGGAAGCAATTGCACTACTGAATTCACTGTCAATGCTCCTGCAGTTGTAAAACTCTTCATAGGCTGGCCTGGAGGAGCCCTGGTACTCGATGCGGCTGATGCGACAGATCCCCACAATGAGGATGATCAGCATCAGGACAAAGGCCACGCACAGGGCCCCGATGATAATGTACAGTGAGTGACGAGGCATATTTGTTAGACTCTCTGCCATATGTCCAGACTTCCACTGCAGATCTGCCAATAAGAAATAAAAGTTTATCATTAATTAATGATTTCTATCAGTCTTGATCAATAGAACTACTTTATTATATTCATTTTCAATATCTCTGGCTTTTGAAGCTATGGAGAAAGGTAATTTGAACCTTCCCAGGCTCTGTTACCAATACACCACCAGGCCTAACATGCCACAAATTTGAATAGCTCTATGTTGAACCTTCATCCATTTTTTTCAGTTGATTTTTAAGGTCATATGGGAACACCTATATAGTTTGGTCTCCTGTATAACCCAAGTAACAGAAAATCATTGTGTTACTCTTGCATTATGTTATTTTATGCTACAGGCTCTCTAAAGGTGGGCAGGTTTTATGCAAAAGCTTCTAGTAACACACCAGTCCTCTATGCAGTTTGTTCTAATAGTAAAGCCTTCCACTGAAATGTGACATTTAGCACGTATTAAACACCCTTGGTTTTTAATTTGAAACACAGGCTTTTCTTATGCCTATCTCCATCAGACTGCAGTGACTTCAAAACCAGCGTTTCAAGGACAAAAAGGACATCTCATAAGGTCCTACAGTAGTGAGCCCACTTCAGTCTTTTCCCAAGCATAATTTCCCTGAGATTCTCAAAGCAGACCTTAAAGTAAAGACAATCTGGAAGAGGCTTCTTGTATTTATGCATTCCAGATCTTCTGTATAAATATTCTTGATCCTAAAACTATGGTCTATCTACGCCAAACAGATTTTCTATCAATTGCCTATGTCCTCAGATCTGTTTCTCTCTAGCATGGGTCAGAATATTTCTAATTAACCTGCACTTCCCTCCAGGGTTCCTTTTTGGCAGTCTTTTAAGCCTACGGTCTCATAAATTATCTCAAAACAGGAACAGACTTGAATCATACTGACTACAGAAATGTAACACTCTGCAAAAGTTATTTCTAGTAGGTGCCGGTTCCTTTTTCAAATGTACTTCTGCTTTGCACTGATTTAGAAACTCCCTTTACTTAATCACAAACAGTCTGGGAGCAGGGCTACCAAGCATATGCTTTGGGAGGTTAAGATATTCTCAGAAGCCACCTCTCAAGGATGCTGAGGATGGCACATAATTGATTCAAGCACCTCAGTTGAAATCACCAGTTTAGTGGCGCTTTAGTGCTTTAGTGAAATCACCATTTTATCTGCAGATAAAATCTTCATCTGTGGTAGAAATACAGGGAATGTACAAGGAACAGGAAAAAAAGAAACCCATTTTAGAGGAAGGGGGTGAGAAAGCCTGAAGCTGTAACATGTGGGAATCAGCTGGGCAGAGTTTGGAGAAATGGCTGCTCTTTGTCACAACAGTGAATGTTTTCCTGAAGCACCTCTCAGCTCAGGGTGCTCAGACTTTGCCCACAAATGTGAATTTAAGGACTGGCTGTTTGTTTCTCTTACCTTCTTCAGAGATCAGTAAAGTTTTGATCAGCCTGAATCTTTCAGTGATTTAATGTTTCTAAAGTGCTGTTACTGCAGTTTGCCCAGTCAGGATATGAGGGAGGGAATACAGCTGTGCTCTGTGCAGTTTGGGATGGGCTTCTATTTCTGTTCTGCAGCACATTTGTCACACGCAGTGGTTTCTGTCGGCTGTCAGACTAGGCCGAATTCAGATTTAATGTGTGCAGATATATGGCAAGACAGTTCTGATTTAGATTCCATGTCTTCCATCTCTGGATGACAAAGATGAGAAAAATTTCTTCCTTGTTTCCTCACCATATCAAAATACAAAGATTAACAGCTTATACTCCAAAGATTAGAAATAGCATATGACAGCTCAAAACCACAGTATTTTCAGTTGTTATATTAATGCTCATAAAATTAATTAAGAACTAGGTTTCAATGCTTACCACAGTCTGTACTAGAAATTCTTCCTTATGTTAGTGTTCAAGTAACCACATAGCTTGGCATACCTCAGTAACTACATTAATAATTACAAAAGTGGCAAAGGTAATGATATTAATAACCAGCAGGCATTAGAGAATTCATATGAGACATTTGTAAGCATTTTTACAGTGAATGCTCCATTAACTTTTTAGGCAAATGCACTTAATTTTGAAAGGAAGAATATCCTCTTTATAATTAAGACCAATTTAATCCTATTTAATTGGAATCACTAACACTGGTAAGGACCATAAGATGGTATAAATATCACAGTTCATCCAGGCAACATACATCTTGTCTAGTATGTTGTGTATACAGCACTTGGAAATTAAAAAGAACAGTCTGACAAGAAGATAACCTTGAAATCCTGTTAAGGTAGTCACTTCAAGCAGCTAAACCAGCTGGTGAAAAAACGGGGAACTATAAATAGGGTGGTTCTGCAAAAAAGACTAAGTACCAATAGCCTCCTTCATGTCCAGTAACAGAAAATCACGAAAGATAAAATGTGATCTGTTTAGTCAAATGACTCCCAAACACCAGGTTTTTGAGAAGCCTGGCTTTGGGTCTTTTTCAAGAATTCAGAGGGATGGTCCAATACAAGGCCAGTATGCAGTGTTTAAATTCAATTTCCATCACATTATTAACCATTATGTACAAACTGCTGAAACAATATAATAAATATGACAAGGAGAACTGGAAAGACAAACAGAAGAAGATTTACTAATAGATTAAAACTTCAGAGCTCAAAGAAATGCACTGCACCACTGTCTCAACCCCAGTGAGATCAGAAGTGCTGCATCTGTTTATAAAAGAGCTGGATATGGCCTTTCTAGATATTATTAGAATTAGGTTCCCATCAGTTTGTCAATTCACAGCTCAGGGAAAGACAGTGAGTGCAAAGATCTTCAGATGGCTACATAGATCTGTAGAAGAAAAATCTGCAGATCAAAATACTTTAAAATCCTTTCTGCAAAGTGATTTCTTCAAAACTCAATCCCTCTCTGTTTGCGTAATCCTTTATATACATGTTAAAATCCGAGTTCTTTAGAAAAGCTTCCACAGCTTTGCACATAAGCCACTGCATTGGTTAGAGAGGCTGCGTGTCCATCCTTACCTGTTTTGGGGTAGCATGGTGTCCCATAACAACACACACTTTTACTTTGATGCTGTGGCAAAGTGACTTTTATAGCAAGGGAACATCACACACTTGCTGATATGAAGCTTAGTGAAAAAAAGGCTTGTAACCCTCAAATTTTTAACTTATTTGTTCTTCAAAATTTATCTTTTTTTGGCTATAAGAAGATTTTTTCCCTGTTTTCATTCAAGACCAATCCAAACCAGAATTTTTTACACTGCATTTTTATATCTCCTCTGTTATTATCACATACATGCACTCTATTAGCCACTGTCATGTGTTGCATAAAAGACACAGTAATTTCAATCTCTTCAGTTGAAAACAATTGCCATGAACAAGGCAAGGTCGAATATTTCTGGTTGAGAATCAGCCTGGCAGTGTCACTAGTGCCAGTTAACATTCAGGTAATTCCCTGCTTTCTGTCATAGCAGTTACAAGATAAAAGAACTGCATCCCCCTAACAGGGGAAAGAAGAAATAACTGAGTGTCTGGACAGTGGAAGAGGTTCCTTCCACCCTCTCTTCTGCTTCGCTCCTTTTCCCATATGTTTGCACACACTTCACTGTGTGTCTGAGGTGTAAACAGCCAAACTCTGAGTGACAAGGGCATGACAGCCAGAGCGCTCCAGAACATTCACCACTGAATTCCTACAGCACATCTGCAGGCTCAGAAAGCATGCAAGCCTTTGTATCCCTTTGGCATTCCAAAACATAACAGAAATGTAACTGTTGCTTCAGCAAGGGACTCCAGGACGTGCATTTGCAGGCTGTAATATTATTGCTTTCTCCAAGAACTAAACCCATCTGTCTGTCAGCCAACTACTTAATAGCAAAGGCAGGCAGCATTATTCTGCCTTGCTGATTAACTTGGACATGCATGTTGCAGGTGTCACCAACATCAGCCTTGTCTGGAGAAGCTCATCTGAGCATATCTTAGCACCAGCAATATGGCACACAGCACACAGTGTTGTGCTCCCAACGTCTGCTGGCTCTGCACTGCCCAGGGAAGTGTGTGCCATTCACAGAGACAACAAAACAGGCAGGGCTGTCACCGTCTCTGGGATAGCTGGCAATGGTCTTCTTCAGTCTTTGCTTACACCAGAAAGCACTGAAACTGAGTCTACTGGGTTAAAGTAAGGACTAACA
Source organism: Origma solitaria (assembly GCA_013397895.1). Classification (NCBI taxonomy): domain Eukaryota; kingdom Metazoa; phylum Chordata; class Aves; order Passeriformes; family Acanthizidae; genus Origma; species Origma solitaria. The sequence continues at coordinate 1,680,266 of VZRL01004973.1, read as the reverse complement.
TAAACAACATCAAGAGCAGAATTAATTTAAAGAAAGCAGTTGATATGTTTAAGTAAAGTTTAAGTAAAAGAGAGTAAAAAATAAAAGGTTCACATGTTCTTTGTGTAAATGAGATATAGAAAACATCTTTTATTCCAGCCTTTGCATTTGCTTTTTTGTTTTATTAATCTATCACCTATCCCTGCAACATGAACTGTGCTAACAAACCTGTGTATCTGTATAATGGCTCAAATATGACCACAGCACCCAAGCTTTCAAGCAGTTAAATACACAGGTGAATCCCCTAGTAAAGACAACACCTCTAGCTCAAGAACAAGACAGCAGGGAAATACAAAGCCAGTCTGTGAACAGCAGAACTAATGAAGCCTAATTTCCATTTGAACTCTTCCACAGTTGGGCTTCACACTTTCTGCCTCTCCTGGACTCTCCGCTGTGCTCTAAGGATGCCCTTACAGAGAAGCTGCTCTCTAAACTAAGAAGCAAGATCACACTGAAGCTGCTCCTTCCCACCAGTGGAACATCTCTTAAGTTTTACTGAATGCTTTGGAAATATTTTGTTTTGGAGCCCTTCTTCTTTCTAACAAATTTGGTGGGAATTGACCTATGGCTGGAAAAGTTATTCCTGAAAAAGTTGGTAAATGCAAACACACGCAAGTCACAGCACAATTACATGGAACTGGTTCCCTAACATAAGCAAGTTCCAAGTTGTTTGGCTGAAACACCACTAGAGCTGCAGGTGCCCAGAAGTCAATACAAGCCTGTTAGGACCATGCTCACAGTGCTAAGGAATACACTTTACACAAAGTGTGCAGGGAGGTTCTGAAGCATGAGCACAATTAAAAGGCAAACTGATCACTGCCCAGCTCTGACACAGCATCCCTGACAATCTAGTCAGACACATCTCAAAGTAGGGTGCTCAAAACCAGAAGTTTTTAATTTTTGTAACCACTTCTGAAATGTTATAGCCAAAAATAAAATGAATTTAACATGATTTTGGTAATTTACATATGATTCAGAGTATTTGTGCAGATAGGTATTTAGAGATAAATAGAAATTTCTTTAATATAACATATCATTTTTAGAAATATTTAGAGAACTACAAAACTTACGTATTTCACAGTTTGCACCAACCCATCCATGAGGACAATGGCAGGTGTAACCACCAGGCTGATCTATGCAAGTTCCAGCATGGTGACATGGGTTGCTGTCACAGTCATTTACATCAATTTCACATTCTTCACCTTACATAGGGGAAAAAAAATTAACAAAAAGCAAAGTTATGTATGGCAAGTGCCTGATGTAGCAAGTATATTCTCAGTCATTTAATTTCTCTCTTGTTGCAAGACACCTTACAGTGCAATACATCTTTATTCTCAGGAACTTCAAAAGGATTCCAAGAAGGAAGTATCCTCATCCAAGGAGATGAAAACAAAGCCTGAGGACCAAGGGACTTGACTAACCTCACCCAGACTCTGTCTCATTTCTCTAAATATAATTTCCATCCCAAGAAAATGTGGTATAAGAGTTGATCATGGACATTCTGATATGCTATACAATAATGTAGATAATCAGTGCCTAAGAAACTGACACTACAATGGAAATCTAATTCTTTTCCAAAGAATGTCCTTTAATTAGCACAGATAACAAAGCACAATTTGGTCTATAAAACAGCTATGAATGGGTTTACCTATTACTCTCACATTGGATATTACCTTACATGATTAACAGAACACCAGGTTGTAAATTATCTTGACATCAGGTACTTGGATTAGACCAATCACATCAGTCTAAGTACAAGGCCAAAGGATTAAATGGGTTCCTTCCCAGTACTCGGAAAGTGTAAATTGATTCATAACAAGTACTTTAGGGCTTTCAGCAATTGCATATTAAGATAATGGAATAAGCTGTTTCTTGAGCACACAGTAACTAAGGCCACTGTTAAAACATTTTCCAGTTTCAACAGTGTCCAATTAGTATATTGGCTTACCTGGAAATCTTCAAAATGCTATTTTTAAAATGCAATCTAGTCTCAAGTAGTAAAGTCATAAGCCATGCTAAATAGCTGTTAGCTTAGTGAAGTCCCTGGTAACAGGCATTTTTGCTACAAAGTTCAAAGCAGATGTAAGTAATATCAAAAATTTTTCATTCTCACTAGACTGATCGTATTCAGCAAAGTCCAAATTAATTTATTTCTTGAAGAGACACAGTCTCACTTGGTATTTGTCTTCCTCTGGACACGGTGAACAATGACAACTAGACTTTCTGTGCAACACAAATCACTTGCCTGCATATCCAGGTGCACAGATACATGTAGCATTTAGACCTTCGCTGTCACAAGTGCCACCGTTTTGGCAGTTGATGTTAACACAAGGATCTTTGTATAATTCACAGTGCCTTCCTGAAAAGGAAAAATTAGTAATTGCCATTGACATGACCAATATTGGTGGCATGAAATCAGTACATGCAATAATGTGACTTCACCCAGATGAGTGTGCAGACTGCAGACCTGTCCTTTTAGGCTAATGATATCAGAACACTAAAGGCATGTGTTTTATGCTGGCTAAACTTTTTACACACATACCTCCTCTCTTCCTACAGGCTGTGGGCTACGAGAGGTAGGGCAATTTCTGTGTAGAAGAACTACTGGATGTCTATGAAAAACCATATAATGAAGCATAAACTGAGCAGTTATCTAAAATTCTTCAATAAAATGTAAACAATAATTGTGTTGACTAAGAATCTTATGTAATAACTTATTTACTAATATACATAAGCATGCCTCTAAATGCCTCTCATTAACTTTTACTGGAAAATGAGGGGTATTACTAACTAAGGTAATAAAAAAAATTATTCAAATGTATAGTTAAAAGTAAATATTTGGATGGCTCTACTTCATGCCACTACCTTCGCTCTTTCATGGCCAGTGTAGGCCTTGTGAATCCAGCAAGTTTGCCTTGCAGAAGACAGTGCAAGCTATATCTGGCATACAGAACATATACCACAGCATATTCCCACCTAGGGATGGGGAGAGAGACTCTAATGCCACTGTCTACTGTTCAGATAAAACTTCTTCTTATATGTATACACACACACATATATACACACACACATACACACTACAGACCTGCCAGAATCATTTTGCTAACATTTGCAGTATTGGCAGCAAAAAGGCAGAGCGCTCTAACTGAGCACCCTGGAGGTGAGGAGCAGCAGGCGCAGCAGCCCACAGGAAACCCTGGCACAAGCTCCAGGCCTGCCCAGCCCTGGCAGCTCTTTGTGCAGCAGCCAGGGCGTGTGGAGGCAGAAGGGCCACTGCAGACAGGCAGGGCGGGGATGGTGGTGCCAAGACCTGGGGTCTCTGATGGCCCACATCATATCTTGAGCTGGGTACCTCGGGGCCATGCTTTAGTGGCACTGAACACCTTAGGCACGGGAATGATGGGAGCTCAGCAATCAGCAAAAACTGCTGCCAGCAGCAGGTGCCCTGCTGCCATTGACAGCACAGTGTACTCTGCGCCCAGGGCTTCCAGCCGCACAGACAGCTTGGAGGAGAAGAGGAACATCATGGTGAACATTATGGTCAAGCGCTGCTTAAACTGGCATGAAAAGCTGAGGGTCGTTTCCTCACCAGGCCTCTGAAATTATGAATTCTGTACATATTGTCAAAGAGCAGGGCAATCACCAGCATGAAATAGATATTTAGCCTCAAGCAGCTGTTAAGTGAACATTACTTACCAGCACAGATAAGGACTGATATGCTTAATGAGAAAATGCTGGAGCGATGTTCCTTAAAACATAGTCATTCTGTGTAAAATATTTATTTATTTGTTTATTTATTTATTTATTTTTAATCCTAATGGCACGTAAAACTACATTCAAAATGTTCTCACAGCATGAGTCAACACAGAGTACACTAAAAAATACCACTTTAGCCCTCCCCAGAAGGACTTGTCACATACCAATGATATGTGTTACAGCTGAGATTTACTGTGAGAGAAAAAATTTTGTATAGCCAAACCAACACTCTTCTCATCTATTTTATAAATTACTTAAGAAATACCAAAGACAGATTCCATTTGAACATAGATCTAAGAATAGCTGCAATTAACATGGAAAAGCGGTCACAGACCTACTACTCTCTCTGGGCTTTACAGTCTTCTAAATGAACAATCAATATAAAAATATTATTTCTACTCCTTTGTGCTAATCTATTTCAAATACTAGTCTTCTATTACTATGTTTTTAGCTCACTTCACTGGAGAAAATTAGTAAAAAAATTATTCAAAAGCTCTCCATGTAAAGGCTCATAACAATAACTGACGAAAAAGCCTATTTAACAGTTATGTTTTCTTTTAAAAACTCATCACTTTCTAACGTATGTTAATTACAGCAGAAAAAAAAAAACACCTGAGAAGAACAGAGAGAATCCATTTGTGCCCAGACAAGGACTTGCATTCCTCACAGATGAGCTAAATCTGAAGTATCATTTGAATAAAGATTATGGGATCAGGATCAATACAGAAGTTTGTCTCCAATAATTTTATATGAGGGATATATTTCTGCTCAGTGGAGGATATGGTGTCTATCTGTAACAGAACCTACCACAAAAAAATACAGAGAACAATTCCAAAGGCCAGCCTACCTTCGTATTCAGCGAGGCACACACACTCGTAGCTGTTGACAAGGTCTCTGCAGGTGGCTCCGTTCTGGCAGGGTGCAGAGAGGCATTCATTATATTCCTCCTCACAGTAAAGGCCATGGTAACCTAAATCACATGAAGAGGAATTAAAAATAGCTGTGAAACACTTCCCAGTAAAAATTAACAATTAGGCAACTACAGACTGTGGGCAGATGCTTGCTAATTTAAATATACTCCGCAGACACGTGTCAAGATGCTGATTTTAAAGGCATCTGTTCCTCAGGTGAAAATTTGCAAGAAAATATTGGAAGCACAATGTTCTGAGAGAAGCCCCTGTCATAAACCACAGTGAGGTGTAAGGATGGAGGCTGGTGGCAGAGGCCAGAAGCAGCAATGTGAATACCCACACTCTGATTGTAAAAAGAAATACAGGAATATCGACTATCTCCCAGCTCCTTTGGATCCTTGCCTCAAAGCCACTTTTCATCAAAGAGGTGATAATTGTTTAACAGTGGTTAGAATGATAACATGTTTTAGCTGTAATGCTGTACAATGTCAAAACACTGTAGAAGCATTAAGGTACTTCCATCTTTACAGAATTCTCGAGCCATAGGCAGTATTACAGCCTGATTAGCTATACATAGAAAGCAGAAGCAGAGAAAAGCTACACAGCCTGTTAACAGCCATTGAGTCATTTGTATTATGAGATAAGAAAACAGGAGTTAATCCACTTGAAAACAGCACCTTTTTCATTACTTAGGGTGCCACACAATCATTAGTGTTAACAGCAGCTGAAATTACAGATGTAGTGTAGTCTATGATATAATACCATGCACTGGAACAGTGCTCATGTGCTTATAAAAGCTTGATTTACTCATTACATTAAAAAAGCATGAGATGAGTGAATGTTTAATGAATAAACACACAATGAGCACGAATACAGATGCCAGGGAAAAGGCCTAAAATACAAAGTGTAGATTATGTAGTGTGATTTTATTTCTTAGAGTTATCTCTAGATAGTAGCAAAACTCATGAAATGAATGGAGGGTATCTTTCATGAACAAAGATCCAAAGAGAGGGGCAGATTCTCATCGTAATAAGTGGCAATCTATATTTAGTATCCTGGTCTAATTTTTCCCCAAAGTTCATAGAATCATAGAACATAGGACAAATGCTGCCTCCAGACACCATTTGCATTCGCCCTCTCCCTCCCTATTGTGGATAATTCAAAACAAAATTTTATGAAGATACAGCTGTTAGTACTACTCAAGATGTACAGACACTTATGATTCTCAAAAAATCATCCTTTCATAGGAAATAGTTGGACTAGTAACTTACTAAGAAACATTTCAGAACCACTTTCTCCAATACAGAATGAATTATGCTAAACATTATGGGGTTTCTTACTAGCATACATTGAAGTTTATCTAGCTTATGATTCGATAAAATATCCTTATGTAGTGAGATCTGTAGCCAACATACAAACCACCAAAATCAGATGGGAGAATCAGAAAGAAGAACAGATGGGAATTCCCAGTGTTTAACTGCAATTAGCTATTCTCGGAAAAAATGTTTCCCACTTCTCACCTTTCCAAGAGAACGAAGGGAATTTGTGACTAAATAGTTGTCTGGTTTTCAAAATCAATATGAACTACGGTATCACCTCCTCAGGCTGCAGCCAGCCCACGCTGCCAGACACTGCACGCAGCCAGGGAAAGATGTTTCCTCTCTCCACGAGAGGGCAGGTCTCACCCACACACCATTTCACCCTCCTCGTCCTCCCCCTGGGGCCGCAGCTCCCTTCTTGTGGAACTGCTGGGATGGAGAACGTTCTGCTGTGGGACCCCCTGAGGGAAAGGCGTGCTTCTCCTCAGGGGGATAAAAGGCACCCTGTCATTCTTAATGAGCCTTTCTCATTGTGTTACTGCTTTTAAATTATACTGATATATAAACCACTATAGTTACACTGAATTCATACATATATCATATATCTTAAAAAAACTACATAAATCATTTCTATATTTTTGTTGAAGAATTTAGATTGAAACAGGAGAATTTTTCATAAATAACTTCAGAGTAATGGATTCTAGTGTGGTTGCTTCCTCTCTTTCTAGCAGTGCTACGATTCTGCTGCTTTGATGTTCACAGCCAATGCCAAATGCAGCTCTTTGCCTCTTTTGTGGTGTGCAAAATCTCTGTGGACGTATTCAGAAAGAAAGAAAAAATACCTACATTAACAACACTTCTCCAGCTACTGTGTCCTGAACAGGATTTTAAAAAAACACAGTAGGCATTGCAGCTTCAAAAAAAGGGCAACTTTTTTCCAGGTCACTTGAAATTGGAAAAGCCTTCAGTAAGAGCATCTTCATGAACTCAAGCAGAACCTGAAAGTCCCATTCTGATATGCTCTCTTCAGAGACTGGGGAATGGACAAGGAACCTTACAAAGCCTAAAACGAGATGTCCCTATGTTAGCTATTTTCCCTCTACGTGACTGTCCTTCTGCTACTGGTCTTTACAAAGGCAGAAACAGATCTGCTGCCATTCTCCTCTTGATCCCCAAATTCTTCTTCCTCTTTCTTAAGCAGCAGGGAGGCTGCCTCGAAGAGAGCAGGTTATTTTCCTGATGCTTCCTGGCATGGCCTTCAGAGAGCCACATGCAGAACTGCACTGTCTCTGCACATGGCTGTTAAAAACTGCAGAAGGAGAAAAGGGAAAGGGAGCGCACAATCTGTGTCACACGGGCTGACGAGGAGAAGACATGGGCTTCGTCAAAGCCTTCAAGAGCAAAAGATACAGCAGAGTAATCTCTCAAGAATATCTGCACTATCGGGTTAACAAAAGAAAGAGGCAGAAGCTTATTCTCCCTTTAGAAATCAATAAAGAACAAAGCTGAAAGATTTTTACCCTTTTTAGACACTAACTCCTCAATAGTGATTCCTTGGGCTTATCCATACTTAACACTTCACCCAGTCAAGGCAGCAGGACATAAAATCCCATCCTTATGGGAAAGCCTAATGGGGAACAGTGCAAAAGTGCTCGGCTTTGCAGGGAACAGCATCAATCCATATATTTGGCTGTTCACTAACACAGAGCTATATATCCAGGAAATAAAGGTGTTCAGCTAAAGTCAGAGCTTATACAGCAATTAAATAAGAGAAAGAGACAAGATTGCTCCAGATGGCAGGAAGGTAGGAAGCCATGCTTACCAGCCATGGCCAGATTGCATGGAAGGTTGTCTTAATGTAGAAGTGGAAACAAGATGAGGAAACAGAAGCAATAACAGGCTCAGAGACAGTCAGGAACTGGAATTAACCTCAAGTCACTCCTTCCAGAGCTCACATATCCTGCCCCAGTTACAAAATGTGAGAAGGGGAAAGACAGAGAAAAGAAAAATTGCAACTGCTACAGAAAAATGTTGCACTGGCCTCTGCAAAGGCACTAAAATAAACCTATGCTCCTAGAACCATCTATTAAGCTGCATGAGCAGTAAAATCAAAGGAACATACTCCATAGTACTACCTCTAAAGCTGCAGCCACTTTTTATACCCTGCAGCACTTTTTCTAAAACTCCTTTCTTTTTTTTTTCCCAAATGTTCTATATATGCCATCATATATATTTATATAGAGGGCAGGTGTTAATGTCTGTACATGTGCTTTGCAGTTTCAAAATCTGTCTTTTAAAAACTCAAATCCAAAACTTTTCTGCAATATTAAACTATGCAATTTCTAGCTACAATTCTTCACTTTGGATCAGACAAAATTAAAAATACTATAGCAAATATTTGCATTTGAAATTTATAAGAGTCGCTGTATTAAAATAATTGAATATAAAGAATAAAAAGGATTAAGAGAAAAGGTTTAAGATAAGGAATAAACTGCTTTGGGATACAGGGACTAAATAAACATTCTATAAACAGACACAATGGGGTCCACTAGTTTCACCAAGGAGGTTCCAGATGAGAAAGCCAACAAATGAGCAGAACCTTTATTAGAATTAGTTCTTTAATTTGGGGTAAAAGCAGGAAAACACGACAAACTTTGAATCTAATGTCCAAACATTAAGTATTCCTTTGTTACTTGTAAAAGGTCAGGTGATAAACATTAATAACTGGGGCATGCAAGCTATAATAAAGATTTAAGGTAAGGTTTCATGTATGATTGAAAAATCCAACACACAACACAAAGTAGGTATGGTTGCATAGGCTTGGGAATTCTACAGAGCTCCTCAGCAGACATTTGAAGTATGTTCCACTTGGAAATAACTTACACACTTTTCCTTCCATTCTGGAAAGAGGAACATTTAAAAGTATTAGACTGCTTTCCAAGTTAGCTTGTACAAATTCGCCTTCTGTACAAGCTATTAGATGATGGAGATTATAATGATGCCCACACTGAAAGCCAACACACACACACAAAATCAGTAGTAAATGTCTGGTTGTTCATGTTCTGCAAATTGTGCAGATATTCAAGTATAACTACTATCATTTATCATTCTTCAAATCTGTGCACTGGCCAAAAAACCATGGAAGCCAAACTGCCTACCAAACAAGGAGACTGGCACAGGCCTTGGGCTAATTGGAACTATTTTAAATTCCTCTCCTGTTTAATTTTTGAGGCAGAATTAACAGAGATGAAAATCAAACTGACACTGTAAAAAGTGCATAAAGGAAGGATTGCATTCAAGTCACGCATATAAGCAAAACCCTTAGGCACTTTGTTAGAAAATTGTTGTGGTTAAATACACTAATATGTTTCAATGGTTAAAGCTTTTACTTGAGACTCTTATAATCTTGTACGCATAAATTTAGAAGTGCTGTCAACAAATGTATTATAAGGTAACACTACTACTGTATTGTCTGCATTTCACTTTCCTATTTTTCTGCTTTATAAAAGAGGATGTAATTTAACTATAAATCTGTCAACTCCAACAACAAATTTCCATTAGCTTCTGGTAATTTGTGAGTATGTCCCGAAAAAACTTCTAATGGTCTCTAAACTTCCACATCTCTAAACAGCAGATAAGTTCTGGCACCACCTAAAAATGCTGAGTTAGTAGATTTTATTACAAAATCCCCATATTCACAAATATCCATGAATAGATTGGTAGGATAGCTGTACATCCTGCTAACTGAGATGGAACAGACGAAGAACTGTGACTGGTTTCTCACAAAACAAGGAAAAGCAGCAGAGGTATTCCTCCGAAGGGAATGTAGAACATGTCACAGCTCCTAACTATCCAATATCATTCCTTAGTTTATCCCTTGTATGCTGGAAATTTGTTTTATTCTTAGTTTCTTCCATTTTCAAGTATATAGCTTCATAGGAACAGACTTTAAAAAAGAAAAGGTGCCAAAATTATTCAAGTGAAAACAGAGATTGGTGCTCCCTCTGTAAGTGCTTAAGCAGTGGAGGATGTGTAGCGCTGGTTATCATACATTCTATCTGCTACTTCCCCGATTAATTATCCTTGCCAAAATGTACAAAGGGAACTATAAGCACCCCAATATTCTGTTATATTAGTACAATGAAGAAAAAAATCTGGAGCTAAGCCAATTGCTACCCAGAGCCCATGACTGTCAGGCTGTGCTGTCAACCAGTTCCCAGCTGAGTCTCCTCACCCAACTCACCTGAGCAGCACCACAGGATCTTCTCTAGACAGACAATTGATGTAAGCTTGAAGGGCAGAACTAAACCCTTTGGAGTAGCCAATATTTTCCCTTCTCAACCTTTGTTCAGCCACCTTCTTTGTTTTGCTCCTTCCCTAATGATCGGTGTCACATCTTCCATTCTCTCTACCAAATACTGTAACTCCAACAGTGCTGATGCCTTGCCTTTAAAAGATTTATCCTGCAGACTACAGTTTTGTAATGCAGCTGTAGAGCTCAGCCAAACCATATGGATCTCAGTGGGTTATTGCAGTGCTCGCTCTGCAATTTTTGGTTTTCCAAGTGCAATGTACAGATTCCTATCATTACTCCAAACAGATAGAACATCTGCTCAATGTGTTTTATGGATGGAAAAGCAAAAAAGGAAGTCACTTTAAGCTATATATGGAACCTACATATAAAAGTATTAGAAGATTTACAAAGCACGTAACTGCTGGTACAAACCAGGGATACAGAGGCATCTGTAGCTGGTTCCAACGCTGCGACAAATGCCATGTGCACATGGATTCAGAGCACAGAAGTCAATCAGCTGAGCACATGTAGGTCCTGTAAATCCAGGACTGCAGCTGCAGGAGAAGGCAAGTCTGTCTGCATAACAGGTTCCATTGTTCTGGCAGGGAGATGATGCACAAGGGTCTATTTTGTCCTCACAAGTGGTTCCTAGAAACCCTAAAAGAAATAAATGGGTTTGATAAGTCAGCGTTCTGATATGCATACAATTTCACTAAGTAAAGCATGTTACTTTTAAAAGTAAGCCATTGAGAGATCTATATTCCTTTCTTTTTTAACTCTAAGAATATTATAAAAATACAGAATTCTTATATAATAACTCTAATTTTGCCCACTAACATTCTACGAAAAAAGATGCTTCAGCTAAAATCATACTACATATGATTAAGGCAGCGAATTGCAGAAATATTTGCTGACACTGACAGTGCTTATCTGCTTTCTGAGTGAATCTGGCTAGAAAAGCAGAAGAGATTTTCTGAAGATCAGGAGCTGGCTAGCCTAGAAAAAAAGAAAAAAGCCAAAACTGACCTATTTTTCCTAACTGTTAATGTGTATGTTAAGTATAACAACCTCTTAAACAGAACATGGGTTTATTGAGTTTCAATAATTTAAAGAATATCTTTTACAAGAAGAGACTTCTCATTAGCAGGAAAGACAATGATTTATTGAAGCAACACCGTGCCAAAAATAGACATAGGGAAAGGATATTCTTGCAAGGGAGCTTTTTCTAATCGGATGTAGAGACGAATTATATTTTAACAAATTGCAGTAACTAACTACAGCTTGTATCTATACACACACATACTTCATATATGCAGTAACACAGTGCATGGTTATTGTATCCAAAAGCAAGTCAGAAAAGCATATTCAAATTCTAGCAGCCATCGAGATAAAAGAGCAAACTTTTTTTTTTTTAATAAGTATTTGGTCCATGTGTACAGACCATAATTTTTCAGGCTTACAGTTCCCTGGAACACTTTATATTGTAAAACAGCTCTCAACATTACAATAGAATATTAAACAAAGATGAGTAACCCACACAGAGCATACTACAGAGATCTACTCACAGAATTAACAAAACTCATATTATTGGAACTAAGAAAAGATGGGAAGGCCACAACTGCTTGGTGAGTTCCAGACAATGTAGGATTTTTTTTGGTCACAGTTTACAGCAGGATTTGGGGTATTTTCAAAATACTAGGTCCTGGACAAATAACTTTAAAGGTCACATTTCCCTGATATGTCCATAAGTCTTACATCAGAGGTATGGAATGAAAAACATGGAAAAAATAATCCAACTTAAAAAAAAAGAAAAAAATTTCAAAATAATAAAAAAAAAAAGTAACCAGAAAGAAGAAAAGAGAAGAAACAACCTACAGATTGGACTTTTAAGTTTTGATCACAAAAGACCAGGAAAGAAAATCAGGTCTGGCAGGGCACAGATGAAGAACCGGCAAGAGCCTTCTGTCCTCTCCATTTTGCTATCCTATGGCTCCAATTGCTTCATGGGCTTTGTCAGGACCACCTGCTCACCAATGCTGAAGAGAGAGAGCCTAAAAACAGATACTGTGGAATCATACTCAAGGTCCCTCCCGTAGATGATAACTCACCATCAGAAACTGCAAGGAACAGAAACCCTGAGAGCAAGGATGCAAGTCCAGCAATGGTTCGCTGACAAATTTAAAAAGCCTGTGCTGTTATAATAAAATCTTGGTCAGATTTAAAACAATCTGCAAGGACTTTTAACTATTACCAGGAGACCATCAGCCAATGAGTCCAGTGAAATCTCTCAAGTAACTCTGAAACCAGATTAAAAAGGATCTAGGAGATCTGAGGTCACACAATGACACTAATGCTGCTTCACTACAACCTTTGCAGTAATCTTCCCTCCAAAGAGGAGGTTACTGGCAGATGGCTAATGTTTCAAGTGACAAAGCACTTCAAGAACATATGCAGGTTTAAAATACACTAAAACATGTTGCTCTTGTGCTATCTTTGACTGCACTGTGAAATGTGTTTAGGTGATTCTGGAAGTTCAAATCTCAAGTATGAGTTAAATACCTGAGAATACTCAAAGCAGAAAATGTGGAAATCTATTATTCTGGCATTTCTGAAAATACATTTAGATCCATATCAGTACAATTGTTGAAAACAAATAATGCAAGTAATAACTTTAAAAATCACTTTCAGAGGTGTATTGACTGAAAGCAGAATCAAAATCTGGAGAAAAAAAAAATCAGCAGTGTTTATCTGCCGACAATTATACCCTGAACCGCTCTTCAACCAACTAACGTGAACCCAGACCTGCATCTAGGTCATTGCTGGTATAAAGAGAACATAACTGAAATGCGAAGTCTACTGGTAATTTGAAAGATCTGAATGCAAAAATGACCAAGGAATAACGTGGAAGATAAGGGGAAAGGCAATATTTGAAAATATTTATACTGGTAGAAACCACAATACAATGCTTGTGGTGACATGGATCAGGTCATTTGGCTAGTTATCAAGACAGTAACAGCCTTAAGTGAGGTTATATGCTTTATAAATCGCTACAGACCTCCAGGGCAGTGATAGAAACTAGATCAGAAAAATGTTTTCAGAGACAGAAAAGCTCTGGATAAATGCCAGACTTCTCATCATAGTGGGATTGTAATTACTTGGCTACTGAAAGCTGAAGAGCCCTGTGCAAGTCAAGGAAGTGAAACATTTGCTGAAGACACTGCAGAACTGCCTTTTATACAGAACAACTGTAGAACAAGTAACTTGTCTGAATGTTACATTAGACACAATTCCAAGAATTACAAATATGTGAAAAATTAAGTCTGTGAATTGCTAGGGTTCAGGATTACAAAACCTTTAACTGAAATACAGGCATAAGTACTGAAAGAAATATAAGCAATTTATTATTTTCCCTATTGAAATTTGTCTTGTGAGGAAATAGAAATAAATGGTATTTTATCAGAATTCTGTGAAGAGAAAAGAGTTACTAATCAGAAAGATCAAGAAATCATTAAAACACTGTAAGAGTTTGATCGAAATTCACCCTAGCTAAGTCTTTATGGATAAAGATGAATAGAGGCTAAACCCATTCAAGCATAAAGAAGAAGTCTATTAAAAATAAGAGCAATTTGGGAAGGTGCCAGATAAAAACATTAGATTAGTGGAAAGTACCAGAAACTAAACAGCCATAAAAAATTTTAATTAACAACAAAATGTTCTTCAGGTAAATTAAACTCTCTTATGGTAATATGAAGAATTCTGCATTCTAATCACCAATAACCTTGGGAAATCTTCCATATGCAACAGCTGTGTGACCCAGTTTCCTGGAATCAAGACCATAAATGGGTTTATTCTATGCAAACTTAAAAAAGTTAGAATGGCATCTGCAAGATGTACTAGAGAAAAAGGCTTTTACATGAACAATGAAGGAGAGAAAACAGTGAAAACCTTGAAAGTTAAACTATTTTAAATCTTGGCAAATAACTTCTGTTCTCCAAGTCAATGGAGATTTATGGTGACAATGTACATTTTCTAGCTGCTATTGCAAATCAGCACATATGAATCACAGCTTAGCATCTTCTATAGCTGTCAAATTCTATTTTCTAAACCACAGAAACCATAATAAGAGCATTCATAAATTTATTGCTTTCCAGTATTTTCAGAAATACCTGCAGATATTTCAGGACACTTTTGCTCAGTGTGTTGCCAGCAGTAGTTACCTGCAGCTACTCAAATCAAACTGTCAACAGTAAAATAAAACCAGTCCTAAAACATGAATTTCAAGTAATCTATATGTTAAACTCTTTACCATGGCATTGCTTTTTCTCTCTGTCTTCTTCTATTCTAGAGGATGTCTGTGACAACCATTATTGCTGATGACCATGTTTCAAAAATATATTAACCCGAATGAAAATATTCCTGCCCCTTCTGTCCAAGCTGGTGACCTCCACACAGAGCAAGCAGGAACAGCCCAAGAACCCAGGCTGGTTTTATGGGGCTGGCCAGCTGAATGCAAGCTATTTTTATAAAAGATTAATGTTTTCCTATAACACTGAAGGCAGTTCATCTGTACTTATCATCAGGACATTAAACTTGCATGGAACAGAACTTCAGAAACATCTTGCAATAGAAGTTTATTTCTTTATTATAACTGATCTGCACTTTACTCATTACTGTCTGGCTTTGTTCTAAACCATGACCCACTACTAAATTATTTTAATATTATCTTAGGAGCAAAATTAACAAAGGATCTCCAATTCTTTAAAATATGCAAAACAAATATATACCTAAGTACCAAGTCTTTCATTCGATCTAATTTTACAAGCTTTGTATGTGGAAGGAACAGATTTCCTCAGCAAACAACCAGGCAATTTCCATACAGTTGTTTATTTTTATTTTAACTTTTAACAAAGATCTCTATGAATTGGATAACTACACAAGTAAGGATAACTAGCTTCAACACCTCTGAAACCTATGTTTATTTATTTAATAATATCTGTTTATTCACTTAATGTAATGACATTTATTTATTCCAACCAGGAATATTTTTGTATGTTTCCAATTATTATTTGTGTATTTCATTCCACTTTGGGGTATTTCGGAAATACACATAACTTCTCAGAAGCTTAAAGAAAATTGAGTAACCAATTGATGAGCAGTACCCCAATCAGCTCAAATAAAATGTATTAATGTCACTACAATTACTGTCACTACAATAGTCTGTTATACATTACAGTAAGTGGAAGAAAATGAGAGGACATATCTAAGAGTGATAAGGGTGCTTACGGAATGATTCTGAATATAAATTTCAAATAACCATGGTCGGGTTGACATGTTTACTATGTAGGATTAAGGATGTCTAGAAATTGTTTTGCACGATCACTTGAAGGTAATATTTACCAAACATATGTTTATTGACATAAAATTAACAAAACAATCAAAGATCCCTATCCCACTGTAAGCAAGTACAAGATCCAAACATTATTTTCACAATAACAGTGTCAAAATTTTAAACAAACTCTTTGGTCTTTAGTATTGTTTAAGCTTCTTCACTATAAATTCCACTGTAAAATCCAATTTTCTCTTTAGCACAAGTGATTCAACAACTTTAAATAAGAGTTTCTTTTCTGACATATTTTGTATATTAAAACCTACAGTTCATCCCACAGAAAATGGAATCTGTAAGCATAATGAAATTTTCTTTACTAAAGGACTCTTAAGAAAGTAAAATTGTCTAAAGAATAATCATGAATTGTTCATATCTGAGATAGGCTGCTTTTTCAGTGCCTCAGATCTGGCCTTCTGTCAGTTATCACATGGTTTTCCATGAACCACAGATCTCATTTGTAAAAGAAATGCACAATCTCAAGATCATCCTTCATTATTTCCATCTCCTTCCTTTATCTGCCATCTTTTTCTTTTCCCTTTGTGATCCTTGGCATATTTTCTCATCCTTTTCTGCCTAACCAAATTGTATCTCCAGTCTGTAGTTCTTACACAAACGTAAGCTCCTTGGCTACCTTTCCCTACTGTGCTGAATTAGCACTACAGAAAGAAAAGCCTTTTTTCAACAAGCGATTACTATTGAGCACAGCAGAACAGAAGCAGAGCAAGAGACCTCACTTAAATTAGAAAATTGGGGGTTGGTAGGCAAATTTGCAAGTTACTGAATCTGCAATTTTCAGTTAACTATCCTTTGTTGTATTTACAAAAATTACCAAATCTCTTCAAAACCCAAACAAAAGCTCCCAAATTATGCTTCTGTAAGAGGATAACACCTCAAAAGATGTAAGAAGATCAAGGGACAGTCATTAGTAAACTTAGACAATACATTTTGTTAAATCAACTCTTTCTTTCTTTCCACAAAATACTTGAATTCTTCAGCTTGTTGGCGTTAGACCTTCCAGAACAAAATGGAAAAGCAACACCTTATTAATTAACATGCCCCTGATGCTGCTCCCGAGCAATAGCTGGGCTCCGGCAGACAGGCTGTGGCATTTCTGTGCCAGCACTCGCCCTCATCGCAGGGACAGCCCAGCTGGGTAACTTCATGGGAAACACTCAGTCTTTGAACCACCAGCAGCTATTAGGGAACCTTGGAGAACCTTTGGGATTGCTCTTGACTGACACATTATCACAGACTGGCACAAGAGAAGCAACCACGCACACAAGATGTCATTTGTTCCTGCAAACCTAAGAATGATTTTCTCATGTCCAAGGAACTAATATAAAACTAAGAGAAATAATCCTGGCCAGTCCAGAAAATGATTCCTGAAATTATTCTATGCCTCCAAAGGCCTTTTCTATATTGGAAACAATGCAGGTCAATGTTCAATACCTAATTTCAGAAGGATTTATCAGTGTATTTCGGTAAAACTTTTTACTTTCCTCAGTGCTTTTGAAAACATTTATACCATATGAGCATGTCAGACATATAAATGAGCAATCAGAGCAACAGCTTTTCCCCCAATTCCATTTTTGCTCTACAACACAGCTGTTCTCAGAAACATGGGAATAATACTGGAGACTAGAACTGGTAACTGCACAGGAATTCTCAGAAAGACGACCCAAAAAGTATGTTTGCCTATCAACAAGGCCCAGGAGCAGAAAGGTACTTCTTGAGTTGCTAAGGAACTGGTTTGTTTTTCACTTTCCTCTGGAAGGGTCAAAAATCATATTGTGTCTTTAAGAGAAGTCCAGAAACCATAGAAAACCTCAACACTCCAAGCAGAAAAGAGGCGCAAGCTTGTAACACATAATAAAAACAGAAGTGCCAACAAACAAAAAGACCAGAATACTGAGAAAATGATACCAATGTGCCTGGAAGGAAAAAAAGCAATGCATCCCGCCTAAACACTAAGACAGTACAGTAACAGCACCAAAATAAGCCTACTTAAAGCAGAGCACAACACAGAAACAATTGGAAACTTATCATACACAAATATGGATCAGTGGAAAAGAAAGGAGCAGAAGATAAATATCCAAGGAACAAAGCAGGCAACAGGACTGAGGAATCAAGTATCTTAACACAGAGTTATCCAACCACGAGCACACAGAGAAGAGGCATCAGTGGCTTGGTTCTCCTGCAGCCAAAAAGCTGCTGCCAGTGGGAATTCAGCACAGCAAGCAGGGGCACAGCAGAAGCTCTCCATCAGCCTGCTTGGGACAGGGCTCCAGAGGGACGTGCCGGGAGGTTCCCGTGGCACAGGGCACAGCGTGGGGCCCTGGCACAGGCAGCAGGTGCCTTTGCAGGAGCAGCACTCGCGCCAGGGCCGTGGGCCAGCCTGAGCTGGCAGCCAGCCCCTCTCCTGTCCCAGACAATCGCCCCTGGCATGGGATCCCCGAGCCCTGGAGCAGCCACCGCCCTGCTCAGTGCCCAAGGCAGGGATGGCATGAGCAGGGCACTGAGAGCTGCTACAGGCACCACAGCACAGCCCAGCAGAGCCACCCAGGCACCGCAGCCCACCTGTGACCCTGTCCCGTGGGCAGCAGGAGAGGAGCTGAGATAGGATCAGCATATTCATTACAGGTCATCAGGAGTGAGCAATTAATGAGCCACACACAGAAACAAATATGGCAGATACAACACAACCAAAAATCCCAGAAGCTGTTTTCCCCAGCATTATTGGGAAGATCACTTCCTGCTCAGCATCCTTAAAGAGTCTTGAACAGATTTCCTAAGAAAATAGCAAGTAAATTATTGACTAAGTCTAACATCTAATACTTTTTTCCTGAATTTCACTACTATTTATAAGGGAAACAATTTCCAAAATTTCTCCACATGCAGGATTTGTACGGCTGTCAATATGTCAATGTCTGTGTTTCAACACAGCTGTTAAATGTTAAAGCACAGCACTCTAGAAAAGCAAGGAATCAGTCTGAAGAAACTCCAAATAATCTTCATTATTAAGCAGGTAGATATTACCAGAGCAGTCATCAAAGACTTGCACCCTTAGAGCAAGCATAAGGTGCTGGCAGAACAAAACCAACATCCACAGATCAAGAAAGGACAGAAGTATAATTAGTTCAAAGTTCTAATCTTAATTATAAATAACTAATAGGAGGCTTCATAATTGAAAGCTTCCACTCATGATAATTTTTTCATGCGCAATTTAGGGATCTGTCATTGCAGTCAGCACAGTGTTATGAAAGCACACTCTGGCATTGGGGTGTCCTTGTTTCACATTTACAGGGTTTACCATCGAGAATCTGTGAGACTCTTTCATGTCAGGAAAGGAATATATCCAAATGGAAAGAAGAATTAATTAAAACCTTGGGGGATTGAAATAATTCCTTTAGTTTTCATTATTACTTTCACACACATTTTAACCAACCAGGCCATATGCAGAAATGTGCAAATACTACAAGGGAGGCATCTTTTTCTCACACATTTAGTGGACAACATAAAAAACAGATCACACCCTAGGTCTCCTCAAATTCACCTTTCTCATCAGTGCTGGAGCCTGATTTCTAATGAGGAATGAAAGAACATTTCTGCACCACATATACTCTGAAACACTCAACTCCTACAACACTTCATATCCTATTGCTGATTATACCAAGATTTCTCATCTGGTTTTCTTTTCAGCTTACAATTACAGGCTAAGGCACAATTTTAAGAACATTTAAATTTATATACATCTACATATCAATAGAACTGAAAATTTAGACTAAGTACACCCCACAAAACAGTATGAGGTACTAGACAGGTGTTTGCACTTTACCTTCTGGGCACTGACAACTGAATCCATTGATGTGGGATGAGCAGGTACCTCCATTCTGGCACGGCTGCTGGATGCAATGATCAATCTCTGACTGGCACAGCTCTCCAGTGTAACCTACAAAACAGCTCACAATACTCAGAAGATGGAGCAAAAATGAGGGTTTACTACTAAATGTATTGCTCGGTCATTCAAATAGTACCATTACTTTTCTTGAATAGAATTAACCAATATAAGCAATAGAATCCAGGACAATCTTCTAATTTCTTATAAAATGGGATTTCTAATTAAAACATATACTTCAGTGGAGAAACATTAAAAAATAGCAGAATTCTAGAGACTACAAGAGTTGTATTTTCCCAACAGCAACATTCTGACATCACTAGAGAATTGGCAATAGGTGCTGGGTCCTCATCAGTACCCATATAAAAAAAAAAAAAAAAGGAATTTTGGCATGGTTTTCAAATGCAACTTGAATCTCAAGTCAATAATCTTTAGCAAGACTTTAAACAGAACTTGACACTATAAATTATTTGTGCACATGCTGAATGACTGTCATTTGCTCCTACTTTTGGGCTTCAAAAAGTGTTTATTTTAAGTGGGAGCTGTGAAGAACTTGCTCAGCACAGTTGCAAACCCTTCCAAATAAGCTTCTATAAGTTCACAAGCTACAGATTGTGTGTACTGTACTATTTGACCATAAGTTTGCTTTGTTCCATATGTCTGATGTCTGTAACACATCCCCAAAAAATGAACAAACTTAAAATACAGTCTAAATTATTCTACACTCCATACTTACGTTCCTTAACAAATACCACACATTCCCCTTTCCTAATTTTGATTTACCTCCAAGAAAATATCGTGGATGTATGACTGAGAAAAAAAACACATGCTATACACAGTTTATTTTTTTTAAAGGAACTCCACAAAAAATTATAAATACCTTCCATAATGAACATGTGTAACCCAAGGGCTGGTGTTAAAGACTGGTATGCTCTGACCAGATGACGCTGTTACTACACTGCTGTGAACAGGTATGGAAGACAAAGACCCCAAGCTGAGACAGAGGACATACCTGGATAGGATTTAGCTGATGCAGGGGACAANGAACCCCAAATCAAACAATAGGGGGAATGAAGCCTCCATGGTTTTATTAAATAATTATTTTTAATGCAATCATAATTAAAATTTGTGTGTCTTTTGGGCAGAGCAATACCCACGTATCAGCTTCACTCTGGAAAACCAGTGAATTTCTGTAATTCTAATTGGTCTCAAATCCACATAAATTTTACAATACCAACAATGGAGTACTACAGAACACTGCATCCACTGATTCCCAGCTTTTCTAGTTCTCACCTTCAGCTGATCATTTTTACGAATCGTAACACAGTATTCAATATGCTTAATTCATTTAAATGTTCTTCTATCTTTGAACTGTTACTGAGTTTGTGAAGGTTCAAAATTACCCTGGAATTTAACATGTATCCAAAGGAATGTGGCACAAAGGCAGAAATTGTTGTGCTGCTCTGAATCCTGCTACACAAATTGGAATTTATGCAATTGTCATTACAATTGTCAATTCTATGACAGGTTTATAAAAATAAATATGACCTATCTTATTACCATCTATAGTGCATGTTTTGTCCATTTGAAAGAGAATATGATTCAGGAATAGCATCCCAAATATGTTGCAGGGACTAGAAATGCAGAGGT
Organism: Origma solitaria; assembly: GCA_013397895.1. Lineage (NCBI taxonomy): Eukaryota > Metazoa > Chordata > Aves > Passeriformes > Acanthizidae > Origma > Origma solitaria. The sequence continues at coordinate 1,659,016 of VZRL01004973.1, read as the reverse complement.
GCTAAACAGTCACCATAGAGGCAGAAAAAAAAAATAGCTTTTTTTTTGTGAGATACACATTAAGGATCATTACACCTCTGCATTTTGTGCTGATATTTAACTTCATAACATTTTCTTCTATCAGAATTTGGGAAACATGATCATATTCACATACAAATGTTTCTGAAGCTTGCATATGGAGACATATAAGATAATTAAACTCTTGTCTACAATTTTCTTTATTATTTTTCATATCAAATGAATATTTTTTTAGAAACTCAAAGTTAAATGAAAACAGTTTGTTTTCCTGACTGTTTTTTAATGTGCAGACACAAATTTTGGTGGAAAAAATAATTATGAGCAGAAATACAAACCACTGAAGTTAACAATGACTGAGCCACTTGAATGACATTAGACATTTAATATTAAAAAAATTAAGAAGAATTATTTTTAAAAACCAAAGAGCTAAAGCTAAGCATCATGTGTGGTGGTCACAGAACACTTCTGAAAAAAAAACAAACCTGATACAGAAAAAGCTAATGTAAAGTAAATTTTGGTCATGTGTTCTTAGTAGGTGAAGTTCCATTAGTTATGAACAATTCCCTCATGAGGTTAAGGTTCAGATGTAATATACATAAGCTAATATGTGCTCTCAATGCATTTTTCACCGATGAAGAATCTTCCACTGCCCTCATGTTGTTGCTGCATTTCCTACCTGTTCTAGTATCTGAAGGTGCACAGTTCGCTGCTCTGCAAAAAGATATGCACCGAATGTCAAGCAAAGCTGCATTATTCAAGGCATATTACAAAACCTACCAGGCAAGCAGCTGCAGGTGAAATTGTTCCTGTCATGTTTCTGTGCTACATCAGTGCAGGTTGCGTTGTTCTGGCAAGGTTGGCTCTGACAGGCATCAAATTCCTCACACAGGGAACCCTTATACGCATTTTCACACTCACAGAAAAATGTTGCCTAAAAACAAACAGGATATGTACTTCACAATAAATTTTCAAAGATAATTGTTTTCATTTAATACACTTCTGAACAAAGATGGTTTGGTTTTCCTGTTCATAACAACAGTAGTTGCCAGAAATATATCAACTGAACAAAGTTACTCTTTGAAATACTCCACCTGCGCCAATTCTTCAGCTCAAATTTTTAATGATATTGGGTCATTTCATCTAGACAAGGAAGCTGGGATCAGATCCATAATATCTAAATCATTATGAATTTTTTCTTCCGTTCCAGGAATTAGATTTATAGGCTGAAATAACTGTCAGAATCAGTCGTGCAGATTTATTGCAACAAAATCCTACTACAAATATGTACTCTTTATGTGACTGGCTCCCAGAGGCTCACATCAGTGGTGCTTCAGCAGTAACACCCCCTTTCAATTTTGTTAAAATAAGTCTTCTTCTGAATGTATTCATTACTTTTTCCAAAATTTGCTGCTTAATAAAAATCAAGACCACTACACCTGTTAGAGGTTTAAAGTACCTACAGGAGGCATGATATGGCACATTTTTGTTATTAATAAAATAATTAAAATCAGATTTAAAAAACCTTTAGGCCACTAAGATTGTCAAGGAAGTCTCCAGGAAAAGAAGCAAAGAAACACTCTCATCCAGAGTATGCATTCAGATTAAATCTGAATCCTTGTTCATTAAACACTAGATGGCAACATCACTCACTCTCATCTGTTTGAGAGCCCATCCTTAGTGCTGGAACGCAGCTGTCCCATGCAAAAACATTGGAATGCAAAGTGCAGAACACACATGGAACTAGAAACAAAGAGATGGGGGCTTCTATTTTTACTTGATTTTGCTTCATATGAATAAACAGCTGTGACTTAAGTAGAAAATAATCATCTTCACATAAATAAAAGACTTCACTCAGTAAACTCCAGATTTCACTCTTCCTTACAAATATCACACTGGTAGAGTTATACAAGAATCAATATGATACATCTTTAAAACTCAAAACAATGAGTATGTTAGTTATCAGGAGTGCCAGAAGCCCTTCTTAAGTGTACAGTCTACACATGTTCTGGGATTTACCCAAGCCTCTTCACAAAACAGCTCTGAATATCTCACACATCACCAATGACAGATTTCCAAACAAGAGCAGTTCAATAGAAAGACAGGCAAGCAAAACAGTCAAAATTATTATACTTGCATAGCACAGTAACTGTCTTTGAAGATAATTCACATGAACTGTCTACAGAGACATGACAAGCAAGGCTCTGCCTGCACTAAAAACTCATCATTACAATGTAAGTATTAATACATTTAAACAATGCAACAATCAGTCATTGCTTCAACAAGAATGGTGAAAAAGGAAGTTAAAAAATACTCAGATAATATATCTCTCTAAGAGTTTGATATAGGGCTGAATTTACCATAAAGAGTAGTTAACAAAATGGGTTTTGAAAGCTGTAAAAGAAAAGCATTGTAACACTTCAACCTGAAATGCCTAATGACAGATAACAGTTCTGAGATGCTGACAAGTTATTCCATGGAGAAGATTAGGTTATCATCACTTACCCCAATTGATAGTATTTTTTTTTCCTGAATAGTTAACACGTAGCAGTATATTTGAGGAAGACTGAGTCAAGAAGCAGCTCCACACTGCCACAATGCTAGCATTAATGTCACTAAAAACACCAAAACAATCTACTATCAATCAAGAGATCAGCTGTGTATTTTACTAAAGTGCAAATCTATCATATAATTTTGGATGGCAATAAAATAATTTTTAAAATAATTTGCTATTATCCAACCTGTATCATATGATAAATATAGTTGGAATATAATACCTTTTTGCCATTCTAATTAAGCAGAGTAATAATTACTTTACTATAACAAAGAAGCTGTTAAGATGACCAGAGCAAAACTAATGTCTACTCTTTCTCTTACTGAGAAACACTTTCAGTATTTAGTACGACTCACAGTGAGTTGCTATAATATTTGAGCAAAATGTTGTATGACAGTTACATACTTAGGAGCATATTATACTTAGGAAAATAAGTCCATATACAGGACAGTATACCTTCAGGTATACATGAAGGGTTTTATAATTTGCCTCTTTATAGATTATAATCAAATTAATCTATCCCAGAGCTTCCAGCCCACATAGAAGACACGGAAACCATTGCTATTCAATTCAATTTATCATTTCTCAGTGCAGGCAGAGGCCAGATATTTTTGTGTAAATCTCTTGGGTTCTAAATCTAGCAATAAAATTTCATATTTACACAGTCAGCTCATCCATATTTTACATGGGAGAGCCAAAGTTATGGAACAGAGCAATCTGTGAGAGAAACAACCCCTTATGTAAGCAAAATTGTGGCACTCACAATCAATGGAAGGCCCAAGTTTGCTTCAAAATCTTACATGAAATCAGAAATCCACACCAGACAAATCTCTCCTATTTGGGTTAACACCAAAACTTTTGTCTTTCATTAACTGCTACCTGTTTTGAGGAGACCTTGTTCTGGTGTAAAGCTGAGTATATGAATGTGAGAGTGGTATTTATGTTGTGATGTTGCCAAGACCAGTGTTATACTTCTGACACATTCCTGCTCCTGATGCCTGGGCTCAGCATCACCTCATTTCACAGAACTTCACTCAAAGTGATGAATTTTATGTTCCTTTCAAAAACAACGAAAATTGAAAATGAAGCTTTGCATTAGAACTTTGCTTTTCATAACCACACTCTATAAAAAGCATCTAGCTGAGTAGAAGTCAGGTTATATATCAGTGAGGAATGAATAAAAACTTGCCAAGACTCCCAGGTTAAACCAGAATCCATTTGTTTATAGTTCTATGCACTCTATACATAACAGTGTGCCCCTGTGCTTGTAGCACTGCAGATTGTTAATTACATTTAAAATTCCCATTTAGCAGACGTGTTCCTACATTCTTCTACATTCTGCTAGATTTGAAATAAAACTATGAAGTACATAAAACCCCAAAGACAACCATTAATCTTCTTGGCACTGGAAGCAATGACTACAGCCAGCAGAGCTCTGAGCTTGTTCATGGCATTAGGCCTTTTATGCATTCTTCTAAGGACTTGCTTTGCATCCTGCAAGACTAGATTGTGCAAAACAGAATGAATTACAGATAAAAACAAACAGAAAATCACAAAGGGTACGTTGTAAACTTTAAGAAAATTAAAGTTTATGTTCTGCAAAAGAAGTGCATCGTGAGAAACAGACACAATGATTGTCATGTCAAGTATGTAATTTTGGCAGCTGCTTGCTCCATCAAGGGAAATCATCAAGATATTTTAGGGCATATCTCACACAATTTGAGTTAAACAATGGCAAAACCATTCTACTTTATGAAATATGCACCTTCTATTTTTATCTTATGCGGGGCATGAATCAGTTTCGTGTCTTAAATTTTCCTATGTACCTTATAGGATAAAGAGCAAGGAAAGCTCACAGATTTAAAAATACAGCGCAGACAAAAAGACAACATGGGATTTTTATTCCCCCTAGAGTAGCAGGCTGGACATAAATTATCTACGTTTTGGTCACTATATTAGATGTTCTAGCAAGCTACTCCAGCCCAGCAGGCTACCTGGCACAGGTTTGATGGCATTTGAGGGGATCGCCAGGAGCATTCCTCATCTGCTCAAGTTCTAGAAAATTCAGGAGCAGTTTGCAACAGCAATAATAGAAGCAATTGCATTTCTGAAGTTAAAATTTTATTTTAAGAGATCTAAATATCTTTTATTGTCACATAAATATATTTACATTAATTTTTATATATTATTTTGTATTTAGACATATTGAGAATCCTGCTATATGCTGTTACACATATAGTAAATATGAACATATTATTCATGTAAGTCAAATTCAAGATACTGAATTTATAAAATAAAAATGATAAATATAGTAAAGCACAAAACCTAAACTGGACTATGAAATAGAACACCGTATCTGAATGAATAATTTATTTGGATACCAGCCAGCTGGTATAGTAAAGTAGCATTTATTTCTAAATTCATCTTGTAATAATTATGTTCACACATTACCTCAAGCATTTTATAAAATTCATTTTTGAGAAATAAAACAGATAATTATTCCAGATGTTAGTATTGCCATGTATGTATAGATTACTGTGGCAATTTAATTATTGTTGTTACAATTCAAAACACCATTTTTCTATCAAACATGCTTATTGAGAATTTAAATCAGAAAATGGTAGCAGATGAACTAAAAGTGAATCCACTCAATATGCCAAATTTTTTGTGCTCACAGCAGGCTCACAGCTGTTAATATTTACTCAACAGTTACTACTGCTTTTATCTCCCAAATGAATATTAATAAAACCAAAGATTAACTGTGCATATTTGTGCTGAAAATGACTTTTAATCCATGAAATAAAAAATAACATGTATAGAAGGTAACAGAGTATACAGTATCTAAATCACAAAAGCCCAGTCTGGTTTTGTAAAAGCAGAATACAGACTGCAAATTTGAGAGATTTGGTTCTTATTTTCTTATGTTGCTAGATCACACAAAATCCCCAGTGTCCAGCGGCATTGCCATCGTAATCTCTCAATGCAGTATTATGTAAAGGACAAAGCTGTACAGGAAAATGTGCAACCACTACCAAAATACTCCATTCTGTTTCTCCTCATAATTATGGTCAGGTAATTCCATTGCCCTGGTCAGTCTATTCTGAGTGAGCAATTATTAAGGCATGGAGAGAGAAGTACTAGATTAAAGCAGACCTAAAACCTAAGACAAGATTGAAAACTTAACGACTCTGAGTACATTGGTCTGGAGATTGGAGATCCCAAGTGCCCACGACATGGTCCTCTTATAAAGAAACTTCCTTCCACAGGGACAGTAAGATGCAAATTATCTCATACCTGATTTAAACAATTGTTTTTATTGCCAGGACAGGGTGTGAAACTTTGCATCTCCTATCTGTTATCTTCTCACTTCAAGTGCTTGATTTTCAGGTATAGCACATAAATACAGTGTTATTATCTAGTAACAACTGGGAGCTTTAGAAACCTGCGACACAGCTGCAAGGTATGCACACACACACCAAGGACCAAGTAAATTACCGTGGAATTGCCACGTTACAGGAATGTCTTGATGAGTTCAGCTTACCTCATCTGGCCTGGTGATGCATTTCCCTTTCCCTGAACATGGGAAGTTGTCTGCATGGCTTCCCACAGGCATGCAGGTACTCACTTTCACCACCACAGTCAAGCGTAGAGCCACAATGCACTTCGTAACTGAATCATTCAAAAAACCTTTAAAAAAAAAAAAGCAAAACAAAAACTGAAAATATTCTTGCAATATGTCAAAATAGGCTGATACTGTTAATGCTCTGCAGCTAGACAAAATTGATTTGAAATAAACTGTCAACTAAGAATAAAATTGCTCATACTTAATACTCACCTCTCTGAATGCAATGCATGTAAATACAAATTAAAATACAGTTTGGAGACAAACCTCATTATATTGATTAACAAAAGGAAGGCAGGATGGTGAAACAGATCTACTGCCAGAGCTGAAACCTAGTAGCACGTTTTTGCCTGCCACCTTTTGAAAACTTAAAAAAATATATTTCTCTAATTTCTTTAATGACAAGGAACAATAAAATCAAATTTTGTGGAGAAGTATGTTTAAATGAATTCATAAAAGTTACTTCAGAGCTAAAAAGCACACAGATTCATTATGTCGGTAAAAGATGGAGAATCCCTTCAGCTCTATTTTTTATGAAGTTTGCAAGAATATACCACTTGACAGCATTTATTTGTGTATTGGCAATGCAAGTATTATTGAATGTCTGATCTGATCTCTCTATAAGGTGATATAACAGGTAGACATGAACTAAATATGAAAATAGGAACATTAGACAAGGAAGAGGAAGATTCATGAATTTCTGGCTAGCACCTGTAATTGCATGGAATGAAAAAAAATGTTGGTTGGCAGGTATTAAAACACACTGGAGGGTAACAACATCACTATCACACGTATTCTTAACAGGTTTATCTGAAAAAATGAAAAAAGGACAGCAGGAAAGATAAAATGGGGCATATAAGCAGCCCATGACATACGTGATAAAGTCAGAGTTCATGTCAAAATACACAGCCCCTGCTTCTGTACTTCCCTTGTGCTTGAACTGCCTTGTTCCAGCACACTGATAAGACTCCTGGGCTACACCCCCTCCCTGTGTGGCTATCAGTGAATTGTTTTGCTTGGGGAGAATAAACGTGCACTGACACAAAAATGTGGGTTTGGTCTAGTGTATATACTGTATGCAGAATTTATGCACAAAAACCCACTAAAAATCCTTCCATAGACTGTCAAACTTTTACTTCACTATCCTTAGTGCGGGGAGACTCCAACGGGTCTAAGACTGTAGGACCAGAATGGAACGTTGCTGGCACAGAAATATTGCATGATTCTTCTTTTCTTTAGAAAATACAGAGAGAACTAAAGCAAATTTAAGGAAAATTGAAGGGGTTTTTTTAAACAAATATCCTTAGTTTTAAAAAGAACAACACCAAATAGATGCAGTGTATGACATGGAATGTTTTTTCTTGGATATTCTTGGATATTAAATTGCAAAATCCATTTACAGCCTAAACCTCTAAGGAGCTTCAAAAATGCAGTCCAGCTTCTTGCATTATAGACTGGAAACAGCACGTTTAGTCAAGAGAAAAAAAATAGTAGAACAAAATATTTTTAATGAACAAACAAAAGTTTCATGAAACACTCAGAACTTCAAGCAATATTCTCTTTCAGAACAGCTGGTAAGCATTACTTACATTCTGCATACGGAAGCGTCAAGCATGACTAATTCTACAAATTCCACAGAAAATCATATGGAAGGCTTCCATTCTTTTTCTTCATTCTAAGATTCTACATTTTAAAATGCTGCATTCCTTCAGCTATTAGTAATTTATGATCCCTAAACCCTATCTTCAAATGCTAAAATCTAATGTCCAACATAGACGTCATTGGCACTTGAGTACAGCCTCTACAAGTTAGCTGAATATTCTAAAGGATCAG